>OX465090.1:54964598-55483008 GCA_949987675.1 Chymomyza fuscimana | reverse complement strand
AATCGTCTCATTGTCTCATCAACCTCAACAGCAACATCCAATTCTGGTTCCTCGACGTCGTCGTCGTCCTCGGTAACGGCGTCGAGTGCGACGGCAGCCACAGCCATACCTCAAAACACACGCACTGACAATAAACCCCTACCAAATAGCCGCAAAATGTGGGCATGCATTAAATGTTCCTATGCTTACAATCGCCCATGGACTGATTGTTGTGAAATCTGCGAAACATTGCGCAGCTCCTCTTCTACAGCAGCGCCGCCAGCGCAAGTAAACCAAAACCATTTAATTGCGGCGCCCAATGCCATGCCGAAACCGGAGCAGCTTATATACAATTCCACAATTATAGCGGGTAAGCCAGGAGCTCTTATTTTGTAGTCTGTCAAGCAGCGTACATATAAGTAGAGTAAGACCAAAAAAATGTTTAAGCATAGCGCCCATTTAAAGTTAGCATTTTGAGTCCATGACATTAGCAATAATGTGAGCTTAAACTAAATGTCCGATATACCTTAAAACAGATTTTTTAATGATATTACATTGAAACTTATAAAATAAGTTAATTAAAGTTAAGTTCATTAGTTAAAAGGCATTGCTTTGATATTCATTAATTAAACTTGTTTTTTGTATCTATTTTTCTAGCCGAGCATCGTCTGGATGAGTTATGGACTTGCAAAAAGTGCACACTAGTCAATTACTCCACGGCCATGGCCTGCATTGTCTGTGGTGGCTCCAAATTGAAAAGCATCTCTTCCATTGAAGATATGACTCTGCGTAAGGGCGAATTTTGGACCTGCAGTCATTGCACGTTGAAGAACTCACTTGCAGTGGGCATGTGCAGTGCCTGCAAGGCTTTACGCCTGCTGCCTGTTGAAACCATACGCGAGCGTCCCGACGGTCAGTCGTACGAAGAGCAATTGCGTCAGCCCAGCAACAGTAATAGCATCAGCAATGTTGCAGCTGTTGTAGATGCTGCCCAAGCGCTGCCCGTGGCAATTGAGGCCAAAACGCCTACAATACCAGTTCTAAAAAGCGTGCAACAGCAGCAGCAGCAGCAACAACAACAACAGCTGCAGTTACCAGCAGCTGCAATGCAGCGCGCCTCGCGCAGTCCTTCACCACGTGGCATGGCTAGTGGTGGCCATCAGCGCAGCAGCTCGGGCGCCATACCCAAACGTCACAGCACTGGCGGATCCATAGTGCCACGTAACATTTCCATAGCTGCCGGTCTGGCAATGGCACAGCCAGCCTCATCCTACAATATTGTACAACAGCATACAGCAAATGCAGGTTCAGGAGGTCTTATCAAAAAGTGGCAGTGTCCGGCTTGTACATATGAGAACTGTGCCGCCTCTGTGGTGTGCGATATATGCTCCAGTCCACGTGGTCTAGTCAATACTGTACTCACCGATGCCTTGACGCGCAAGTATATACGCGTAGCGCTCACGGACATTAGACAGGAGAGCAAGTTAATGGAGAATCTGCGCCAAATTGAGGAAACCGAAGCGTTGACTAAATGGGAGAACATCATACAATACTGTCGTGATAACAATGAGCTCTTTGTGGACGACTCCTTCCCTCCAGCGCCCAAGAGTCTCTATTATAATCCTGGCAGCAGTGCAGCCGAGGGTAATCCGGTAGTACAATGGCGGCGTCCGCATGAGATTAACTGTGATGGCGGCGCTTATCCGCCTTGGGCAGTGTTTCGCACGCCGCTGCCTTCGGATATATGCCAGGGCGTGCTCGGCAATTGCTGGTTATTGAGCGCCTTGGCTGTGCTGGCTGAACGTGAAGATTTGGTCAAAGAGGTGCTGGTCACTAAAGAGATTTGCGCACAGGGCGCCTACCAAGTGCGGCTGTGTAAGGATGGCAAGTGGACGACTGTATTGGTGGATGATCTCTTGCCCTGCGATAAGCGTGGACATTTGGTTTACTCCCAGGCCAAGCGCAAGCAGCTGTGGGTACCGCTCATAGAGAAAGCCGTAGCCAAGATACATGGCTGCTATGAAGCGCTCGTTTCGGGACGTGCCATTGAGGGTCTAGCAACGCTAACAGGTGCGCCATGCGAGAGCATACCACTGCAAGCCAGCTCATTGCCCATGCCCAGCGAGGATGAGCTCGATAAGGACTTGATTTGGGCGCAGCTGTTAAGCTCACGTTGTGTGCGCTTTCTAATGGGCGCTAGTTGTGGCGGTGGAAACATGAAAGTGGACGAAGAGGAGTATCAGCATAAGGGTCTGCGTCCTCGACATGCCTATTCAGTGCTAGATGTTAAGGATATACAGGGTCATAGGCTACTAAAGCTGCGTAATCCATGGGGTCATTATTCGTGGCGTGGTGATTGGTCGGATGATTCGACGCTATGGACTGATGAACTACGCGATGCACTTATGCCTCATGGTGCATCCGAAGGCGTTTTTTGGATATCTTTTGAAGATGTGCTCAACTATTTTGATTGCATTGATATATGCAAAGTGCGCTCTGGCTGGAATGAAGTGCGATTGCAGGTGAGTTAAATTCCGATATGAAAAAGTGCAAGATTCTATATACATATTAACTTAAGGGTTCAAGATTTTCTTATTTGAAGTTCGGAGCTAAAACTGTTGTTTTAAACTGTAGTACATACATTAAAAAGGGGGCTAATCTCTGTGACTCTATATTTCGATTCCCAGGGCACCTTGCAACCTTTGTGTTCCATCTCTTGTGTACTGCTGACCGTGCTCGAACCAACTGAAGCAGAGTTTACACTTTTTCAAGAGGGCCAAAGAAACTCGGAGAAATCTCAGCGTTCACAGTTGGATCTATGTGTTGTGATATTTCGTACACGATCGCCAGCTACACCAGAAATTGGCCGACTTGTGGAACACAGCAAGCGTCAGGTGAGGTCCATTAAAAATTTGAATATTGTACATAGGTATGTAAAACTTTCATTATTTTCAGGTGCGTGGCTTTGTGGGCTGCCACAAGATGCTCGAGCGTGATATCTATCTATTGGTTTGTCTTGCTTTTAATCATTGGCATACGGGCATTGAGGATCCCCATCAGTATCCCCAATGCATATTGGCAATTCATAGCTCAAAGCGCTTGCTAGTTGAACAAATAAGTCCCTCGCCTCATTTGTTGGCCGATGCTATTATAAGCTTGACACTGACCAAAGGTCAACGACATGAGGGTCGCGAGGGCATGACCGCCTACTATTTGACCAAGGCAAGCAAAGAAAACAATATGAATTCATTGTAATTAGATATTAATTCGTTTGAACACTATAGGGTTGGGCTGGTCTGGTTGTTATGGTTGAGAATCGGCATGAAAACAAGTGGATACATGTCAAGTGTGATTGTCAGGAGAGTTACAACGTGGTGTCAACGCGTGGCGAACTGAAGACCGTGGATTCGGTGCCGCCACTGCAAAGGTATGAACTATGAGCTAATATGTATGTAAAGAGTCGGGCTTGATTCATTCAGAGTACTTGCAGCCGTTATTATACTAGCATTTAAACAAAGATCAAGATTTATTAATTTTATGTTGCATTGATTTTCTTTTATTTACAGACAAGTCATAATTGTGCTCACACAATTGGAGGGCAGCGGCGGCTTTAGCATTGCTCATCGTTTGACACATCGTTTGGCCAACTCACGTGGTCTACATGATTGGGGTCCACCGGGCGCTACGCACTGCCCACCCATTGAAAATGTGCACGGCTTGCATGCGCCGCGATTAATTACATAAATAATTGGATAGTTGGTCAACTTAGTTATTAAGAACTCATTTCGTTAAATTTCAACAATTTTATTGAATTCTCATAAGTTGGTTTTGCTTTATTTACACACATTCTAGTCGATGTTTGGTGAACGTCATACGTACATAAATATACATATATGATAAATATATTTATATATATAAAAACATACATGTATACTATGGAATAGTTAGAGCGTTGCTGCATTCCTGAATGCAAAACGCGTACATACACATACACAATATTAAACGTACATATATATTTAATTAAGCTGCAGTTTGAAATTTAATCGGTAGTTAAACAAGAAAGAAATTGAGAATTATTGCAAAAAAAAATTTGGCAATTTATTAGCATGGACTGTACTTTTTATTCAAATTATTACATTTATAAACTTACACGTACATATATTTGACGTTGTCATCTGAATGTTTTGTGAATAACCCCTTTACGATGTGAACATATTTTAAATTCATTTAAGAAAAAAAAAAAAAACTCAGAAATAAATATGTATCGTGAAAATAAGTACATCAAGTAAAAAAAAATAATATGTGTATGTATTGTTTTACAAAATAAATACTACAAGTTAATTTCGAAGTGTTTCCAATTCAGACTTAAAAGCTAGCTTTAAAACTTTGGGGAGACTATAAAAAACCGTTGTATTTTTAAGCGGCATAGTGCTGCCAGATCCAATGTACATATCATTTGCGATAAATAGCGCAATCGATGTGTTTATAAAATCGGTGTTGTGCAGCTAACAAAAATACATCGTCAATCGATTCACGTATCGATAGTATGCTATCGATGCTCTTTTATATGCCTAGTCTAGTTCATTTTGTTCGTCATTATAATTTTGTGTTTTTTAAATTATTTTTGTACAAACGTTGTAGTAACTCTATATAACTTTTGTGTTTAATACAACAATCAAATTTAAGTTTCTAAACAGTTGATTGTGGCTTAGTTGTACTTCAAAGTAAAACATACAAAAACCGGACTAACAATAACTAAAATGGCTGATACAAAGGGCGTAAGTACCGCACATTTACGTGTATATATAAATATATATAAATGCATACATGTATGGAGGATTTCAATTGTTTGTATTGATTCGGGAGGGCGCGGCTTGGGGCTTAATGTATCATGCAGACACATTCACATTGTTTTCACAGCGGGAATGTATGCTTATCATCATTAGGCAAACTGAAACTCATGGGTGCAGTAGCAGCAGAAATGTCAGTCGCTTTGTGCATGTGCATATTATATGCAAGTATGTAAGTACATACATATGCTCTGATATCTTGCACATGTGTAAGCACATATGTATGTAAATTCGATATTTGTTGATTTATTTGATGCTTCATTTCACACTAGCTATAGATAAAGATATGTATGTATTGCGCTGTTAAGCCGGCTAGCTATTATTCTATATAAACAAAATAATTTATATGCAAGTTATACATGTGTTTATCTATTAGGTTGATCTTAACTTTTTAATGTAAACTTTTACGCTTCGTTGTTTACTTATAATTAATTTAGCTGTAATTGCATATTTCCACGTCTCTGCCTTTGACCTATATACAAGCATACATTTCACTGTGTATGTATAGACAATTGCTATTGTTATTATTTATTTGTTTTACAACAACAGTAAGTGGTAAACAAACATTTGTATGTGCATGATACAAAGTATAAGTATGTACATACATATGTATGTATGTCAGAGAAATTTACTCGTGCTAAGCATTTAAAATAGCAAAATAAAAAGCCGCCCGCTACTTTCATTCAATTAACTGAATTTTAATAAAATGGAGATCTTTAATTAAGAGAGTCATAAGAAATAAGAATTCCGCAAATAATAAGCAACCGAAACAGACACAATTAAGTAAACAATAGGAGCAAAAGCGGGGCTCTGACCTAAATCCAGCTTACTTTAATTCTTATTCCAAAAAAAAAATATACATCCAGAAACAAAACCTTTTAAAAAGCATTCTACTGGTGCAGGGGCGCATCTAGAAGAAATTGCACATTAAGTAAGAATATACTATTCCACTTGTAATAATATTTTTGTTTTCTTTTTATTCTAGTTTTCGAGCATTGAAACACCTGGTTATGTGGGTTTTGCCAATTTACCGAATCAAGTGCACCGAAAGTCGGTAAAAAAAGGTTTCGAATTTACTTTGATGGTGGTTGGCGAATCGGGTTTAGGTAAATCGACATTAGTTAATAGCTTGTTTCTTACCGATTTATATCCCGAACGCATTATACCCGATGCAATTGGTAAGTTAAATATGCTTAAAAAAAAAAAAAAACCAATTACAAGACAAACTTTTTTTTGGTTTATAGAAAAACAAAAACAAACTGTCAAATTAGAAGCCTCTACTGTTGAGATTGAAGAGCGTGGCGTTAAATTGCGTCTAACTGTTGTAGATACGCCTGGTTTTGGTGATGCTATTGACAATTCCAACAGCTTTGGAGCCATACTTGAATACATTGATGAGCAATACGAGCGTTTTTTGCGCGATGAAAGCGGTTTAAATCGACGAAATATTGTTGATAATCGCATACATTGCTGCTTTTACTTTATATCGCCATTTGGTCATGGACTTAAGCCGCTGGATGTAGAATTTATGAAAAAATTGCATTCCAAAGTGAATATTGTGCCGGTTATAGCCAAAGCTGATTGCTTAACTAAAAAGGAGATTTTACGCTTAAAATGCCGCATTCTGCAGGAAATTGAAAGCCATGGCATTAAAATTTATCCACTGCCTGACTGTGATTCAGATGAGGATGAAGACTATAAAGAACAAGTTAAACAACTAAAAGAAGCTGTGCCTTTTGCCGTTTGTGGCGCAAATACACTGCTCGAAGTAAAGGGCAAAAAGGTGCGTGGACGTCTGTATCCCTGGGGCGTGGTAGAGGTTGAAAATCCAGATCACTGTGATTTCATCAAGCTGCGCACAATGCTCATGTAAGTAGCTTTAGCGACCGTACAGGTTTGATTATGGAACCCCTAATTTTACAAGAAGTACCTTAGCTTAAAAATTTTTAATAACATTTAATTAACTATTAATTTAACATTTTTTTCGGGCCATACAATTTTGTGTTAAGTTATGGCACATAATAAAAAGCTATCGTATGTCCGATCTCTAAAAAAATATATTTCTTACATTATTAGACTACATTACTTGTATGTAAATAGATTTTTTTTTACCTATAATTGGGAATATTTTCGTAAAATGTATCATAAAGGACCTATAATACTAAAATAATCTAACCAAAAAATTGTCACAATTAAAGATTAAAGCTTTTATAGTAACCAGGTCAAAAATTCATGTACTCTGTAATTAAAAGAAATTTAAACTTGAGCAGCTCTAAAGAACTTCCTAAAAAATTGCTTTAAATATGTTTTTAATTTTTTATTTATATAGCACACACATGCAGGATCTGCAGGAGGTGACTCAAGAGGTCCACTATGAAAACTATCGCTCTGATCGCCTCGCGAAAGGCATTAAAGGCAAGGAGAATGGCATAAGGCCCGAGCGTGATAGCATTATTCCCACTCAGGGAAACTCACTCTCCGAAAAAGATCTTATACTCCAGGAAAAAGAAGCTGAGCTGCGTCGCATGCAAGAAATGCTTGCACAAATGCAAGCCCGCATGCAAATGCAGAAATAATTCAAGTATTTACGAAGGAGAGACTGGATGAGAGCAGCACGCATTTGTGCAATTTATATTTATATAGAGGAGCATAAACACATATATATATATATAGTATATATTTTTTGTACGCATCATTTGACATACTTAAGTTTAAGCTGCTTGACATAAAGGCAGAAAGACACGCAGAAGGGTGCAAAACTCATGCAACACGAAGGGCGCTAAATAATTATTATTATTATTACAATTAAACTTGCATTCTAAAACTCAGCTATATGAGCACACCCACACAATACAATGCATACATTCATTTAATATGTATTTATCTAACGTGATTTTTTTATTGCTTGCAATGCAATTGCTTATTAATAATATATTATAGTCTTGCAAAAGATAAATGAAGTAATTATCTCGAAACACACACTTCATATCACTCCTAAAAGTAGAAAATAAAATATAAAATGATTTACAACTGTATTCCTATTATATATTTAGACATCCGTCGTCGTTATTAACAAGAGAATCAAACATAAATTCTTATTGTATTTGTATCGTATCTACTACATAAGTTAAGTAATGTACTTTATTCAGCTGATATATGTTTGTATGTTTATTTTTGTTTCGTTTATTAGTCTCAAAATGATGGGCGATTTGGTGGCCACGACGGAATTTTAATCTGTCAGCTAAAAACGTTTTATATGTAAACTACTTAAAAGCTTTAGGCTTTTGTCTGCAATAAAAAATTGTTCCAATTGCAAAGTTATTGTCATAAAGTTTATTTTAAGCTATAGCATATATATGTGTAAATGCATATGGTAGTGTAATAATTTGTAATGCTTTAAATTTTGACAAATTGTCTTACAATTTTGTACGTATGCATTTACATATACATATATGTATATAACACGCGCACAATATATAAAAAGAATCTTTTTTTTTATTGTATATGAACTATTCTATCGATTACATAATATATATATATTATACCTATAAATACATATATGCTTTTTATACTACTTATTATGGTAATTTTTTTGTTCTAATATTATAAGCAGACGACAAGTAAGGGCGAAGAAGTTATACATTTAAGACTAATGTTGTGTGCTAATCTGTAGTGGTTATAATAATTTAAAAGTTTGTAACGTCCGTTACCGCTTTTTTTATTTTATTTTAGAGGGGGTACAACAAAGTACAGTTGGCCTTAAATTATAAGAAAAATTTAAATGAAATATTGAAAAATAGAACGAGGAAAAAAGATAGATTTGAACTAATCCGCATCACTAGCCCGGTGGGTGAACTTTTTAACGATATGCACCGACTCACATCAAAATCTGGCCAGAGACTTGGATTTACAATAATCAAGTGGAAAAAGGAAGTTCAAAGAAAAATTAAACATTACATATATAAAAAAAGGCAAAAGAGCATCAATGACCAAACAACAGGTGCCTCATAATACAGGATTGGTCATGGATGCTCGAAGTGGCAAGTCAAGATGACTTAGAACAGAAGACGTAGAACGTTCAAAAGAAAGGAAACTAAAAAGGCTATTATAATTAGAGCATAAGACACGGAAAGGATCATGCAGAGCAAAATTAGATCTATAAAGTTGCAAGGCTATGGGGCGATAATTACGAGTAACTCTGGTAGGTACAACAAAAGTAACTTTATTAAGAAGTTCAGTAGAATCAATAAGGCCGAGTAATAGCTTATGCAAGAAAAGTACACCGTGGCATGTTCTACGGTTATTTAAGGAGGGCAGCTTTATAAGGCGAAGTCTGTCTGAATATGGAGGCAGTCGAATAAGTGGATCCCAATTTAAGCCGCGAAGTGCGAAGAGGAGAAACTGCCTTTTAACAGACTCAATCCTGTCCTGATAAAGGCGGTATTGAGGGCTACAAACGCAGAAACAATATTCCAAAATTGGGCGTAATGATTGCGCTTTGTAACGTATAATATTCAAACGATGATGACCTATTTTAAGCACTAAACAAAATATGGCAATACTGCCCGCAAAATGTACATAGGCCATCAGTGCTGCCAGACTTTTGTATTGTGTTTCTAACATATGGCAGCACTAAAGAAAAATGTGCACATGTTATGTTGTAACATAGCCGGTGCATTAAAAATTAAAAAGATGTCTGCAAGCATTTAAAACACCTGGGAGACATGTTGAAAACCATTTTTTGGACAAATGGCGGTTGCCTGAAAAAGAGGTGCATTTCGTGGATTTGTGTGTGTAGCAAACCCTACAAATCAAACTAACGCCCTCATTTCATATAAATTATACTTGCAGTTGCAGCAGACAGGCTCTTCGCGCCTTTTGTACCACTCCTTCCAATTGGACTTCCAAATCAGAAACAGCTCCGGAGTCGTTAAACACAGAAAATGACATATTGCAGGAATTTGTGCAGACTCCGGTGGAACGTATACGCAACTTTAGTATAATAGCGCACGTCGATCATGGCAAGAGCACACTGGCCGATCGTCTGCTGGAGCTTACTGGTGCCATATCACGCAATGCGGGTCAGCATCAAGTGCTTGATAGTCTGCAGGTGGAGCGTGAGCGTGGCATAACTGTAAAGGCTCAAACTGCATCCATATTCCATAAGCACAAGGGAGAAGTTTATCTGCTCAATCTCATAGATACGCCTGGACATGTGGATTTTAGTAATGAGGTAGGTTGGAATTAACTATACTCTTTCCATAATATAAAATGGGCAAAACTTGGTTAGAAATGACACTCAATTTAGCAATGTATGTTGCTAGTTCTTAAATTTGCGATTCCTCTTGCCTCTTATTCAGCTATGTTTAAATAATTTGCGTCACTGTATTTCACCAGGTCTCCCGCTCTCTAGCTGCCTGCGACGGAGTTATATTGCTTGTAGATGCCTGCCATGGCGTTCAAGCGCAGACTGTAGCCAATTACCATCTGGCGAAACAACGTGAACTGGTTGTTGTGCCCGTTTTAAATAAAATAGATATTAAGCATGCCCAACCAGAGAAGGTATGCAAGGATATGGAATCACTGTTCGGCATTAATCCTGCTACGGTTCTTAAGGTAAGTTCGACATCTTCTAAACTTAGCGACTAAATAATCCAACGAATCTTGCAAACGACAGATATCAGCCAAATTAGGCACCGGCGTGCTAGAGGTGTTGCAGCGTGTTATTGAAACCATTCCTGCGCCCAAAGTAAACCGAAATAGTGCATTTCGTGCTCTTATATTTGATAGTTGGTTTGACAAATATCGCGGCGCCTTAAATCTGATATATGTGCTCAATGGTAAACTGGATCAAGGCCAGGATATACAATCTATTGCCACCAAAAAGATTTATCCCGTCAAAAGCTTGTCTGTGTTACGTCCAGCCGAATTAAATGTGCCCGTTTTGGCCGCTGGTCAAGTGGGTCTTGTTGCCTGCAATATGCGCAACAGCAAGGAATCTATTATAGGCGATACCATACATCTGAAAAATCAAGAGACGACCGCTGCTGGAAATTATAAGCCGCAACCGCCGTTGGTATTCGCCGGCGTTTTTCCTGTGGATCAATCCAAGCATGTGGCCTTGCGTAGTGCCATCGAAAAGATGGTGCTTAATGATTCTGCTGTAACGGTCAAAGTAGACTCTAGTCCCGCCTTAGGCCAGGGCTGGCGCTTGGGTTTTTTGGGCCTGCTACACATGGAGGTATTCTGTCAGCGTCTGGAACAGGAACATGGAGCCGAGCCCATTATTACTGCACCCTCAGTTACCTATCGCGTTGTGCTACGCAATCCAAAGCTGATCAAACAATCTGGCACCGATACGTTAGAAATATCCAACGCAGCACTCTTTCCAGAGCCCCCTAACATTAAGGAATATTATGAGCCGCTTGTTATTGGCACTATAATCACGCCTAGCGATTATATGGGTCCAATAATTGGACTGTGCGTTGAGCGTCGTGGTGTGCAGCAAAGTTCCATTAATATTGATGAAACACGCTTACTTATGAAATATATTTTACCTCTGAGCGAGATAATTTTGGATTTTCATGATCGCCTTAAATCGCTCAGTTCAGGCTATGCCAGCTTTAGCTATGAGGATTATGGTTACCATGCCACAGATCTAGTACGTCTAGACATACATCTAAACGGACGTGCCGTCGAGGAACTATGTCGCATTGTACACGCTTCAAAGGCTACAGGCGTTGCACGTGACATGGTGCATAGGCTTAAGGATCTGATACCCAGACAAATGGTGCAAATTGCTATACAAGCGTGCGTTGGTAGCAAAGTTCTTGCACGCGAAACAATTAAGGCATATCGTAAGGATGTTACTGCCAAGCTGGTAAGTTGAAATCAAATGAATTATTTGCTATCTTCATATTTACTTTCTTAACTTGAAACAACTGTTTTTAACAACTCTGGTCCGCTTATCAAAAGCTTAAAGGTTTTAAAACCAAAAGCTTAAGTTTTCCAGTTTTGGCAACCAAATCTCAATTGTAAGCATCACCTGTTAATATCTTAAATTTTAACTAAAGTTATCTATTCGCCCGTACCAGTTATTATACAAACCAAAGCCTTGTTTCGTACCTCTGAAGGGTACCCCGAAAACCACAAACCATATAGCTCAAGAAATAACATATTTTTACAGGGGTTTAAATTGCTTTAAGACTCTAATCATTTATAGAATTTTTAATAAGTCAACAACCGAACTTGAACAGCCATATGTTTTTAATTTTCAAAAGTAACTATAAAAGATATAAAATATTACACAAAAGATTCAATAAACAATACAATTTTCTTTCTTTCTTTCTTTAAAAAAAAAAAAAAAATAGTATGGCGGCGATGTGACGCGTCGCATGAAGCTTCTGAAGCAGCAAGCGGAGGGCAAGAAAAAAATGCGCATGTTTGCCAATATTCGCGTGCCCCACGAAACATTTATCAACGTGTTAAAGCGTTGAAGTCTTGTGACACAGATGAACGCTTGATGGGATTTCATTCGTCAGACTCCACACTTTACGGAAGCAAACAATTTTGTGATGATACAAATAGCATAGGTGAGTGCTTTTGTTAAAGTGAAAAGCATTTAAAATTTAAAATATATATTTTAAATTATACATATGTACATATGTATGTTTCCTTTGTGGCTCTAACCGTCAGGGCTTGTCTAACACTAACTTAGAGGCAGTAACAAAAAGTCAACTTAGTTGTCAAATGCAATTATTCCATGGTGTTTATACAGATAAAAACTTGTATGTACATATGTACTAAGTGCTAACACGCCCCATAAAATATCAACAGGGGAAATACTAAATATTTGAAGTTATAAGGAAAAATTGGTTACTTTATCTTTAGTAATTGTGGTCAGTAAAAAAATTCACTAAAATGAGGGTATTGCTTGACGTTCATCGTCACTATGACTTATACAAATAAATACATACATATAAATGTATTATTTATAAGAACATGCAGTGGCGTAGATAATAGGGGGCTAAGGGTGAGTGAAAAATTTATTATATTATTTTAGTATAAACTTTGGTGTTAATCCTGGGTTCTAAAAGCTGAAATGTTGCTGTATCGTAAAATTATTATCAACACAAACTAGAAAATTAGATTTTCATCTCTAGTTGCTTCGAGTTTTTCAAGAATAATCTGTTCTTCTATCATACAAAAGATTCAATAGGAAAAAATAGTACCTATTTCTAAAAAAAAAAAATTCATTTTTATATTAAAGGGGTCTACGCAGTTCAAATTATAAGTCGAACATAAAACTCTAAATGGCTCATATAGAGCATAATTGGTAGTGCTTCTCTTAAGAGATAAAGTTTCTAGAGGAGCGTCTAGAAATATTAAACAAAAGTTGCCGAAGTAGGAAAGGGGATTCAATGTAACCCCTTATAAGCTTATCCACAAAAATAGCGTTAAGGGCAATCCTACAATTTTCCAATGAAGGAAGATCAATTAGGAGAAGTCTACTGGCATAAGGTGGATATTGGCGTCCCTATTTAAGCTACGTAGAGCAAAAAGGAGAAACTGTTTTCCTTTCAGATTCAATTCGTACTTGATGTTTTTTGTATTGGCTACACCAAACACAGGAACAGTACTCAAGTCCTGGGCGAACGAGAGAGATATCGTTAAATTCTTTTGGCCAGCGTTTAATGTACCCTAGAGCACACCTGACTTTATTCACAACTGTAGAAACATGGGTGTTGAAGCTAATTTTAGGGTCAAAAGTGACACCTAAATAGGTAAATAAAAAAATACGCACCGAAAGAGAACCATTTATGAAGTAATTAACCAATCTAGGCTTATGTCGATGAAATGTCATAAACAAACATTTAGAAAGGTTTAAGTTCAAATGGTTAATAGTACACCAGTTATGAAGAGAGTTTAAATCATCCTGAAGTAAAAGATGCGACGTGGAATAATGAAACAAGAAACAAAGTTTAACTTCATCAGCGAACATAAGAACACGGGCATGATTAACACCATTTGGCAGATCATTTATAAAAAGTGTAAAAAAACAGAGGACCTAGATGATTACCTTGCGGAACACCGGAAAATACTTGAACAATTTTGGAAACAGTGGACCTAACAATAACTCTTTGTGTTCTCTCAGCAAGGTAAGAAGAAATCCAATTGAGAAAGTTGGTCGGAAATCCTAAGAGCCCAAGCATGAAAATAAGGAGCTTGTGGTTAACAGATTCAAAGGCCTTACTAAAATCAGTATAAATGACAAATTGAAGTTTATTTGAAAATCCTTTAAATGCTAAGGATGTGAATTCAAGAAGTTTTGTAGAGGTAGAACGACTTTTCAATAATCCATGCTGGCACGGAGAAATAAGGGACTTACAAAGAAGCTGCAGTTGAGCCACTTTATGGGGGTTTTTCAGATTATATTATCAAACAGCAAAAAATCGATTTTCATATTAAGAGGCCAGAACATGAACCCGCTGAATTCGAAGCCGAGCTCTAAGACCCCTCAGCACGACAGGATTCTTTTATAACATTAAAAACCCACATAATATGAGATATTTTTGGAGATTATTTGAGAAACCCGACACATGCTGTCTATTGAGCTTAGATTCGTATTCAGCCACGCCATAAACATGAAAAAACATAACTCTTACCCAGATCATGTTACCTTTTTTTTGTGGGGCTATGTAATTACTTCATAAATGTTCGGGTACTCAAACTATTGTAGTACACAAAAATTTGTTTTTTAACTAAATTCCAAAAAAAAAAACAAAACACTATTTTGTATCTTACTTTGCTAGTCCTAAAAATATTGCAAAATCTTAATGTTCTGTTGGTTCGGGACTATTATAGTACACAACAAACGGAAAATTAATCGAATAATTTGGGATATCCCAAATGGGATTTTTTTTTTTAAATGGTTTTGTCATTCCGTGCGAAATTTTTTTGCATTCTGCGTAGACCCCTTAAGTCTCAAAAAGCTATCTACGCCACTGAAAACGTTTATGTACATACAATCATAGCATAAATGCGTATGTAAATTAGCAGTCGATAACACCGACATCCTTTTATGTATGCGTACTTACATAGTACATTGAGAATGCTGGCGTGAAAGTATGGACTTGCCACTGCAAAGGTTCCTATCATTAAAAAAAGATTTAAAAAAAAACCACAATTTTAAAGGCGTGTCACTGTTCCTAGAAAGCCTATCTTACTTATATGTATATATGTTTATGTACCTATGCATGTATACATAAATATATTTGATTCTATAGAAGCGAAGATTTTCATTAGATTTATGTTTGTGTGTTCACTAGGAATTAATTCAATCACCTTATAAGATATACTCTAGCGCTAATTCATGATTTTCATTACATTTATGTGCATACATACGTATGTACACTCACATACGCTTAAATAGGAACAATGTGTTTGATCCAATCACCTTATAAGATATACTCGCTACTCAAGATCCAACAATTCGAAGGTTATTCGTGTCTCTCTGAAATAGACTATCTATTTTTTCACCAGCAGAACACTGGTTCAATTTTTCTATGGTAGCTATATAAAATAGTGGACCAATTTTGATCAAATGTTAGCAAATTTTTGTATTTTTTTAAATATTGTGACCAAATTTGTGTCAGTTTTATATTGTATTAGTTTTAACATTTATGTTAAGTTTGATCAAAATTGATTGATTGATCTGCTTAGAGCCATTCAGTACGAGGGTATACCCCCTAAACTCTTCACAAAAAGGGCCCGCACTTTTCTCTCAACGGCCCTGGATACTCTGTACCCTTTGTTTTTTAAAAAAAACGACATAATGTAAAAAGAAGCAGTTAGTACTGCTATTGACAAGCCTTTTATCTTTTTCTTTGCCTATTGGCCTTTGTTTTCGGTCGGTTTTCTATGTTTTTTCCAAAACTTCGAAAACTTGTAGTTTTTTTTTCTGTCGGGTTCTTATCATCTCTGAGATCTAGGACATGTACAGACGGACATGAATAGTTATATTGACTTCGCTAGTCACACTGATCATAATTTAGATAAAGTTACCTCCGACATCTCCTGCTCTTTATCATATACTCTTTGTACCTTAAATCACAGGGTATGAATATGTTAATGTCAGGTATAATTTGTCAAGAAATTCCAGTTCCTGAAAGGTAAATGCCATCGCCCCTAAGAAAACAAATACGAGTTTGATAACACTAGTTTACACGAAAAATGAACCTTCCTTAAAAAGTGTTTTTTAGGGAAATTTGGCGTCGCGAAACACGAAAATGGCAACCTTTTTTTTTGTTTTGTTAAGCACCGTTTTCGAGATATTTTCGAAAAACATTTTTTTGGGCACTTTTTTCAGTTATTCCTCAATATCACGTGAACAAAATTTTGTATCAACACTGTCGTTAAAAAAAAAGGGAATTCTTTCACGAACATTTCGAGTCTAAGATCTTGGAAATCGGATAGAAACTGTAGATGTTGTGTAACCAGGAACGAAAAATCACGAATTTGTGAAGACGTAACTGAACGAAAACAAAAAACTTTGAGTGAAAAATTTTTTTTTCATACAAAAGTGTGATTGAGTGAAGATTGGAACTTCCGTACATGGTTCCATAGCATCTACAGTTCTTAGACTCGAAATGTTCGTAAAAGAAGTTTCTTTCAGCTTAAAGCTTAACATTATTTTTAAAAATTTTGTTCCTTAAAAAAAAGCTTACCGAAAATGTGTTATTTTGAAAAATGGTCATAAAGGACACTTTTTCGACTTTGGTTGCCTGTAACTTCGATAATTTTTAATTAATCTGTACATATTATATATCACTGGAAAGAGCACATCAATACCTTTCGATCTAATCTTTCATGTCGATACAAGATTTTGTTCACGTGATATTGAGGAATAACTGAAAAAAGTGCCCAAAAACATGTTTTTCGAAAATATCTCGAGAACGGTGCTTAAAGGTCTTTACGCAGCACGAAATATTTCGCACGGAATCGCAAAACTTCATATAAAAAAAAATATCCCAAATGGGATATCCCCTTAAGAAAAAAAAAAAGGTTGCCATTTTCGTGTTTCTCGACCCCAAATTTCACTAAAAAACACTTTTTTAGGAAGGTTCACTCGATGACCCTTAAATTTGTAAACTAGTGTTATTTGTGTAAATTTTTAATGTAGAAAATTTAAACTACCATGTAATGTTGGTTTTCATTTATTGTTTGTCTAATTTATGATTTTTTTTTCGATTTAGAAAATTAAAACTAACATTCAAACAGCTTTGTGTATATACATACATGTGCATAAGAGTATTTATTGTTTGTTTTCATATTTTTGCTTTCTCAAATTCCGCACTGTTTTGGCTGATTAGCCATTATCTGTTGCTCTCTGCATTGAATTTTTCAAAGAGCACATACACATGAGTGCATATATGTATGTGTAAAAGAGCGTATAAAATTCTTAGTACATACTTTAGCTTCAGCTGTGCTTGCCTACTATTTAGATAAGCCAGCCGGCCATTCAAATATGTAACTTAAACTAAATACATACATATGCATGTATTGTTATCATACTAAAGTTAAATGAACCAGCTATATACATATGTATGTAAGTAAATACCTATACGTGTATGTATGTACTTATTTTAAATATTTTATTTCACAAAAATTAAAACAGAAACCTTTCTATTTGTTTGTTTTGGTTCTTAAAATTTTGTCTAACCTTTTGGCAACACTGTTTTTTCTCTCTCTCACTATTGCATACTCTTGGTTCAGTTTGTTTACACTCAGCACTCAATACATATGTATGCCGTATGTGTGTGTGTGTGGGTTTGCTTTTTGAAGTTTACTTGTTTGAGAGCATTTTGCCAAGTCCACTCGTTCGCTCTTTTGTGTTTGCCCATCTCAACAGTTCGTTGCTGCCCTCGCTCTGCCATGATCATTTTTGTTTTTGTTCGCGCTTAATTTGCTGACGTATTTTTTGTGTGTAGTCGACTTTAAACAATAAAATTGCAAAAAAAAAAAAAAATGTTGCTTGTTTCTGCATTTTAATTTATAACGCGAATACACACATACCAAGCATACATACATACGTACATAATGTATTAACTTATTGGGATCGTACTGAACGTGTCTCTTTTTGTGAATGCACACACATAAAAATACAATACATACATACATATGTATGCATGTACTATGTATGCCAGCGTTAAACAGTAAACAAATTAAAATGAAAAACAATTTTTAAAGTCATCTAAACTCAACTGACAGATACTCTTATTTTGCCAAAAAGCACTTGCAAGAATGATTGTGTAAGTATGTACCTACATGCATAGTAGTATCTTCGAGGGTAGGCTGAAAAGTAATTGGCCTACTACTCTATCCATAAAGCAAGACACTTAATTTAGTGGTATTCCAATTTTTTATATGCCTTCCATAAGGATTTGTCAGCGTCCTATAATAGAGCGTTTATTTTCAAGATGTGCAGACCATTTTTTTTATCACATAAGATTTGAAAATAGATAATAGCTACAAAAGATACATAGAATATGCTGGATTGGAAACTCATCCATAGAAAATTCCCGGAAACTTAGCTTTTTTGTGCCGATGCGTTGTCTGCCTGCTTTATAGAATACCAATGTAGTCATCTTGTGGCTTTCTGAGTTTTGATTCCGCAAAATAAATCGACTGCTGCGAGTGTTGCTTGGATGCACTAGAGTATTCGATATATATTTTCTTGGCCTTGGCTCTTTTTGCTCCGAGTGCTCTTTCCGTTATTTCTTGCAAGTGGCGTCAGCCAGACGCACATGCAGAAAACCGACAATTTTACAAAAACAAAATACAACTCGAGGATGCTTGGGCGACCGTAACTGGACTTTTTATTAGTGCTCGCGGACGAAAATTTCGCACAAGTACACTGAGCACAGAATATTGTTAATCTGGCGACTATAAGACCGAGTGATTTTTTTTGGTAAAGGCCTGAAGTTTTGTCATTCCGTGCGAAATATTTCGTGCTGCGTAGACCCCTTAAATTAAAATTGTCATATAAACTCATATGACTTTTCTGTGCCTTTGAATGTGTTGCAAAATTTCGTTCAGTGTACTCGCACAAGCAGATCGCCGGCGACGCGCCGAAATTACAAAAACCAAATACATGCTGTGTGTGCCATCGCTCGACTCGCAGCAGCTTACAAAAACAAAATACACACAGTGCGAGTTTTATTGCCCTACTCGAGAATCGTTTGTGCGACCGTAACGGGACTTTTTTTGTTGATGTTGTTGTTGGGCTCTTATTTTTCGTGCCCACCGCTGACCATTAAAACTGAAAACTTTGACACTAACCTGCTGCTGCAATAAAAAATAAACGAAATTATTGCTAACTGGGTTTCCAGGCTAGTTTAATTAATTTTTCAGCCTGCCCTCGTATGCAACTTTCAGCGACAAGTTTGCAAATATGGTTAGGTATGTTATTTTACAAAAAACGATCGATTGCAAAAACATTGACATTAATGGGAATGTTGTTAGCGTTTAAAATGTGACCAAATATTATAACTAATATACAATTTGTCACAAAATTCGTAACAATTGTTAAACTCCCATTGAAAAGCGTATAAAAAATCGAATTTCCCTGACCCTGAAAATGGGCACACGTACATGCGCATTCATATATGGTCTCAGTGGCGTAGAATGCTTTTTGTCATAGGGGATACGATTTTTTTTAGTTCTTTATACTTTGTATCGGAAGTTATATTTTCTATTATAAAAATTATTTTATATTCGTTAAATTCTGTAGCCATAAAAAACAAATGGAAAAATTGAATTTATGTGATTAACAGTTTCAGCCTTTATTTGAGTTATTTGAGTAAATCTTAAACGAGATTACTAGCTTGTATTAAATCTTTAAAACAAGTTGTTAGAATTAAAAGTTTAAATCTCCAAATCGATAACACTGGTCAACACTAAGTTTGTTTTTAACAAAAATTTAAGAGAGTTTTTAATTGATTGATAAGTATATGCTCTATTTATTTCTGGAAGGTTTTATAAAAAAGTTGCTATTGCATATTTAGGGGAGTTTAGAGTTAAGCATTTCGAAAAATTATTAGCTTGTTGAATTATCTTTAGAGTGTAATGTGATTGATAGGGGTTTGATGCCCTAAATCCCCAATATCTACTACAGTGCATAGTAGCCTACGTATGAGATAGAGCACATAACTGTATCCTTCTCATCGGTTTTTTGCGTTCATATTTACATTCTAAAATATACATACCTATGTATGAATGTATTATCTATACATATTTATGTATGTTTTGCATGTATGTATATGCCTCTGCAAGTAAATGCAGAAACTAGTTGGTAGATTGTGTGATGGCAAGATGTTTGCTGTGCTTTGGTGAGAGCACAAAATAAATGAGCGAAAAAATTAATTTGTAGACCGGTGGTGGGTGCTGGGGCCTTTCGTTTGTTTGTATTTGTGCGTATTTTGACGTTTTATTCGTTTGTTGTATGTGCTGATGACCTTGAGAAAAAATAATATTCTTGTTACGCTGCATACAAAAACACAAATATACTTAAAATCAAGCACGGGTTTGCAATTAACTGGTCGATCATTAAACGGCTAGTTAGTTTTTGGAAGAAATGTAAATAAAAGCTAGTTCAAGTCAAATATAAACACTAAGCGTTAGTAAGCAACAAGTAATTTTGATTTTTACTCGTTACGCTTTTACAATAAACATTTGCATCGATCTGGCAGCACAGAACTGCAAATTAAATAAATTATACGCCATGTTAATAATTTCTATTAGTTTGCTGCTGTTTAGCAAAAACAACAACAATCTGAACAGCTGAGTGCAAATGCAACAGTAATGCTGGGCTTACACGGCGTCACGGGACGGCACAATTAAGCTTCACACCGCCAAAGTTTAGGGACATAAAGTTATATCATGCTTAGTTTTTCTGTGTTTGCTTAACACAAGTAATTATTTATTATAGTTATAGTTAAAAAAAATTAAAAAATTGTGCTAATATATAAGGTCATCATGTCGTAGTGCCCTACAGCAAAATTAATTTTTGGCTTCAAATTTAAATCAATATACATATATTAAAAATGTGGTACAGTCGAGGCGGTGCCCGACAGTGGAATACCCTGTACCTTTTGTGTCAAAAAAATTTTTCCTGCATATTCCATCTAAGAACTTCCCAATTGGAATTTATTTTTTTTTGGTGAAAATCGATATTTATATCTATAAGTTCCCTAAATTTTTACCCATTTTGATGTAACTCAAATATTACGTCAAAGAATTTATTTAAAGTATATGGGGTAAGTTTCAAGTTGGTATGTTGAGGGGTGTGGGAGAAAACACGGTAAATCGATTGCGGAGGGTGGGGGGACCGCATCGATAAAATTTGGATGTGGATTTGTTCATTAGAGCCACATGAATGAGCTTACCAAAAATTATGATTCTAGGTCACTTGTAGCCATAATTACGAGGAGTCAAATATTGACGCAGTTTATTGGCAAGGGGAGGTGAAATTTGCACATTTTTGACTATAACTTCTGGTGTATTTTTCCGATTTTGTTAATTTTTTACACATAGATGCATGTAACTACAACGCATCGCTCTGTTAAATTTCAAATGAAAATACTAAACGGTGTGGCTAAAAACCGCGAAACTCTATTGCGGGGGAACGGGGGAAGATATTGACATGATTCAACAAACTTCATCTGCTTAGGAAATATGCGCACCAGCTGGTAAAGTTTTGTGTCTCTAGCTCTTATAGTCTCCGAGATCTAGGCGTTCATACGGACGGACAGACGGACGGACGGACGGACGGACGGACGGACGGACGGACATGGCTCAATCGCTACCCGAGGTTATGATAAGCATTTTGGTATAAAGGACTTGGGGTCTGCCACGCCTCCTTCTGTCCGTTACATACAAATCTAGTATACCCTTTGTACCTATAGGTACAGGGTATAAAAATGACATTTTAGCTGTGTTTTTAGTTGTTCTTACTACTTTTTTCTGACATTCTTTAGTTAAATTTTGCTTAAAAGCTACCTTATAAAAGTATGCACCGCTGGTTGTTGCAGCTGTTGTGTATATATTTTAAAAATTCAAAATAAAGACAATTAAGTACAAAATTCATATGCTTTCTCGCAAGACTTTCTTTCAGTTTTTTTTTTTTTTTTATGTACTGGTTCATTGGGCCGCGTTCCAGTGTTGGTAAAAGTTCGAAATAAAAAAATAAAAAGCGGAAGTACTATATTTTAAAAGATTAAGTTCAATGTATTGCGATTATATATTGTATAGCTTGTTTTTCAGAGAACGCTGTCGCTGAATTAGACAACATGAAAAAATTGTTGCCCACTACAGAATTGTTGAAAAAAAACCCACAAAATCGTATTGAATGACCGTCAACTAAAAGTTCGCGAGCTAACTGAATGTGTAGGCATTTTAAAAAGTGTTGTATATTGACGAAATATTTTGAGATTAAAAAGCTGTGCGCAAGATGTTTTATGGTCACCATTTCTGGGAAGGTATTCTGATACAGCGTTTACAGCAAATCTGTTCATTCGCTTTTTTAGATCGTTATGACACATAACTTAAGAAACTTTCTGTGACAAGCTTCTGCAGAAATCGGCATATACCACATTTTCACTGTGTGGCCCAGTGTAAACTTAGCATAACTTTTCTAACTTAGTATACTCTTCTCTCGCTCTTACTCTCTTGAAACACAGTAGCAAAAATAAAATACAAATGTGAAATGAACTTGTTGTTGTTGCTTGCACTTGTTATTGTTGTAATTGCTGCGCGCAATTGAACTCAAACTGAACGAACAGCAGCGACGTCGACGTATCCACATCGTTGTTATACATCGCCTTTCGTACGGCGCTCGCCTCGTAAAAGTTTGTACTGTGCGCCGCCGCTGCCTCTGTCGCCGCTGCTGCTGCTGCTCTCTATACCGCTGCCGCACAGCACAAAAAACAGTCAGTTTTCATTCTCATTTGACATCATCAACATTGAAATTTAATTAAACAAGACCGTTCGTTTTCTTTATTAGTGAAATTCTACGTAAATAATTTGATTGGATTTATTTAAAACTGTGCTTAATTTATGCGTAAACAAGGTGCTTGCATTTTCATTTAAAAAAATGTGTACAAAAAAATTACGTTTAACTTTCATATAAATAATACGTACATATACTACACACGTAGGCATACATATATTTATTAATACATTTGTATGTATGTGTAAGTGTTTACTTATATGTATTTTGTTGCTGTTTGCTTTTTTTTTTTTGTGTTTTTTTTTTTTGCCACTACGCGTACAAAATAACAAACGTCATCAGCTGTTTTTCGTGTGTGCGTTTTTGTTGTTGTTGTTGTTATTCAAAGAAAAGCTTTTATAATTTTGCATAAAATTTGTTGCGCGCGTTTGATAATAAATAAATAATAAAAGTCATTAAATAAATTAAAATATTGTTTGTCACAATTTAAGAAACTACAGTGACACATAACCTAGAACACAAAAACACTTTGAATAAAGATTACGTAGTGTCAGCCACCGCTAAACATCTCACTTAGCATTGCCCCCTTTGTCAACGACGTTTTGGCCTTGACCGTGTACTTTACACATACAGACATACATTCAAACAAAAACAACACTGCACACAGCGGAAAAAAAACGGTACAACAGCTGACAGTTGCAATAGTGCGCCACTGCTAAGTGGCAACGCCGTGCACTTTGATAGATATGAGTTGGGACACACTTGAGTGCAAAATAAAGGCGAGGAAATAAAAAATAAAAAGCATTTAAACGAGCGCAAACAATCAAGTTCAAAGCAATAGCAAAAAACAACAATACACAAAAAAAAAAGAAAACAACATAGTAGACGTACGGTATCTGCACACGCACATATACACATACAATTAAACTGCGCGCATTCGCACTGTGGCTTACCAACACACAAACACACGCACTGGCCGTACACGTAGACAGTGTTTAGCTGTTGTTTATTGTATGGATCAGTTTTAGTAACAAACGTCTTTGTCACTTAGACGACATAAAATTGTGCAATACCAACAAGTAAAAAATTAAAACAAAGCAAAACATTTAATAACTAAATAAGCAACATTTTGAAAGTAAATGAACATAACTGTGCAATAAGTTATTGCAAGTATATAGCGTGTGTGTGTGGATGTTTGCGTGTTGACAAAGCGCGCAAGCTCAGTGTTGGAAAATATGCAAGAAAAAGTTTTTGCGTTGCGTAGTTTGTGCTGTCTAGTGCCAATATTTGCTCGCAGAATTTCGTAAAATTACCTTTTTAAAAAATAATTTGTTTTTTATAAATTGTAATATATAGAGTTGGCTGTGTATAAACATGTTATGATTGATGCGCCCATTTTAAAATTTCTGCACACATACTCATACTTATGTACATAAATTTTAAATATTTCCACACTTATTTGCAATGAAAGAGAGAGTGAGCTAAATGTTGTTAATTGTTACTGAATGTCGCACCCATAACTATATGAATTCATATGTATGCATGTATAAATGTGCGTACAAACATATGTATCAAGTTCTTGTACTTATTGTTTGTTTTTGTTGTGTGCGCCTTCGTGTTTGTGTGTGCAAAAACAAATTTCATAATAAAAATCTTCGTGTTTATTTTTGCGTTATTTTTATTCAAAGAGCGATACCAAACGGTGGAGCCGCCGCCGCGTCAACCGTCGTCGCTCACATACATTTACAGCTGATTTGCCTTAGTAGTTGGCGCATACTCTCTGTACATGTGTGCACGTAGCTCTCTCGCTTACACTCGCAGTGACACCCACTTTTTTGTGGCTTAGTTTGTAAGCAAGTTAGTGCACGCAGTGCTGCCAAGTCCTTATTAAATAATTAAGTTGCATTGGCAGCGCCGTTTAAAACTTGCAATTTTATGTGAAATAAATTTTTATAACATTCATTCTCTTTTTTTTTTTCAGCGTAATATGATTTTTAGTTTAAACAAAATCCAAAAGACTTGAGCGCTATCAATATGATTAACGGCTTAAGTGTTAATAGCGTTGGATGTCAGCAGAATTCGGTTGGTCCTATATCTTTGCACTTTACCACCTACAACAACAACAACAACAATAGCAGCAGCAAAAATATTAACAAAAACAACAATAGCGGCCTTAAAACAATGTCAACCATGGCAGCAACAGTAGAGCACAATAACAACAAAAATATTAGTAACAATAACAACATAGTAGCTGCAGCCACTCGAAATGCAAACCAAACTGGAACAGAAACAACAAAATTGCTCAAACTAAATGAAAATGCTGGTTGGCCAAAAGCGCCTTTAAAACAAATTTTATATACTCCAGATGATATATTGAAACCAACAGCAACAACAACAGCAGCAGCCCCAACAGCAGCAACAACATCGACAGCGAAAACTTTAGCAACGTATGCAAATACCTCAAGAAACACCAAAGAGCATATTATAAATGGGAAATTTCAATGGAATAGTTCGGGGAACATACAAATCAAAAATGAAAACAGCAGTGACTTAATGGTAACAACAAAAAATACTACAACAACAACAACGTCAACACTCACACCAAAAGAGTCGCAACAAAAGCAACGCACTGAGGACCAAGAAAATGCCTTTCGACGCATCGAAGATGTGCACAATTATGCCAAGCAGCAAAACTATAGCTACTCCAATGAGGGCAGCACCGAAGATGAAGACGAAGATGATGATGATGAAGCAGAAGCAGAGGATGATGATAATATTTTTGAGCTGCAGATTATAAAAAATGCCAATAATAATAACTATGAGGACTCAGAGGAGCATGTTGATGTAGAGACTGTCTCGCAAAAAGAGTTGGAAGAGGAAGAGCATAAGCAGACCCAAAAGACAACTAAAACTAAAGCACATAAGGCCTTGGCAAGTGTGAGCAATAACTTAAATGCAGCTGCTATGCAAAGCAATTCCAATGCTCCCACTGGGCATACGGATGTTGATATGCGCCCCGAACATCATGCACGCCGCCCAATGAATGCATTTCTAATATTCTGCAAGCGTCATCGTGCCATTGTCAAGGATCGCTATAAATCACTGGAGAACCGGTAAGTTGGTATATTATGATATATTATAGTTTTTTGGTTTGAGGCTTTAGCTTATCATCTTAATTGCATTGACATAGAGATTATAAGATAAAAAACTTATACCATAATTTGGGTTTTTTTTGGTCTTTACAGGGCTATAACCAAGATTCTTGGTGACTGGTGGGCCGCTTTGGATGAACAAGAGAAGCAATGCTTTACAGAGCTGGCTCAGCAGGCAAGTTGTATAAAGCTCCCAAAGTTTTCAATCATATAAATAACTCTATTTTTGTTATTTGCAGAACAAGGATGCTTTCTTCAATGCCAATCCTAACTTTAAATGGTACAAACTGCCAGCGCCGCCTTTGCGCACGCTTGCTACGCGGCCCAGCAATGCCAGCACATCCAATCCCATGGCATTGTCTGCCGAGCAAGCCACCCAGTGGGAGTCTATGCCATCTGAGCAGGACCCTTTGTCAACTGTTGTTGCGCAAAATCGTAATTATTTTAAGCTGGCCGATGAGACCCAAATGGGCGAGTTGAGCACGCTTTTAAGTGGTCGCACAGTTGCAGTTCAAGACAAAGACTTTGCTTTGCAGCAGGCCCTTAGCGAAACCACACAGTTTCTGAGCGTGCACATGCCCCATGACAAGAAAGATGTCAGCGGTGGCAAAAAGCGTAGTCTATTGCCACATGACAGTGGCAGCAACTCTAGCGAGGAAGATGTAATGGGCGCTGGCACGTCCAGTAAAAAACTGAAGTCCGCGCGCTCCTGTAAAGGCAAGATATACCAAGAGCTGATTAATTCAGGTCAGATTGCAGCCGTGGCCAAAAAGAGCAAATCCAAATCCTTGAACACACAACAACAACATATGGATCAGCAGCCAATATCACCACCGGAACATCAGCTGCTTGATATGGAAAATCGCCCATTGCCAGCCAGTCAGTCCGGTTATAAGCATATACGCAGCACATCCGAATGTAGCAGCATTGGCACTGTCGCTGATTTTGATTTGGAGGAGAAGATTAAAGAATTGCCGGCACTCAGTCTGGATGCGTATTTGCAGCGTAAGCGCAATATCAAAAAGAAGAAGAAGTTTACCACCTCAAAAAAGCAACGTAATTCAAATTCAAGCAGCGTTGCTCTTAATCCAATTGGAACTGTAGTTCCTGAAGCTCAACAAGCAGCCGCTGCAGCTGCAGCAGTGGGCAGCCAAAAGCGCAAGGCACGCAAGGAGAGCATTACTAGGCGTGATGTAAGCGCTATTGATCAGGAGGTGGCCTCTATAATGCCATTGACCATTAATGGCTGTTACTATTTCAATGAAACGACGCCTGCCATGGCTGGACAACGTACGCAGGCGGCTGCCGGCGGCACAAACGCAGAATTACATGCTTCACCAGCCTTGTCATCGGGCTCCTCGACGATGTCGGCATATGAACAAAAGTTTGATGTGACCTCTACCTCAGATTTACTCATTTTAGCCGAAGTTGCTGCCAATCGCACGGAGCTAAATAAATAGAAATCAGAATATGAATGGGATATAGAAGTTGGACCTGTTTTGGATGGATGAGAAGCGCCCATCTCGCACATGTTGTTAGTTTTATGTATGTATATCTAGAGGAGATTCAAGTTGTGAGGGCAAACTGCAACCTCTATATATCTCTCTCTGGATTGTTGTATTTCATTACAAAGTTTGATTGGAAATCGTTTATCCAAAATCGCCAAGTGCCTATGCTACGGTCTAACTGTTAGTACACACAGAAATATATATGATTATAATGATTATTTATAACAGTCAGTCAGAGTTAGTCAAGTCAAGTTTGCTGTGCAGGTGGAAAAAAGAGACGGAATGCAATGTGAAACAGACATTCGTTGATCTACAATTTAGTCAATAATTTATATAAAAAAAAAGAAAGAATTAAAGCGTTAAAGATGATGCATAATCAGTAGCTGAAGTTTTACGATATGTTAATCTAAAGCAAATATTTGTTATGAAAATGCCTTGAAAAGGTTTTTGTTTATATTTAATGAATTGTTCTGTTTCTTTTTTTTTCTTTGTTAAGTTTTAAAAAAACACCCACATACACACAATATACACACATATATTATTATAAGTATGTGCAGCGCTTATTAACTGTTAATTAATATTTTTATTTCTAATAGTTATAATTTATTTTTATTGTCAATCTGCAAAAATATACAAAAATATATACATATTGATATATTTTAGAAGACAAATAATATTTCTATGTATTTTATATGTAGTATTTAAATACAGTTCTCCTATGCTGAGTTGGTTTAAAAGTTACGAAAAGTTTTGTAGTAATATAACGAACATGATTTGTCAAGAAATGTGATATCTACATACTTTTTTTTAGGGGTTTTAGTTCATAAAAATGTTTCTATGGCAAAAGAATGACAGATTTTCGGCGAGCCCATATATAGTAGTTTACGTCGGTTACCATGAAAAATGTAGGCCATTCAAAGTGTATCGCAAAACAAAAAATATACCACGGAACATTCTGGTTCTGCTTTACACAAAAAAATTGCATTTCCATGAATACTAAACAGGACCTTATAGATTAATAATACGCCTTAACCGCAGTATGGTATATAATTTACCAACAAATCCCATAAGCGATATGTTCAAAGGCTTTCGAACCATTCAAATTCAGGCAGACTTTTGAAGCGACTCAATCCGCTATAACTTCCCTTACCACCTTAACAAGTCGTTCAAAATAAATTCTGCAGAAACAAATCAATAGAACTAATTTTAAATAAAGACCATATATGACATAAAATATTTCTAAAGATGCCTTCGACTTAAGTATTTTTCATACCGATGTTAGTGTAGAATAGTTTTTTTTTTCCAGTTCTACATTTAGTGTAAGGTAAGCAAAGGAAAGGAAGTGAAAAAAGGTTCCAAAGTTAGCGTACTTCACATCCTAAAGAGTCAAAAAGTTAAAAAGCTTGTTGTGGGAACACTTTTCCAAAACACAAGCCATCGCCTCCGGCGACATTGTTTTGAATATTTAAAATAATTTAGATTATATTCAAGCAATTTCTAAAAAGTTTTTTTTAGTCAAATAATGCTCATATTCATGCAAAAGCAAAAGCTTCTGGGATATTTCGTTGGACTGATCAAATTGAAAAAATGTCTTTAATTAAATTTAAATCAAAGAGCCATTTTTTACCTTTTGTAAATATAAGAGTAAAAAAAAAGTAAAAAACTGTACTTTTTGTGGTTAATATATTTTTTTTTGAGATGGTCAAAAGAAATCACTTTTTTTTTAAACTACGAATGTGGTTTATTAATTTCAAATTTAAATCAAATGTAACGTTAACGTAACGTGCAGCTCAGCTGTTTAAAAACTCTTCAGCTGACTGGGCTATTATTTTTTAGTGATGCCAGACTGTTTCAAAATGTATGTGGCAACTCTTTACAAATTGTGCCGGTTGCCAAATGCATGTATGTGTGTGCGTGTATGTGTGTCGTAGAGATAACGGAGTTGTGCTTAAACCAATCGAACTAACGTCTTAACTTAACAGATAAGTACAAGCGCTGTAATTGGGTAGAAAATAATTATTTGTCTTCATATTCATACATATACATAAGTATGTAAATTGTCTGCTGTTAGCGCGTTCACGTGCATATCTTATAATGCTTAGTTTACACTGTGTTCATTTTGTATATGCTGGCCGATCTGTGCCAAGTCTACCACATGAAAAAAAGTGTTTACACAGACAGTAAAGAAAGTTGTTGAAAATTGTGCGTCACAACGACTTTAAGTAGCAAACAAATGCATTTGTTTTAAACTTTACTTCACATTATGCAAAAGTTCGCTAAATATATGTAAGCAATGAACAATTTGGCGAAATAGAAGTGAGTGCGTTGCCAGAACGCAAAATGTATTTTGTATTTTTATTTATTCAATGTATTTGCTGGTTTTTATTCATTTTTAGAAAATGTATCACAAACACAGCTGCAACGTGGCGTGTTTAGGCTTTTGTTGCTGTAAAATAATTACGAGCTGCAGGTAAAGCGCACTTGCGCTGTGTCAACGACATCTATTTGATGCGCGAAGATTAGGGTAAAAAAAGACTAAAATTTGTAGATTGACAAACACCAAAATAACAACAGCAGCAGAAAATTGCGAAACAACTGTTATTGATTAAAATTTTAGCACAATAATAAATTTAGTGGTAAAAGACTGCCATATGCAGCCACTGGGCCATTCGAACTATTATATTGGCACAGCTGTTCACACTACGGCACACATTAAACGTCAAAAAGAATAAGTGTAAACCCAGTATGACAGCCAACGCAGCAACAAACAGCTGGACTAGCCGCCATTGTGCTTGTGCGCTCTGCCTTCGTCGCTGCTTGATACTCGTTGCTTTCGGTTTTGACCGTTCGGGTAAGCTTTCGCCTCAAAAGTGTTGGCCTTAATTTAATCGTTTTTCGTTTGTTCGCGCATTCAGACCGAACAGTTCAGGGCACGCAATACAGCAGAAGCAGCAGCAACGACTAGAATAAAACGTGCAACAACAACAACGACAATTCGTAACGTTTTCAACAATTTCCAACTAAAGCAAAAAAAAAAAAAAAGTAATTGCCAATTAATTGAAAACACAAAAAATTCCCAAATTTAAAAAAGTACACAAAATGTTAGACGTTTATTGTGTGCACTGTCAAGTCACAGTTTAGTAACAAAGCGAAATTAAAGCGTTAATATTTTTCTTGCCTAGAATCGCGTCATTTTCGGCTTAAATAAAAACTTTGTTTTCAAAAAGCTATTTCAATTTGTCTAAGCAAGTGTGTTTTAAATAATTCTGCTTGAGTTCTTAACGTGCAAGAAAATTGAAAGTGTCGAAAGCAGCAAAAAAAGAAAAAAGGAAAAGCCAAAGAAAAGTACATAAGTGAAAATTGCTGAGCAAGAAGCAGCAGAGATAAATAAGTATAAAAACGGCGAGTAAATTGGCAACTGCTCTACTGAGTCGAGTTGAGAGTGTGTTTGGTTGAAATCAAAATCGAGCGTAGTGAGAGTAAATGGTTGTTAAAGAGGGTTGGGGTGTGTGTATGTGTGTGTGTGTGTGTGCGGAGTACATATATGCATAAAAGGACCTGCCTGTCCGTTGTATAGCAAAAGATTATATAATACGTAATATCATGTGTGTCTTACATTCGTATATAAAAGCATATTTGTTGTATATATTTTTTTTTTTCTTACACATAATATTATCCGACAGCCGACAGCTTATTATATTACGTGTTGTCGCCGCAAGCGTTTTTTTTTTTTTTTTTTACACTTTCAGGCAAAGATTGTTTTTTTTCTGTAATGTAATCAAATCTGTGTGTGTGTGTGTGCGTGTGTTTTGTGCATTGAAACCCGCTAAGTTTGATTTGATTTCGCGTCTGGGTCTGCCAAGTATTTAGCGCGCTGCTAATTAATTAAAAGAAGCAATCAAACAAATGCCAAGAACTTAGTTATTAATGAATGCTGTGTGGCGTGCGCGTCAAAGGTCGGCTTGTATGCCCATTGTTAGCGTTTAATTAACAACAATTAGTGCAGTGGTAATGTACACAAATGTCGTTATTGTCGCATTTCAATTAAATTAAAAAAAAGATACATGTACGTATGTATAAAAAACCGCAGTGATTGCAAAAAAAAAAAAATAGCTGTGTAGCCCTGGTACGGGGTTGCTGTGTGCTTGTGACGTCACACGCCGCAGTGAAGTTTGCTATTATGTAAGCGTAGGACCTGGTTGTCACACATATCTATATGTATATGTGTATGTGTGTGTGTGTACTCCCAATCAGTTTGCCGTCGCTTTCCAACACACTCACACGCACACAGCGTGGAACTGTCACTTTAAGCGCGCCAGTAGAAATCGCAAAGAACAAAAAAATAAATTAAATCAAATTTAAATTCGCTTTTAATTTAATTTTGTGCACATTGTATTGCTCAAAATTTTTAGATGAGTCTGTCTAATTTATGTTTTGTTTGTTTTGTCTCTTCCACATTCATGCTCACGCTCTCTTTGTAAAACTTGTCACTGTTGTATAACACATACACAGCATCATATCCAGAGAGAAAAATTAAAAACTAAAGCACTTTTACAACAAAAGCAAACGTCAAACATCAGCTGTGTGTCAGCAGACAAACTAAAACGTTTATTTGGACGGCGCGTGTGCGTGCATATTTTATAATAAAACAAATTATAACAAATTAATAATTGTGTGCAACCAACGCGGAGTTGCAAAACTAATTAAATAAAAATTGAAGAACCAACAATTTAAGGCAGCAACAGACTAAAAACTGTAATGGCTCTGCTTCGTTCCCTAAGTGCCCAACGTACAACAATCAATTTGGTTTACACTCGTAACAACAGAAGCAGCAGTGGTGCTCCTGCGGCAGCGGCCACAGCAAATCGTGCCCAGAGCCTATATACAGCAACCAATAACGTAGACAATGGCAACAGTTCACCATTGAGCAGCGCTGAAGCAGCACAACATGTGCTGCACAAGCCGCAGCAATTGCGCTGGCAGAATTTGGTGCTCTACAGCGTTGCAGCCAGCGGTGGCGCTGGCGGTGGAGGTGGCTACTATCGTTATACACCGGGGCGCATGTTGCACTCCAATGCACGCCAGCAACAGGCTCAAATGGCAGCTGCCAGCATAAGCGTTGCTGCCGCACAACGTGAAACAATAAGCACTGGGCCAACGCCAGTTAAGCCCAATCCAGCTGGTACGCCGCAACGCGATCCATTGGATGTCAGCTTCAATGATCCGCTTGCTGCTTTCAAAAGCAAGACTACCTGGGAGCTGGTACGCGCCTATGCGGTCTATATGATTTGTTCTAGCGAGAAGTTGGTCGAGCACAACATGAAGGTGAGTAATGAATCCAAGCGTTTAGTAAATATTGTTTCATTATCTATTTATTTTTGCGCGCTTGATTTATTTCTCATATTTATATATGCAGCTGTAGTGTGTTTTTGCAACGTTTATTTTGTTGTTTAGAAGGTTTGCTTTATAGAAATTTTGCACTTATTGTACGTTACAAGTTTTGTTGTTCAATCTTGACCCCTTAATGTAGCTACGCTGATTATAAGTTATTTCTTAAAAAATTCTATCTTAATGTAATTGAGAATATTTGTGAGTATCTTCGTTGACAAGTTTTAATTATAGCACGTTCTACACGTTCTAAGGTGCGTCATCGGTACGTAGAAATATGAACTGCATAACACTCTGTAACCCAAACCTGGCTGCTACTCGTCTATTCATAGTCAGTTTTCCTTACAGAGAAGGAATGATTTTTATCGCTGGGTTCCCAGAAACCTCCTGTAACCGAATTTTAACTCAGCAACATCTGTCGTTGTTCAGTTTTCGTATTGCGAATTCATAAATGCTGGTAAAATCTGCTTGAGTTTCAGATGGAAAACATTCCGTCAATAAAGCAGAAACTATAGCTATTAAACGAAGGATTTCTTTAGATAATAAAAAATGTAATACAATGCTGTACAGAGATTTCTGGCATTTATTTCTTCTTTAGCGAGAATATTCTTAAAATATTATAAAAATTCTTAACAGTTCTTTGGTTTTATTCTGGCATTAGACAGAATCTAAAAATATTAGGAGAAATTTGACGTTTTCCATTATATTACTTTAACAGAATGCTGCTGCTGTCGTGTGACGCCTGTCAATGAGGAATTTTGTTTTCTAGAAGAAAGCATTTCATTATAGAGATCTTTGACTGTATTTATCTTGTAAGCATTTCCGTTGTTGCCTTGCAATCAGACAGCTGTATAGTATATTGAATGCATCGCTAATTGCCGTCAGTTGTTAGCTTTGCTGCATCATTGATTAAATGAATGAGTGAATGAATGAATGATAAGTTGACCAAGTGAATATGCACAGCTGCTTTTGCATTTACAATTCCACAGAGATGAGGAGGTGTATACGTTGCTGTTGACCTTGTTGCAAGTTGAATTTGCCGCCAGAGCTGCTAGCCAAGTAGACGCTACTGCAGCCAGTTAGTGAGGATCCGAATATACAGTATACTAACTGTCGTCTCTTTAGACTAAGGCCGTAAGGGGGGGCACAAACAGATAGGCGCTGTCGTTGACGTCTGTGTGCCAAGCCCCCAAAATGTGCGCCAATCGAAACTCTGCAACTACAAGGCGAACAAAAGCGATAGTGGGGCCAAAGTATTCGTGCCTATGTATGTGTATGTAAAGACTGCGGACTGTTTCACACCCACACGCATAAATACATATGTATGTGAGTATTACGTATACGCAAAGTTGTTTCCGTCAACGTTTTCGTGCACCATGTGCCTGTTGTATCGTTCTCGTTGCTGTCATTGTTTATGGATTTTTATACACTTTACGGAAAAGTTGGAAACATTAACTTTTACGCAAAGCTACTTTAACTTTTTTATGCTGCTTGTGTGGACTTCAAAAAGAAACAAACTCTTAATAAAATGCTTGCTTTCTAGACAAGTTCTATAATTACATTGGTATATTACAAGTTGACAATGCTATTAATTCGAAGGGCAAGTCAACTGCAGTGTATTTTGAAGTCGGACACTTGCTTTATTTTTTTGTAGTTTGTTGTATCAGTTGGCAAATTGTCTAGCTGGTATTTGTCTTAAATTTTCTCAACTTGGCTGCTATTCAAAACTGCTGCAATCACATGTTCTTTTGTTTTCGACAAAACACATATACATATACATATGTATATATAGACATACAAATTTGTTAAATCAAGCATTATCGTCGCCAATGGCATAATTTCGGCTCACCTGTGCTGGCTCACGTTTTTGGCTGTTGGTTTTTTGGGAACGTTTTTTTAAGTTTCAATATCGCTGCCAAAGGGGTGAAGCGCGTAGGGGAAACTTAATTGTATATAACTCGTTCTTGCCTTACCCTTATTTGGCAGTTCATTGTCATTGAACCCTAACTGGTTTTTGAATTGTTAAGACACGTGCCTTTTTGGCAGAGCTCCTGTAGTCTCTCAAACAGGAAGATCTGCCATAAAATATTGCGTAAAATATATTTGCTTTTGTTTTCGGCATGCCGGAAATGTTTTCAAGCATTAATTATTTCAAATTTTTATTTCTTTTGGGCGATTTATTACATGGAGCTGCAGCACATGTTGCATGCATTTATTTTTATTTTTTAATTTCGTTAGTTTGTTAAAATTCGTAACTTTATGGGCAGCTGTTTTTTTTCGCAAATGCATATTTAGTATGTTAATTAGCTTTGGGGGCTGGTCTTTTCAAGTGCAACAAAAGCAAATGGAATTGTTTTTTTTTTTATTTGTAAATTTGTAATTAATTTAAGCATGTCCAAACATGTTTTCATTATTTTTAACAGCATAATAAAAATAGCAACTGTCGCAGCGCATTTAATTTTATTAAATACAGGACAATAAGTTGGCAGCGCCGTTTAATTATTTTTAATTGCACAGCTGTAAGAAATCGATTAATCTGCAGCAAAGCTGCGGTTTGGCTAACTTCAGGAAACTGTGCCCATTTTGTATATCGATAAGATGTCAATCAACACAGCTTTTGAGAACACTCAGGACACTCGTGTTTGAATAATTTCTGCTTCAATTGTTTCGATAAATCTTTTTGTCCGCTTTTAGGCATGAATCGATGACAAAATATTAATACAGTTAGTTAACTTAAACTTAAAAAAAAAACTGATAGAGCCATAAAGCGCTCTGCTGTCAAATATATACATATATAAAATACTTGCACAATTCGTCAATCGTCGTTTGACAAATAATTTGTACTTTCTTTTGTTGGTTTTTTAGTGAAATAGCCTTGACTTCGCACAATTGAACGAACGTGTGTTAATTGCGAATTTCGTTGCCTGATTTTTTTACTTTTTGGCCAAATTCCAAATGATTTATTACTCATCCATGTACAAAAACGAGCAAATGAACTGTTAAAACCCAAAAACAGCACAGACGATCAGATCAAATGAAAAAAAAAAAATAAAATGAAACAAAAATTAAATACAAAAAGCGGCAAATAATAAATATTGAAAGACATTTCGCTGCCAAAGCTAAAATTGGTTTGGCTGCCATTACTTTAGCCGCTTGTTGAGCAATTCTCAGCATTTGTGTATGTATTTATTCAAGTGTTTTAGTTGATTTCTGCGATATACACGTGTTTCTATGTACATTGGTTAGCTATGTATTCTTAACATAATACATTATACATACATATGTATGTGCAGTTAATTGTTGCCATGTGGCTTAGTTTATACGCTTTTGCTAGCTTTAAAGTTAGTGATTAAGCTATTATTTGTGTCCCAAAAAAAAAAAAACAACAATAAATTCTTTGCTGAAAATCTGATCAGATGTGTGCCAGAAATCTTCAGACTGTTTTGACCCAATTTTTCAAAAGACTGTCGTTTTAAAGTTTTCATAATAGATTTGTAACATACTCAAAAAATATATATACCTATGCGTATTACTGACAATTGGAAATTCGGTATATCTTAAAAATATATGATTGGATTGCTTTTCGATGGAAATAAGTTTATTTGAGATTTTTGCATGAAGTCTGTTTATAGGCTGAATTTGGTAATTTATTGGGTTCGGCCCATTATAATGCTTAGAATATGAAGGTTTTTATATTGGCTGCTTTTTAATACAACTTATGAAAATGTATGTCTTGAACGCTAGCTAACACGTATCATGCTTAACTATGTTTCGATAAGAGATCGATTTTAGACTAGTCATTGACTAGTCTGACGATAACACCAAAGTTAAATGGCAGCAGCCAAAGTCAGAGTCAATTATTGCTGGCAGTTAAAGTACACTTCAGAAAAGCTGTTCTCTGAAAGAAACACACAGCCCAAGTATTTTAATTTTTTAAGAACAAGATCAGCACGATGATCTTTTTGAAGGAAAAATGTTTTGATTTCTTGACATACATACAGGTCTGTCCATGTCTTGTTTATTGTATGATAAATTCGACAACCCCATTAAATTTCTCTGCTAATTTGTATGTTTGTTTTTTTTTTTTTTCAATTATTTATAGACCCGACTTCTTTTTACGTATCTATCCCTTTGCTATTTATATTAAGTATTAACTGCTTTGCTTTTATATTTGTATCCAAGAATAAAACAAATCAATGAAATGAAATCCATAAAATTCATAAACAATTTCGCAGCTTATGAAATTCGCAAAAACAATATTGGGTCAACGGTTATTTACAGCATTGATGAAAGCGACTTTCTATGGCCATTTTGTCGCTGGCGAGGATCAGATCAAGATTATACCCACACTCGAAAGGTAAATGTTAAATTTTTAACCATGTACTTACACTTTTTCTTTTGTTCTTTTCTTTCTCTTTACATTTTTATTCCTTTTTGCGATAAACCAAAAAAAAAAAAAAAAAAAAAAATTTACCTTGCGCTTGTGTTATTTTGATTTGACTTCACTTGACTTGATTTGATTTGATTTTGAACGCGCGTTTGTTTGGCAAATAATCCAAACTGCTCTGCTTTATACCAACCAAACAAACAACAACACTCTGCCTATCGACAACGCCTTGAACGATCCATCAACATATAAACCACAAACTAAAAGCTAATGAAAATAGCCCGTACAGTTTTGGGTGGACAGCTGTTCGTGCTGCTTATGAAGTCGAGCTTTTATGGACATTTTGTGGCTGGCGAGAATCGTCACACTATTGTGCCCACGCTAGAGAGGTGCCTTGATTTCTTCAATGCATTAAACCAAGCATCCAAGCATCCACATATGCCTAATTAATCCCCCTAACCATGTCCATCCAGCCCGTGCACCAATTTCATTCAATACTTCAAACCCTTTACCATATTTGTAATATGCAAAAAAAAAAAACAACTATGCATTTGGAAATTTTATCATCCCAGCCTCACATTTTCATAAATTTTGCATTGCGTGACTAAGCACCCCAAAAAAAAAAGAAGAGGTTTGTTTCCATTGTGTCTGTCCTATATGGAACAAGCTGCAAGTCTATTGTATGCCTGCCCCTACTTACCAAGCAGCACATTAACACGTATTACTTGTTTACATACTTTATTTAACAATTAACAACTTATAAACCAACTTAAAGCCAAAATCAAACTTAATATTGGTTTCAATTGAATTTCACAGATTGCGTTCGTTTGGTGTGAAGCCCATATTAGATTATTCCGTCGAAGAGGATATCACCCAGGAGGAGGCCGAAAAACGTGAAGTTGAGTACGTATTACATGTTTATATAATTATACTTTTGACAGTTTCAACTCGGTATGAGAAAATTTTAAGTCATTTTTGGAAAAGAGCAAATAAGCCTAGAAAGATTATATCAGAATGAGCAGCGCATCAAAAGTAATCTCACTGGCTACATGTTAGTAGTGCTTTTTTCTATGTTTTACTTAGGTGTCCGTTTACACTGTTTCGAGCATTTTGATCGGGTTATTTCCGGTCTGTGCGGAATCTGGGCGGCCTGAGTGATTAGACGCAGCCCGAGAAAAATAGTACAATACCTTGGTCCAAGACGTGAGATAAATTGCTAACTGAATACATTTTGCAATTGCTCCATTGTACCATGTGCTGTGTGTCGTATGTCCACCTCGTGCGATTGTGCGCAAAAAAAAAGGGTAACGAAGTTCATATCGTCATCTCTGAAGAAGTACTATTTTTTTGGTGCTTGACTAAGTTTTAAAACAAACGCCAAACTAAAACACCTGCAAGCAATCCCATTAAAAATGGGATTGGGTACTTTTCACCCGTGCGCGGAAACCTATCGATGTTTTGATATAGAATAGTTTTCAAAAAATTTGATGAAAAAGTGGTCGAATAAAAATAAGCGGTATTCTCCTTAAGCACCCATTTTTATACCCTGTACCTATAAGGTAAGACACATGTATACCATAGGGGCATTAACGAGCACCTCGAAATAAAATCAAAAGTTTTCAAGACGCAATTTGTTTATTATTAAAGATATAACCAAATTTGATGTTCAGTAGTTTTTCATTGTTTCCGGTCGACTATATTATATACATAGCTCCCAAAGTTGGCTGAACTATCAAAAAAAAGAAATTATTTTCAAAGCCTAATTCGTTTGTTTATGAAGATATCGTAACCAAATTAAGCTTTGCTCAGTATTAAGAGTTTCCAAGCACTATATCAAATTTTTGTAAAATCCCCATAGGACCGATTAGTCGAAAAAAATTTTTTTAGTCATAATTTGTCGCCAATTGAAAGTTTTTTGTACTATCGAAATAGGTGCATTTATTTGCTTGTTTATTGTGACGGTACAGAGTATCTCAAAGTCGTCTGCGCCATTTTTGTTTTCTACTGTAACTAGGTTCTTGAACTTGAATCAAATACATCTTAAATATATAACGCCTACTTGTAAGATTGAGACATTGCAAAATGGGAATTTGCTTAATGCATTTATTGATCTTAAATTTATCCGCATACTCTGATCAATTTGATATTCATTGTCATCAAAAATTCTCTCTATAAACAATCTAATTTTTCCGTAAGAGTAATGTGCCCTTGTAGGTTTGGATTTTAAGCATGAAGTAGGGCATTTAAATGCTTTAATTTCACAAACTCTCGCAAATTAAGCATGTTTATCTAAAAATATGTGTGACTTTTAATACAACGTTGTCAACAATTTTAAACATATGACATTGTCAGCAGATAACAATTTTGATTCCTACTTAGTTGACTTATTATATAAAGTGCAAAAGATTTATAATCTCATAGAACTCTTGGAAATTTTTTAATTGCAAGTAACTGCTTAATGAGTTATAAAAAATGGGTACTCGAAAGATTAATGTTGTGTCTGTCTAACGCGTCAAGTAATGGAGTAATGGATAAATGGATAATTTTTTAAGCGCAGTTTTCAATGTCAATGTCAGTGATCCCACGTCATATAGCAAAACCGGCATGATACGCATTTTATACAGCGCTTCTTGCGCTTCTTCCGTTTTGTTGCGAGCAAGCAACAGTCGATGTTTTGCATATTGAGCCGCAAAAGCTGTTTATTTGGAAATTTCCGCTGATTCAATTGAGGAATTCTTTGGAATGCTGAAAAAAATAAATAATAAATATCTAAAGCAAGCAAAGACACCAAGAGAAATGCCAACTCATTAAGAGATGCAAAATGTCAACAACATAATTATTTTAATATGTCACGTTTTATTTGGACTGAGTATTTAACTGTTTTGAAAATGCAGTCATGTTAAACTTTCCCATCCAGACGAGTTGACAAAGAGTGATCTATGCGGTTGGGAGTTTGGAGTTTGGTTTGAACTAAGCAACGCAACGGTCGTGTAACCGAGCTTAAGCTTTGCGCTACAACCTAAAATGTATAACTCGCCTTCGGTTATAACATCTGATAGATTTATTTTATTTGAAGCTGTCAAGGTTGCTGTTTAGTTAAGGAGTTGAAAAGTTGCGCAAAAACCCAACTGGCTAAAGCGTGAACGCCGTTTTTGTTGAGTTTGTGCTTCTTTCCAGATTTTGTTTAATTTAATAAATAAAATTCATATATGTATACATATTTACCCAGTATACCATTATTCCAAATGCGTCGCACTCAAAACAAAATATTTGTGTTATAAATATTTTTTTAGTATTTATGTGTTTTAACTTATTTTATATTTATTCAAACAAAGATTACGTTTTATTTGATAAGCTTTTAAGTTCGGCAAATTGATTTGCAATTGGAGCAATTGCTTCCAGCACCACATCAAGCAACTGCCTAATCGAAATCGATATTTTAATACCTTAACTTTAATCGATTGTAGATAGGCCATGTTAATGCAGATAAGCGCAATTGTAATCGATATACTTAACGGTTAGTAATCCTTCTTATATAAAAAAATTGTGTCTGGCAACGCCAAAGCATTTAAAAGACGATAAGCTTATTTTCCACTGCGTTAAGAGTTATAAAAGGGCTTCAATTTTGAATAGACCTGCAAACAATCCAAATTTTTTTTTTTTTTGTCCAAACTATGCACCATTCTTGTATGATATTAAGATTGCTCTTTATAAATCTTGCAGATCTTCCGTATCAAGCGCTGGTCAACTTAAGGATGAGGGCGCCATGCCGCAATATCATGTGGACAAGTCCTTTGCCGATCGTCGCTATAAAGTAAGCAGTGCACGCACTTACTTCTATCTCAATGAGGCAACTTGTGAGCGCAACATGGAAACGTTCATTAAATGCCTTGAGGCAGTTTCGGGTAAGAATTACAATTAAATTTAAGTGCACGCATTTTGAGTTTTAATTTTAGAACTAAGCCGTAGTTTCTTGAATCTCTTGTGTGGTGGTGGTAGTGTATTAACTTGCTTGGTATTTTTATTTGGTTTTCATGTTAACGCCGTCACCAAGCTCTTAAAATGCGCGCTTTACATTTTGAAAACATGGCATGTAGCTTAAAAGCTGCTAGCCAAGTTTTAAAAGTGCTCTTTTGGGAGCTTGGCTCGGTAGTAATTTAGCTCTTTCTTAACTGAACATTTTCTGTTTTTAACACAATTTATTAATTATTTAAATGCATTTCTTTTTCACATTCATTTGTATACCGTTATTTATCATGTTTTGTACTATTTTTGCTTATTTCTTTATGGTTTACATATAATTAACATCCTTCCAATTGGCAAAACCGTGGGCAACAATCCAAAAACTAACCCCAATGAAAAATAATAACATGACACATAAATCGATTACTAAAACCAAATAACCCAAAACAAAAAAATCCTGAACTGCAAACTGTCCTGTCTAACATATTCTTGTCAAAAAAAGTTGACGATGCAAAATTGCCACGTGCCGTGGACAATGGTGGTAAGCGCTCCCAAACAAACTTGTAGTCAACCATTTAGTCCCATTGGCTAACACAATATGAACTATAAACAAACTAAATTTGTTGTGTGTGGCTTTTATGTTTTTTTTTTTTTTTTTTTGTTTTTTTGGCTTGAGTGTGTGTAAGAGAGTTTTTGTGGTGTGTTTGTTGTAAAAGAAATAAAATATAAACATGTATACAAAGACATGTAGTTGTAATATAATGCATGCTTAGAGCAGAACATATGATGCTTTTTATCCGCACCTACACAATTTTATGCTTTTTTCATTTGAATATCGGATTCATACATCCAACAGGCGCTACCTTTGGTACTGGCATTACGGCTATCAAACTGACTGCACTGGGCCGTCCACAGTTGCTGGTAAGTTACAAAGTTCCATTTAGAAGATTAACAATGCAATTAACACTATGACTTTTGCAGCTGCAACTCTCGGAGGTTATTATGCGCACACGTAAATATATGGAGGATCTTGTTGGTGGTCAGGGCAATGTGTTGACCCATCACAAGACCATTAAAGATCTCGAGAAGTATTATACCAGCGTTGGCGATAACAAGGATGTACAGGAATTCTTAAAGAATGTTACATCTGACAAGGAGGGGTAAACTAATTCAAGCTGACACAAAACAATGCCTTTATCTTATAGTATTTTGCTTTGTTAGTATATTGCATCTATTCCCTTGGTCGGGCATTGTGGATGAGAACTCGCAGTTGAGTGATACGTTTCGTGCGCCCGATCCCCAGACGGGTCAAATGCGTCGACTGATCTCACAAATACCGCCCAAAGAAGAGGAGATGTTTAGAAACATGATACGTCGCCTAAACACAATTGTTAAGGTAAATTAAAAAAAATGAATGAAAAAAAAAAAAGTAAAAAGAATATAAAATATTGTAATATATGCTTTCATATATTATTATTTTATAATATACATATCTTATCTATGTATTAAAATGATTAGTAAACATTTGGGATGTACTATTAATGTGCTACGTGAGAAAGTCTTGTCTTCTTAAAGTAGAATTAAAAATAACTTTAAACAACTAGCAATATTGTATAAGATATGTGTTGCACTAATTTTTTTAATAACTATGATATATACAATACAATACATTAACATATATAGTATAATATGTTCCTTTTCTCATCTATTTAGACTGCTGCAGAGCTGGACGTCCGCATTATGATCGATGCCGAACAAACATATTTTCAGCCTGCTATTTCGCGTATTACGCTTGAAATGATGCGTAAATATAATAAGGAGAAGGCTATTGTATTCAATACCTATCAGTGCTACTTGCGCGAATCCTTCCGTGAGGTATGAGTATACTATTTTACCAATATATTATGAGTTAAAATTAAAATTTGTTTTAATAATTAGGTGGGCACCGACTTGGAGCAGGCTAAGCGTCAAAACTTTTATTTCGGTGCTAAGCTCGTGCGCGGCGCTTATATGGAACAAGAGCGTGCTCGTGCCTCTGCCTTAGGCTATCCTGATCCAGTTAATCCCGACTATGAGGCCACAACAGATATGTACCACAAGACACTGACCGAATGCTTGCGGCGTATCAAGGTAGGCACCGAAACAGCTTTTATCACTTTAGTGTAGTTAAAGAGTAGCCTAAAGAACATTCGAAAAACTGCAAAATGTGGGTCACGTAATTTGGGTACGGCCCCTTATTGCCAATTAACTTCATATTTACTTGACGTGTATATTTTTATTTTGTATATATGGCTAAAACGCTATTTCTTTTTTCGACATGTATTAACTTTTCTAAAATATATTTTTCAGTGTTTCAAGGACAGTGGTGAAGATGCCAAAAAGATTGGCATAATGGTTGCCTCGCACAATGAGGACACCGTGCGTTTTGCCATTGAAAAAATGAAGGAAATCGGCATCTCGCCAGAAGATAAGGTTATCTGTTTTGGTCAATTGCTGGGCATGTGTGATTATATTACTTTCCCACTGGGTAAGTCTTTAGTAAAAAAAAACAATTGTTCATTGGCACTAAACTGCAACCATTTCAATTTGTACAGGTCAAGCTGGCTACTCTGCCTATAAGTACATACCATACGGACCCGTTGAGGAGGTGTTGCCATATTTATCGCGCCGTGCTCAGGAAAATAAGGGCGTGCTTAAAAAAATTCAAAAGGAGAAACGTCTTCTGGCTGCTGAGATAGGTCGCCGTCTAATTCGAGGTCAATTGTTCTATAAGCCCAAGGGCAACTATGTGCCCATCTAAGTAAAGTCCGGACAGTTTGGCATTTGGGCTGGCCCGACTTTAGTTGTACACAAAGACAAAGAGAAACACAGCGAACGAAAGGCGGGTGTATGGCATAGGATTATTAAATGTTATCCTGCAAAAAAGTGCGCAAAGTTTTTTTTTTTTTGTTATATTCTAAATGTTTAGTACATACAAAGAAAAACGCGTATACACACATATATAAATATATATATTTAAATTTTTTTGTATAAACCACAAAAAAAAAACCAATAAGCAGCATTGATATTCATATTGATATTTGAAATTTATTAAAGTATATAAGAACGTTTTTGTGTCTTGTTGCAACAATAAACAAATCGAGTTAGTTTGTGTGTATGTTATAAAGAAAACCAAAAGAGAGCATGAATAATAGAGGAAGAAGATGCAGTTAAAGCAAAACTTACTATTAATAAATTAACAATAAAATAATATAAAACAAGCGTAGCCGAACTTAAAGACGAAAGAAATTTGCAGACGGCAAAAATCCGAATAAATTTTTAGCAACAAATAAAAATAAAACTATATGTATGCATACACATGTATAAGTACTATTATATATACAGTATGCAAAAAGTTTATGTATATGCATAGTATCTGGCTGCATTTTAGTTTAATTATACTAGTTACACTGCAACATAACCCAAAACTCTTCATTTTGTTTATTTCAATTATTTTTTGTCTTATAGTTATTGTTTACCTCTTTATGAACATGTGATTTGATTTTTCCTTAAATTAAAATAGCTATACTACATTTAAACATTGTATAAAGTAAATGATTATTTGCTGAGTGGAACCGCGCAGGAGCCAAGAAGCAGCAGCATATAGCCAATTTTGTTCTGGTTGTTGGGTTCCCAGCAAGCTTTGATTTTATCTTAAATTGTTTTTATGCTAATTTATGTTTAAATAAAAAACAAAGAGTTCTTATATGTATTTTTTATTATACTATGTAAAACACACACACACACACATTTGGAACTAGAATATACGATACTACGAAGTCATTAATAATTTCAAGCATTTTTTATTTTAATTTGTTACAATTACTTTTGAATAATTTTTAGTCAATTTTTGAATAAGACAAACTAGAAAATTTGTTGGCTGTTGGGGGCCACTGCTTAAGTAATGGCCTGCATTAAACTAAACGAAAGTCTTGTTACACTATTTTGCAGTTAAATTTATAAACACATATATAGTACGAGTATATATATATATATATATATATACTACTATAAATGAATCCAGGTGTTACCGAAATAGTTTGCGCCCCACATTCAAACGCATAGGAATTGTGGCGACAACTATTACGAAATCGCTTGGGATCAATAGGCATATGTGTGTATATGTTATTCTATATACATATATACAACTATACAAGGCATATGTAATAAATAAATAATATGAATGTTAACTATTTCAATGACAATAATAAAACGTTAAAAAATAGGAAGAAGAGTGCGTTAAGCAAAGCAGTGCAAATGGAAAAAATAAAAAAAAATATAAACGAAAAAACACATACACTAGATTCTTCGGTAAGCCGAAGCTTGTATACCCTTTTCAAAAGCTCACACAAAACCATTCCAATTCATGTTTCATGCCCAAATATCATACCGCCCTCAAAATGCTATATACAATATGTTAAAAACATGAAAATAAATTAATCTTTGTGCAACTGAGCTTCATTCATATTACACACCTTACAATATCCTACATATTATAAAGTTTATATTAGTTATGATATGTTTAAGAACGGTTGCTATTTTAGAAATTTTTTTTTTTGCGTTTTGACAAAGCAACTTTAACAGCTCAATTCTAGTCACATTGCAAACATACTTTCTATATATATATTATATATACTACTATATGGTAAAAGCTATGTACATCCTTGGCACACACAAAGACGCAGCCGTATGTGTGTGTGTTTTTGCTCACTGTAGAGTATTACGGCTTTTAGATTTAGTTTCTTTCGCCCAAACCCAACGTCAATGAGCAAAGACGATTCAAGTCACAGCAAAAATTACTTAAGTGTATACATTTTACTGTAATAACTTTTTAATCCGGTGTTAAATAAAGTACATACATACAAAAAAAAAAACTGCATTATTTCAGTCAATTTGTTATTTAGATAATAAGAACAACAAAATTTTGTAATTTGGAAACGATATCTTTTAAAATAAAGCACTTATTCAGCGGCAAAGGGCTAAGCTAGACCCATAATATTAAAAAAATGTAGAAACCAAGTTTAAAGGTCTTTATTTCCAGCCAGATCTGCAGTCAGCGACATTGAGTTTTATTTTGTACAAGACTAAATGCATATGAAAAATTTAGAACAGCGTTCATGTGAGCATAATAAACAAAACCATATCGAATTCCAGCAATATGTTTTTTGTGGGTATAAATAAAAAAGTGTACAAGCCTACATCACACTGACTGATTATAGATATCATGTTTATTGAGACCGTTGCCACTACTGAGGCTTTAATTTGGTTAAAAGCTACTTAGGGATCATCCATAAACTACGTGACGCTGATTTTCGTCAAAATAGACCCCCCCTTTCCCCCTTGTGACACAGTGACGGAATATTTTTGAAGATTTTCCATATGATCGCGACGCTTCGCCAGACCCCCACCCCCCCCCCCCCCCCCACCCTTTGGAGCATCACGTAGTTTATGGATGATCCCTTATCGATTATTGCCTAAACTGTCAACCCAAAAAAACACTCTGTACACTTTCTCTTAATTCGGGCATAAATGGTGGAAAAAGACAATTCCATTTAATCACAATCTAAGCTCATATCCAGAGGACGCTGTCCCTCAGCTGAAGCAATAGCTACTGCTCCTTTTTTGCCTGGATGTCGCTTTCTAATCCACGAGCTGCATACATATCATTTAGTTTTCTAATTAATTTAATTTTCTGCTGCTGCAACGAAGGAACGCAATCAGAAGAAAAAAATGAAGATGTCCATTCTTCATTAACGCGGCGTGACTGTATTCTTGTACTTCTATTAATTGTGTCTCTTGCCTGCTTAACTAAATTACATGTTGAGTCAGCCCTAGCCTTTATTCCTTACTTGCTCTTCCCGCCTTTTCTGTCCGCTCTGGAATCTACGCATGCTGATCTGTCTTCTATGCATAGTCTTCCTGCTCTGCAATCCTAAACTCTATGTCTTTTGTTGGCTGCTACACCGTCTACGCCTTATATCCCTCTCCTGCTCTGCATTTCTAATCTCTAAATCTTCTCTGAGATGCAATCTTTGCATAGTATTAAGCACTTGCTCTTGTAGCCTGTCTTCTACAATTGGCGCAAATCAATAAGAGTTTGCAATTCAATGTCAGTGTAAATTCTTCAATTTAACTGATTTTTTTTATATCTTTCAAAGTTTTCACTCGATTTGAAAAATTTCTACAGCACACTATTCTTAAAACCATGGCGTATAAGTATTATATATTGTGGGTTTCATCATCATTTCCTTTATCTCACACTGGAGCATAGGGCCTCAATAAAGCATTTCCATCTGGTCCTATTGTTAGCTAGCATTTTTATTTCGTTCCACGATTTACCGCATTCGCCGATTTCTTTTTGTAGGCTTCTTCTCCACTCTTTACGCAAGGTGTGGCCTAGCCACCGCCATTTTCGTAATTTAATCGTATTGGCCATTGGCTGTAAGTTACATTTTGTATAAAGATCATCATTGCTGATGACATTTGGCCACCACATCTTAAGAATACGGCGGAGGCATCTGTTTACCAAGCTCTGAATTTTTCCAGATAGTTGATCAGTTACAAGCCAAGTTTTGCATCCGTACAGCAGTACCGAAATAACATTAGATTTAAATAGCCTAATTTTTGTTTGGAAGGATATTTGCGTTGAACTGCAGATTTGGCGTAGCTGTGAGTACGCGCCGGTTGCTTTGTTTATCCTGGCGAGAATGTCTTTCGCTGCACTATTTTCATCGACTTGTTCAATTTCTTTGCCATGCAGCGTGAAATTGTCGTTGCTCTTGGTGTTCGGCCGACCTTGGCCGATTCAACGCACACATCATTAATCTTGGCTTGCATGTCAGAGTGCCTAACGGAGATTAAGCAGATATCGTCCGCATATGCGAGATCTTCGAGATGTTCGGTGAAGTTCCAGTAGATATATATATATATAATTCCCTGACTGACAATTTTTTTTGTCAGTCGCCCCTGGGCGGGGATGGGGATCTCTATTAATAACTGTTCAAAGAGAACAGGGACCTACAGTTTATAGCCGAATCCGAACGGCGGTGTCTTTAATTAATAGAGACTTTCTTTGGCAAATAGCGTCTTTGAGCTAGCGATGCCAGTGCTAGGCAAATGTACCAGTGCTACTGCGGGGATTCGAACCACCGACCTTCGGTTTGTAAAGCGAGTACGCTACCACTACGCTACCGACGGCCATCCAGTAGATGCCTCTTCTTTTTCCATCAATGGATGCACACAGAATGTCGTCAATAATAATAAGAAAGAGGATCGGGGAGAGCAAGCACCCTTGGCGAACACCTGAGCTAGTTATGATGCTGTCTGAGAGTTCGCCATCATGAAGTACTCTGCACTCGAAGTTCGAATATTGTGCTCCAATTAAAACTATCAGCTTTTCTGGGACACCCCTAGATCTGCGCGCCTCCCAGATACTACCACGGCATATGCTGTCAAACGCCGTGCTATAGTTAACGAAGACCAGTTGAAGTGTCGACTGCCATTCATTCATAAGCTCGACTATGATCCGTAGCGTGTTGATTTGATCAATGCATGACCGATTTGGCCGAAAGCCAGCTTGCTGCTTTCTTAGTCATTGGTCGAGCTTCAGCTTAATGCGCCCTAGGAGTATACTAGACAGTACTTTGGACGCGATTCATAGGAGCATAATTCCGCGATAGTCTTTGCAATGGGAGAGATCGCCTTTTTTTTGGGATAACAACTAGTATACCCTGTAACCAGTTCTCGGGGATCTTTTCTTTAACCCAGATTGAGTTAAACATTCTGGGCACACTGAAATCCAGAACTGGCATGTTACTGCAAAAGAGCAAGGCTAGGGAAATGCAGTTGGAGGCGCTTTGCCAGCCCCTTCACACATAGATTTCTATAGATGTCCATATTGGTGTATATACAGCATAAGCATATGCAAAAAAATGTAAATGGAAGCTTGTATAGTTGCTGACAACTACAGGACGGGCGAGGACCAAAAATGTGTTGTAGCTTTAAGGCCTCCAAGGCTTGCAGTTCAGCTGTAGCTTATTAGCTGGATAATAACATTTTTGGCTGTGTCCTGTCACAGCACAGCATATGTTTTTACAGCAGTGTTTTTTGTAATGTTTTGTCTTACATTTTTTATATTAACAAAATCGATTTAATTTGAATTAATCGATATTTGTTTATATGAAAATCAAAAAATACTAAACTAAATAGCATATAAATTTATGCTCAAAAGTTATATGGTAACATTTAATTTTGCCTTGAATAAGTATTTAAAACTTGCTATAATAAATCAAGTAGGCATTGACTTATTGGAAAAGTTATATATATATTTCATATATTTAGGCTCATAGTCTCATTGCTGGTTTTAGTCCAAAACACAACAAAACTTGAAAACACTTGACCAAAAACCACATAAAACACTTGACACAAACATTACAAATTTTTACCAATTAAACCAAAAAAGATAACAGCAACAATAAAGTCAAAATGTATCGCATACCGGGAATGCCCTTATTGCCGGGCTCAACATTTCGAACTGTAAGTATAATGATTATAATCGGCGCAATGCCTAACCTCAAATCTTAATACACGGTTTTTTTTTATTGAATACAGTGCCAAAAATCACACTACCCAAAACCACAATCGTTGCTAAATTATCATGGTGTGTCTATGCTAAATGATCGCGATTTTAAGCCATCGCCTGGTACCTGTGCAGGAGTATGTAGTGTTACCTGTCCCCCGAATCCAGCTGCCGCCATATATCCGCCTCGTACGAGTCCGACATTACCTCCTTGGGTGGTCTATGACAAGCAGGTGCTCACTTTTGACGCCTACTTCAAGCAGACACTGCAAGAGGTCGTTTCTGAGCCGTATCTAGTGCGCAAGGTTAGAATTAATTTCTATTTGGAGGACGATACCATTGCTATCTTTGAGCCAAAGGTTGAGAATTCGGGCATTGTGCAGGGCTGCTTGTTACATCGTCAGCGCGTACCAAAACCACCGCCTTGCGAGAATGAGCTTATGAACATGTTTGATTTGAATGTCAATATGACGGTGAGGATATTTGATCGCAATTATCATATTATCAGTTGCTCTCAATTTACGCGGGAATTTTTGAACAGACGCGGCATCATAGTGCCCGATCCTGTCGGACCACCAACGTAAGTAATTCTATATAGCTACAATCGTTTATCGGTCTTGGCCGCGGAAATTATCCTACGCCAGCGGTTTCTGTCCTGTGCTTGCTGGCGCCAATTGGCAATCCCAAGGCTACGAAGATCCTTCGTTGTCTGATCTTCCCATCGCAAAGGCGGGCGTCCCTGCCGTCGTCGACCTTCCAGTGATTTCCGCTCGAATACCTTTTTGGCTGGAGCATTATCATCCATTCGTGCAACATAACCTAACCAGCGCAGACGTTGTAGTTGTATGCGCCGAACCAGATCAGTGTCGCCGTATAGCTCATACAGCTCGTGGTTCATTCGAATACGAAAATCACCATCCACATTTATAGGTCCTAAGATACGTCGGAGGATTTTTCTCTCGTATGCCCCTAAAATCGCCTTATCGGATGATGTCAATGTCCATGCTTCAGCGCCGTAGAGAAGCACGGGTATGATAAGGGATTTGTAAAGGGTTATTTTCGTGTGTCGAGAGAGGGCTTTACTCCTGAGTTCCTTACTTAGCCCAAAGTAACATATATTCTATATACCTAGCTCATACTAAAATTTGTTACTTAAAAAGTCTGCATCGAATGGGGCTTCCATTTTAATATGTGTTTTCGAAGACCAAAAGATCTACTTTGCCACAAGGTTCACCTCATAAAACTTGCTGAAAACTTCAGTAGATAAAAGAACTGCTGAAAGAGGCAGAAGTGATGGGTTTTATCAAAGTGGTTATCATATCCAAAAGGAGCCATGTCTGTTTTTATCTTTTTATCGGGCCATAACCCGTTTTTGTTTGAGGGCTCACGTAAAACGTGATACCAAAGGTTACTAGTAAGCTTACTACCTGGTCCTTTCAACCGAATACCTTACTCGCTGGAGCTTTAAGTTCAACAAGTTGACCGGGCCAGCGGAGCCGCCGCTTGCTTATCCGCTTGATTTTTGCCAATGTCGCCGTAGCGGTTATACAGTCGTCATTCCAAGGAATGCAATACTCGGCGAAAGATCTTACAGATTACTTTCCTCTCTAACAAAAACCATTTTCCTTGAATACGCCCCCCCTGCAGCCCCTGAAACTTATGTTTCCCCGAAAATTATGTAAAGCTAATGGCTTATTATTATTATCTTGTATTTTCAGTGATCCCGCCGAAGGCTTAAAAAAACGCAAGCGTGTAAAAATGTGCAATCCTCAGCCAAAGCATTTTGGCTTTGCCCAATTTTTGCAATATGATCGTCAGATTTTAAAATTTAAAGCTTACTGGGACGATCGCACCGAGTATGGGGATGTTCGCAAAATGGAGGTCTGCTACTATCTGGCTGATGATACTGTTGAGGTTAAAGAGGCGCGTATACGCAACTCGGGACGTGCTGGACCAACTGTATTTCTTAAGCGTGGACGCTTGCCGCGCGTAAGTAACGCAGAGATACGAGAGTTTGAAACTCTATTAAAACTAAATGTTATTGATAGGAATACGGTGGACTCATGTTGCCGGGCGCTCAAACGCCAATGACCTTGCTGAATGTGATTGGCACTAAGGAAAAAGTGCGCTGGAATGCAGATGTATTGAACACGGGCTACAGGGAGATATTGTATTACAATGAGCGAGACTTTCAGATCGGTGCGGTAATTAATTGCTATGGCAGACCAATAATCATAACCGATATGGATCCTTTTACCAAGGAATATTATCGCAATCGCTTTGGCCTAGATGACTTTACACCATTGCCAACGCCAATGCGTTCAGATGTTGCCATGGCTTATGACATAAGCACACGCATACCGCCTCCATATAATGGTTGGGGCTCCTATGAGGACTCAATGGCCAATTGCATTTCGGTAGTGCCAAAGCCACCAAAGCGAGACTTTAAGAAATTCATCAAATTCGATCGTTATGTGCTGCGCTTTGGCGCCAAACTGCTTTCAACCATACGTGAAAATTGCGAGCGCATTTTTGTCATCAGTTTCTATCTGGCTGATGAAACTGTGCAGGTACAAGAGATAGCTGTGCGTAACTCTGGATTTTTGGGCGGTGAATTTATGAAAAGGGCGCGTCAGGAGCTACCGGGACAGGAGAAGTTTGCATGCAAAACACCAGCATTTTATAAGCCGGTCAACTTGTATATTGGAGCGACAGTGGGACTACAGGATTTTCTCTTCTACATTGTCTCAGCGGATGAGTACACATTACTCTATATGGAGCATCATCCAGATGAATTTCCGTTTGCCAATATTGAGGCTATAATGCAAAAGATACGCAAAAATATGGGCGAGCAAGCACTGGTTGAATTCGTCACAGCTTGCATGCCAAAATGCAGGGAGCCAGAGCACAAAGATAACTTGTACGTCTCCTATGAGTCTGTAAAGGCGGCTCTAGTTCAAGTCATGGGCAATAAGATTTCGGATCAAGAGATTGTTATGCTTTGCCGCAGATACTCGGGCGAAAAGGCGCCGAAGCAATTATGCGAACGAAATACAGTGCTGGGTATGGCCCATATTGAGATGAAACGCGCTCTGTGGAATGCTCGCGATGACCTTATGGAGCACTTCCATCATATAAATCCCAATAATTTACCCTTCCTGCCCGAATCAAAGATACGCTCCACGCTGCGTGGCTGTCGTCTGCCGTTTTCGCAGGCACTAACCGATGCTATTATGATGGTTTTAAATCGTAACGAATGCAATGAAATTGAAGTCTGTGATCTTATGAACTTTATTGATGTATCCTGTGGCAAGCAATGTGGTCTACCGCCCGTTAATCAATTCTTCGAATTGTGCCCCAAAGTGCCGTTCCTTAATAAGGGTCGTGTTGTAAATTTGTCATGTTTCCTAAACGATTTGGGCTTGCCCGTTAAATTCCCCAAGCAGGATGACAAAAATATATACATTGGCGAAAAAGTTATAAGACCGCCAAAAAAAGACTAAACACTTTTTAACTGAATTTTGTTCACAAATAACACAATGTATTTGAGTTGCAGTCCTATCCAAATTATCTGTTCAAAAAACTTAACAAATTTTACAAATTATTTGTGTGAATATTGCAGCGTAGTAGAAAAACTTATTCGGAACATATCATAAAATAAACATCGATTCAAAATTAGCTTGGTTTTATTTTGTTGTACACATTAAATTGGAGAAGCATCTTAAATTTGAGATTTGGTAATGAAGATGCTTATCTTGTTACAACGCTCTGCAATGTTTAACAGTCTGATCATCTTGTGGTGCTTTCATTAATAGAGAGAAGCTATTAGTTTAACAAATCTTCTTCTTAACTTGCCAATCTATACAAATTTTAAACGTCTTATGGCCTCGTTCCTCTAATTGAATATTAGTTGGATGCAGACTAGTGTTGGGTTGCTCATGAGTGAGTGAGCAAAAATGAGCAACTCACTAAAGTGAGCAAGTGAGTCAACTCAGCAAAGTTGTTCTTTTTGGCTCAGTTGCTCACTACTCACTTGCTCACTACTCACTTGCTCTGTGAAGTTGCCACATTCATTTTTGTTTTCAAACGAACAGAATACATAATTTGTCTTATAATTGAATTAAACATTTTTCCTTGTAAGGTTTCAGAACGACACATATTGCACCAGCGAAAATCAACATTTTCTTATTATAAAAGTCATTGAAAAACTTTACCAAACAACAGCATTTTTTATTTATTTTTTAAGTTTATTTCTCTATAAACAAAAACTGTGTTCAAAGTAACAGGGGAATATTTAAATTTTTCGATAATTTAACTGCTGAGAATAAACAGCTGAGCTGAGTGAGTAACTCAGCAAGACTGCTCACTGAGTGAGCAACTGAGCAAGTGAGCAAGACTGCTCTCTGAGTGAGCAACTGAGCAAGACTGCTCACTCACTTCAAAATGAGCAACTGAGCTAACTCTTCAAAGTGAGTCATGTTTACACAACACTAATGCAGACCTCCTCTTTTGTTATTATCGATTTATCGATATACATTTAACTGAAATCGGTTCATAATTGCAATTACAATAATTACAATCGTACTTGTTTTCTTTGACCAAATTGCGAAAAATTATTTTTAATATGGTCTTACATCCAGGCACCCACCACCAAACAACAAAACACTCGCCACTGCTGTTCACAAAAAAATGCAACGTTTAAGACATATAAAAGTATATACCCCTGCAACCCAAAATCCACCAAGACTCAATAGAATTTACAACAAAAAGGTACCTTCACCTCACCGCTGAAACCCCACCTTATGGCGCCCTAGATTCTTAGATCCACATCCTATTTGGTAATACCAGGCCGAGCATAAACCTAATTTTTGGCAAGAATGCCACAATATATGTCCGCTCCGCTTAAAACACAATAACCTCTACCACGCAGTATGACCCAACTCAGGCCCGTAGTCACATACGGGCAATGCCCGTACTAGCGACTTTTTTGCCCATACAGCCCATCTAAGAAAAGACTGATCTTATGAAAAATATCAAACACTGAAATTACTGAACGTGGTTTATTCATTAAACTTTTCGAGTTCACGTTAAAGAAAGACAACTTTTTTGCTGAATGCATCAAAAGTATTCCGAAAAATAGAAAATACACGTCTCCAGAAATACAAAATGAGGTTATTCAAATTATGGTGGAATTCTGTTCTGCTGTTCGAGAATCTGTAGTTTCTGATGTGAACGCTAATGGAAGACGGAACCAGAGACAAAAACAACCGCGAAAACATAGCTATCGCTAGTAGATACGTCAAGGAGGGAAAAGCTCGAGAATCATTACTCAATATTATCACAACTCAGGAGTTGGACGCTAAAACATTTAACGAGAAAACTATGATGAGTGGTCAAAAAGGCGGTGTTTCTGGTCTCCTAGAACAACGTCTAAATCGTAAAATACCTTACATACACTGCTTCAACCATCGTCTCCATCTCTTCGTGTCTGACAATGAGTCGCTGAAGAACTTGTTTGATATGTGTGTGATGCTACATGAATTTTTTCACCATCTCAAAATTTCTTTTTTGTATGAAGGCGGGACTGCACTGCAAGTGAGCATCCAAGCTACATAACTGAGACTAGATTACCTACATACTCGATGAATCGCGCCACTTATGGGGATCTACAGGAATCGCAGATGAAGCTGAGCAAATTTACAATGAATGTCTTGATCTCATCATAAATGAAATTAATCGACGCTTCTTGGATAATCAAGAGCTAGTCACTGCTACTTTCAGCATAAACGAATTAAAAACCGATAATCTGAACCTTTTTTAAAGAACTAGGTACATAATTTGAAATGAGTAACAGTCAACATGGAAATATTAAGCTTTTTATTAACATGCTCGAATTCATATATTTTAAGGTTTAAAAGTTCCTTGTGAAGAAGAATTGACAGTTGTGAAAAACTTCTTGATGAATCGGGAAGCGAAGACTGGCGATGGGACGAGATTGTAGGTACTTTTCATATTTCCTGAAGCTTTCCTAGAAACGTTCGAATTGATGGCAGCTGTTGAGACATTTAATTGTAGTACAGCAACTTGCGAATCAACGTTTTCGACATTGACTGCGATCAACAGGCCACAGCGCCTGACAATGGCCCATGCTCGCATGGCTGATCTTGTGTACTTGGCTTTCGAAAGATCCTCTATTACAACTTCAGCTTGAATCATTTTGTTCTGTAAGTACGACGAACTTTTTCACTCAAAAAAGATAGCGTGAAAAACAACGTGGAAAAAAATTATTCAACTAAAGGCCTATACGCAGCACGAAATATTTCGCGCGGAATCGCAAAACTGCATATAAAAATCCCAGTAAAAATTCAGTAAATTTTGTTACGACAGTAATTACACCGAGCCACTGCGAAATTACCGGGCCCGGGGGGAGTGGCCTTCTTTGTCCCTCTCTCGTCGGGCCAGCCAAACCCTATACGGCTTTCCATGTTAATTACGAGACTTCTCGTCTATAGTATCCTGCACATTCTTTAATTTCCATAGAGTTCATCTTATTGAGAATGCTAGATGCTATGCTTGGGATCTATAAAAAACTTCCAAGTGCCAAATTTGGTTACGATATCTTCATAAACAAACGAAACACAACGAAGGCAAAGGTTCCTAGATGTTTATACCACCAAGAAAATCGAAGCTTTTTAAAAACTTTGAACATGTTCTTTATTTACACTAAGGAATCACATAGCGTGTGCCTGCTTCATTCTGTGCTATGTCATATATATGAGTACACATACAATGCACAAATTTTAGCACATGGCAAATTAAATTATAAGTTGATTAATAGTTATTAATTGCTTCAACGTGATCAAAAACTGTTTTTAACTTTTTTTTTGTCGAGCAAACAATTTTGAGCTTAGGTCCAAACACATTTCTAGGCATATACTATATACATACGAAGCTTCCACATTGGAAGCCCTCCAACGAGTTTTCTCAACCGTATTATTTATAAATTAAGTAAAGTAAAAGTTTCCTATAGCTAAAGATAATTTGGCTATAATGACATTTTGATTGATGATAAATTCTTAAAGAGTTCTAAAGAGCCAAACTAATTTTAATTTGATGCATTGGGCAGTTTTTTTTTGTTAGCATCGACACTTATAAACTCAAGTAGTAAATGGTAAGTCGCTGTTGTCCTAGACCTATTGGCAAAATATTAGAATGATTATGTGCGCCTTTCCACATATTTTGTGCTGCATCTGGTGGGCAATCTACTCTGCTCATTAATCAAATGAATATTGTACTTAATATTTAATTTTCATGTTTTGTATTTGTAATATATTTGTTCCAACAATGCAGTTACCTCAAATCTTGTTTCACGCAATGCTATCGGTGAAAAAGTTTTAATAATACTATCCCAAAAGGCATACATTTCAGGATACTTTAAACTAATATTTTGTAGTTCCAGTTGTGAATGGTGGTCTTGTTGTACTGCTGATTGTTGCTTGTTTAACTATAAAGAATAATAATGCTTTTTATAACGACAATCCAGCACAATTGAATAATATTGCTTACCTTATTAAACCATCTGTCGTTACTATGAACTATTGCATTCGTCGATCTTGGCGATATGTTCTTTTCTTTATTACATAAACCAGAGAATTGCTGTAATGTTTAACAGCTTTTATTTTGTAGTTTTAAAGAAAAAAAAAGGAGTTCACAAAATGTAACTTACGAAAAGGGTTTGTTTTCCTATAACATGAAACACTCCATCTGTGAGTTCAGTTGGAAATTTCGGTGTTTTTTTCTCTTCGTTTTCAGCTTTAAAGACGGTTTTCTTTTGTCCAACAATGGCAGTTAAGCTTTTGGGGTCACGCTGAGTTTTTCTGTGTAATATTTTATATTTAAATGTTTTCGTCTCTTAAGCCGCAGTTTAACTAAAAACTTACTTGCTTTTAAATGACGCAGTTGGTAAACTCACATTACTGGTGTTTCTTGGAAGAGTTGCAATATTTGGTTTGTTTTTTGCTTGGCCCTCTTCATCGCTAAGCTCATTGGATGTAATTAAGTCATTAACCAACTTATTTGGTGTTTGTCCTGCACTTATTTCTAATGGATCAATCTGAAATTGTTTGCTTAAAAAGATATTCATAGACCACATAGTTGCCATGCACTTACATTTACAGGTTCTTTGCCTTCCAAACAAAATACTTTTGTTGCACCCATCCCCGCAATAGGATTTTCTTCCAAAGCTAATTCGGTTGCATCAGTCTGAGAATTTCTGTACAACAATATATTTAATGTGCTTATAAAGCTTCGTACTAATTAAAACTTACTGTGCATTTTTAGTGCCGGGATTGTCAGCTAATACTGCAGCCACCAGTTCACTAAATGAGTCTTGTCCGTCAGCAGCTATTGCGTCACTTTTCTGTTGAAAAAAAATAGTTGTAATTAAAAATAGTTATCTATAAAGTAGGTCTTACTTTATAGGATGCAAAATCAAACTCCATATCCGAAGAACTTTGGCAGGATACATCATTGGACATTGTAGACATGATTGAAACCATGGAGTCATCACTTTTAAACGATATTGAATCAATCGATGTTTGCTTTCTTTTCTGTATAAATGTGTTTAGTATTTATAAACATAAGAGTGCATAGAACATGATTTACTTTACTTGCCCATTGCTTTGGCGAACTATGCCGGATGCTCTCATCTTCCTCGCTGTAGTCATTTATATCTTCGATTCGTTCTTTCGCAGTTTCAATGTTCACCAATTTTCTACAAACAATTTATAAAAAAATTATATGCAAAAATATTTTCCAATGTTAATTTAGCTACCTTGAGCTGTTACGGCTGTTTATCGGCTTGATGTTGTCATTTGTGTCATAAGTTTCAGTTTCCCCAGTGAGTGGTATAGCTTTGGCACAAAGTTTTCTGTAAAATCATATTTTAATTTGGTCAATCCGCTTGATTTTAAATATTAAAAACTTACCTGATGTTTTTTTTGATCCCATTTGCAATTATTTCGTTATAGCTGGGATCATGCTGGTGAACTAATATCATTAAATCAAATGATATTATATAAAAGTACACATTAAATATGAAATATATACATACTCTCCTTTTCATCACAGCTATTTTTTGAGTTATTGGAGTCACTAGAGTCATCGGAAAATTGAATTATTCTATATTGACTGTAAGAAATAAAAAAATAAACTTAATGTGCCTCAACGGTTAAGCAAACTAATAAAACTTACTTTGTTTTTGGAGGTGCTTTTAATAACGGCTCATCTTCAATAATATTTTCATAAATGGGACCTTCATCGTGGCCTAAGAACAAAGAAATTTTACACATAAAGGCCTATAAGCAGCACGAAATATTTCGCACGGAATTGCAATGGGATATTTTTTTTTATATGAAGTTTCGCGATTCCGTGCGAAATATTTCGTGCTTCGTAGACCCCTTAAATTTGTAGTTATTTTGACTATTTTCCTTACCCAAATCAATTGTAGGCATTGAACCTTTTTTAAGCCTATATTTTTGTGTGCATGAACTTGGAAAATGACGTATACAAACTTTGGGTTCTTTAGTAAGTTTCTCCATATCAACTTTCAAGTTTGCACACCATTCCTTTCTATTTTGCGGTGGCATTGCAAAATATTTTTTTCCACCAGAACAACCTTTCACAATACACTTTCTGGAATTACATGACGAATCTATTAATAAATCTATGTTTTTAAAAAAAGAGATGCCGGTAAAGTTATGATCAACTTATCCACTAAAATTTACATTCTTTTTTGGTTTTCCAGTTTTTGTTTGTTTTGTCTTTTAATGTCCATATAAATAGGAGCGTCATTGTGTCCTAAAAAAACAATAAATAATTTATTTGCACTTGAAACAGATTTTTTATTAATTACCTAGATTTAAAATCGGCATTGAGCCGTCTTTAAGCCTCAATTTTCCAATGCACGTTCTTGGAAAATGACGATCGCAAACTTTACTTTTAGAAGTAAGTGTCGTTGGATCAATTTTTAAATTTGCACACCATTCGATTCTAGATTCTCTGGGAATGCCGTAAAGTCTACCCTCAGTAGGACACCCTTTTACCAAGCATCGCCTTAAACAAATGTCCGTGTTGCTTGTATCATCGTTTTCTAAAATGCAAAAGTTTTTATATGTATATGCTGTTTTGTATATTCTGCTTAAGCAGATGTTATGTACTCTACCCGTTGAAGTCATCAAACCTCTGTTCGTGTAAATGGGTTCATAATTATGGCCTAAATGAGTAAAATACATCAGTATATTCGTACAGCATAAGTAACGTTTTTTGTCTTACCCAAATTTAATGTAGGCACGGCATACTTTCTGAGCCTTAATGATCCAATGCATGACTTTTGGAAATGACGACTGCACACTCTGCTTCTTGGTTTAAGTGTTTCGGGATCAATTTTCAAATTTGCACACCATTTTTTTTTAGATGCATTTTGAATAATAAAAAGTCTACCTTTAGTGGGACATCCCTCTACCACGCAACTGTGCTTAGTCATAGTGAAATTTTATTTAGTTTAAAAAAATATTAAATTGTAAGCTGCGTCCAGCGTATGCATTAAATATTTGTTTAGATAATTGTAAACATCTGTGTCACAACAGCTGTGAATAAACAATATTGGTTGATTTAAGTTGGCATTTCCGATAGACAAATTGATATCGATTAATGCCAGTATCGACTAAGCGCCATGCATATTAGTTGTAAATATTTCTTTTAATTTGAAGATTTAATTATTAATATTGTTAATGATAAAATTTATTTCAAGCGTTCAGCGCCGTTTTCAAAATTAAAATGCATGCTTTCGATAACAACCAGCTATTTAAGTATGTATATCGTAATTATTTTTAATGAATCGAAATGTAGTCGTTAAAAACAGCAAATTCTCAAATTCTTAATTTTTTAAATTAACCCTAAACTGAACATTAAGGTAAGGGAAGGTCATGCCTCTAAGGGAAATGCCTAACGTTCGCATACTAGTAAATTTATATTTATTTATATAATAAAAAAAATACACCAAGTAGAGTTTCCTGTTGGCAAAATAGTATGACCAAAATCCATTGTTTATAGCTTGTCCTTACGTGTGGCGTTAAACAGTTAAAAAAAATATTCTTTACTCGTCTCATAATTATGAGATTATGGAGGGTTATTTTTGACACATACAGCATGGATCGGTGAGCTCCTGGCAGAACCCAACTGCTTTTAAGACTTCTGATTAAGTTTTGGGATATACAGCCTTTAATTAATTTGAAGATTTTTAGATCCCAGAAGTCTGTAGTTTCGGTACGCCGAAAAATCCTTATAACTGTGGAAAACAACTCAGCCATAAATTTTACACTTACCTTCAGCAAAGTAAGTTCGTTTATTCATATATTAAATCAGTCAGTTAATTGTTTATATTCTATATTTATTAGATTTCTTTAAAATAGCATAATAAATGTTGGGCTTGCCAAATAAAAAAAAAAACCGAAGCAGTATGTTAATAAGAACTTATAATAAATGTAATAAAAAATAGTAATTATATTAATCATACAATTTTGTTTTTGCAAACAGTTTTGCATCATATATATATATATAAATTTTTTTGATTTTGTTTTTTTTTGTTGTGATATTTTTTTATGTATTAATTGCTGCACTCTTTTTTTTTTTGGGTATTTAATTTTTGCTTGGCTATTTGCGCATAAAGAAGCATTGAATTTGTTAAAACTGACTTTTATGACAAATGAATAATTTTAAGAAATGTTCAAACAATTAGTAATAGGTATTTTCAATTGTAATTTTAATAAGTACTGCACTTAAAAATAATGTGAACATTTTAAAATATAATTCATAACAAACTAAAAGTTTGATATTTTTTAAATATTCAGTTAAAAAAAAATCAAACTTTTTGTATGTTTTAAAGTTATGGGAAATTAAAGCACAACAAAAATATTGAACTATTGCATTAAATTTACTTTTTTCCATGTTAAAACTTTACGTTTACTATTACATTTTGCTTTTGCGTTTTTGTTTTGTTTTGGATACATTTAGTTAATTAGCTCAAGTTGAAATGTAGTGCGAAGCGTTAAGTCAAGGGTATAACAGCATATTGATTTATTTTTATATCTTGTGGTAAATTTTGCTTGTTGTTTGTATAGTATATTAGCACAGTTAGTAAGCACAACAAAAATAATTAATTTTATTTTTTTTTTGCTTTAAATTAAAGTGTGTTTTGTTCTTTGTGCATGTATACACTAATCCAATTTTAAATGATCTTTATAAAGCCTAACATTGCCATTGATGGTTTGGCTGGCTGTTTGGTATATATTTGGTGCTATTGTTTAACTGTGCTACGATTTTTAAAAATACCACAGACTCTGCACTAATTTCCACATTGTTGCAGATTTGATTTAGATTTCATCAATATCAATCTCCTCGCCCTCCTCTTCATCGTGAGCGTTCTTCTTGTTGACAGCAGCCTTGGAATTTACAGGAGCCACCTTCAGTGGTTCAACACGTGCGCGATCATCATACTCAATCTCAACATCTGAATCACCGGCACCTTCCTCATCTTCCTCGGATGACGATTCTTCTTCCTCTGCCTCTTTTAGCCATTGCACAAACGGTTGCACCTTTTCATTTATTTCAGTGGCAACCTTCTTAGGTACATGGCGTTTGCTAACCTTCTGAGCCCAGTCTAAAATGACCTTTTCGTCAAGTATATCCAAATCATAGAACATCTTGAAGATACCGGCCACCTTGGGCATCAGCGTGTTATTGTGCAACTCAACGGTTAGCTCAATGCCGCCAATTAGATAACTCTGGGCCTTCGGATTGTTATGGGTGAAGCGCAGCAATAGGATGCGATTTTTACGCACATCGCTAATAATATTCTCAGTAAAGAGCAGCTCGGCCAGTACCAAAGGTGCCTTGTTGACAATATCCAAACGCTCGGCTTCAATTAATAGCTCCTTGTGTGTGGCCACATCATCCAATTGCTTGCGATCGCGTTTATTCTTAACAAGCTCGTAGAATATATCAATACGCTCCTTTTCGGTTTTATCGTAGTCATCCGAAATGGTCATGCCCTTGGCGCCATCGGTAAGATCTTGCAAACGTGCACGTATAGCTTCCTGCAAAACATAAAGATAAGATATTAATGATTTTATATATATGTAGTTACAACAGCAGAGCCAATAATTCAATAATAAAAAACAGCTTTCGTACCTTAGACACATCGACGCTCCAGCCATCATCATCATCGTCATCGTTAATGTTCTTCTCTGGTATGGCTGCACTAATTTCAGCCTCGGTTTGGCTAGCCTGATTTGTGCCATTACCGCCATCAGATTCACCGCCTGAATTGTTGGCCATCGAATTGTTGGATATAGAACCATCAGAAACATCATTCTTTTGCTTCTGACCACGCTTCGAGCGCTTGCCCTCGGTCAAAGAGGAGCCTTGTGCGGCCGGATTCAATGATGGTGGATTCTTGACAATGAATGTATTAACCTTATGATTGACCTTAAGCAGACCATGAAAACCGCAAGCTTTGCATGATTGAGAGATAGTTTGATGCTTGGCCGAAACAGTCAAATTGGTTTCCGGATTATCACATTCAGGACAGAGCACAAACTTGCGTATAAAGCCATCCAAGAGGTCTTGCAACTTGCCTACATCATGCGATCCGTTCACAATAAAGCGCTCGTTCTAGGTATAAATGCAAAGAAAATAAAATTAGTTACATTTAGTTATGTTATATTAAAATCACTCACCTTATGATCGAATTGGGTTTGAGCACCCAACTCGCAACCAAAGTACTTGGTTGGATAGGTAGCTGGGCGTCCTATGGCGCGAGCCACATCGGCCATGTTAACAAGCACGGTTTTAATGCCATTGCCCTTGCCTTCGACCTTGGCTTGCAGACGCGGCATCTTATAGCGATAAAACATGTCCGTAACACTACGGTTTACATTAACGGTGGCCATCTTGCTGGTTGCTTGTTTTGGATCTTCAGAGACTGAAAATGTGTGTGTGTGGTACAAATTCAAATGAAGGTGGCTGTTGTTGCTATGCCGTTGTTGATGACGTTACGGTTTTAGTTTTACTGGAATTTTGTATGTGCGTGGATTAGTGTATTGGTTGGTTATTAAAAGGGGCTTAGCAGTCTGCTAATTCCAATTGCCTATGGCTTTATGTGCTTCTGTGGTGGCTGTTGTTGTTGTTCTTGGAACCAATGTATTGACTTTTGCGGTTATTGTGCAATTGTTTGACTTTTCGTTTCCGTTCATTAAATTTGTTTCGTTCACGGTTTGTTTGCTGCTTTACTGCGCGCTTCTTTGACGAAACGGTTAAGAATTCAGTATTAGTTGATGATTTTGATTAGCAATGCCACTTGGCTGGGCTTCTTCAGCTAGGGGCTTACTTTTAGCTGTATCAATCAATCAATCAATCAAGTTACTTGTCTATATATTTTTGTAGGCTATTGCGATCATTGGCTGTTGCCCGGCAAACACTTGGCATCTACAATATTTTATATTTTTTTTTTGTTATTTCACGGTATTATATTGGTATGCGTACATTAGTGCAGGCTTAACTATTTAATGTAAAATGTGGCGTGGTATTATCTACGGTTTTTGTTTTAAATGATTTTTTCATATATATATATATGTATATATATATTTTTTTTTTTTTTTTTTTTTTTTTTTTTTTTTTTTTTAGCAAAATTCTATTGAAGTGGCGCCACGGCTGTAGGCTCACGTGTATCTGAACGGTTGTAACTTCCGATGTCTATTACTTGAAGTCCTGCAAGCAAATCAAAATGGAAAGTTTGAAAATTCAATTTTAAATTACATAATAAAGCGCAAAATGCATGTAACAAGTATACGTATATATATTCCAAACGGAATAAATGATTAAAGTGAATAATAAAATTCGCATTTATAAATGGATATTAATGGATGTCCCCATGGATATACATATGCCTAATGCATACATAAACAGTTAAAGGGTATACAAGTTTTTATTTTTTTTCTCCCAAAGAAGGTAAAGTTGAGAAGTTAGTGTTGAAAAATACGCTCCTTGAACACACGAATATTTTGGGATTTTGTAGACATTTTGGGATATATAAAGCCTCAAAATGTATACAAAGTGATATTAAATAAATTTATGTATGTGTATGCTGCAGCTTAAAAGCTTGGCACAGAAAAGAGCCATAAGTATATGAGACTGATCCTTTTGTGTTAGCGTCCAAGGAGTCAACTCAACTGAAAGACCTATTTGTGCTGGGTTCTCTCAAGGCAGCGTCTTAGGGCCCAACTTGTATACGTAACATATATATTGTAAATATGTCAACCTTCAGCTCAGTCTTAGCGGTCGAGAATAAATATGTAATTATAGCCACGTATGCGAATGATATTGTATAACTACTACCAGAAGTCAAGCATTATAGGCATTAGAACACAAGCTTTTCAAGACCTCTAAGCTGTTCAGGCATTATGATGAATAGATCTATGCTGAAGCACAAACCTGCTCACAAATACCATAAGGTCATATTGGATAGGAGGCTAATCTTTGAAAGACACACGAAAATAGTTTAGCATTTGGCTCTTAAAGCTGTCCCGTAGCTGTTGGAAGTAGCACTGTCACTAGGTCACATAAAAAAAAAGATCAGGCTAGCTCAGTGCAAAATACCTAAGAATATCTGTGATGTACCCGGGGGCATATTCTTACTCACTAGAGACTTTGAGTGGGACCTAAGATGAAGATTTCTTTAGCCAGGTAAGGCCTCAATCGAATTGTGAGTGTACGCAAAGAAGGACGAAAACGGTTTTATTTGAATCTTCTCCTCGCAATTGATTTGTACTTTTTGTTTCCAACCACATCAAAATCGGTTACAATTTACAAAAGTTCTAGGCTAAGTTATGTGTATAAATATTATTTTCTACACAAAATTTTCTTTAGTATACAAATTAGTAATGTAATGTAATTTGTGGGGCTAGGCATAAGCCTATATGCACTGCGACCAGTTTGGTCTATTGTGCACCCCCCTTTTCCTTTAGACATTTAGTATGTCGAGGAAGCGAACCAGCTCTTTCGGAGGGAGCTTTTGGAGGTCTTCATTTTCTAGTAGGTATGCACCTAAAATTTTGTGTCTCCTGTGGCCTAGTGCCTCACAGTTTGTGATCAGGTGTCCCATAGACTCTTCCTCATCACAGCACCTATTTTTTGTGTATTTTTTGCAGGCGAAGTGGCCTGTAATTGCTCCCGAGAGTGTCTTTAGACTTTTCCTGTTTAGAGTGAGATTGCTGTTTGCTCTTTTGGCGTCGAATTTCAAGAATTTTTTGGAATGGTTAAGGCCGTTAATGCCGTTCCAGTATTCTGATATTTTTTGTTGAGTCCATTTTTTGGTGAATGGGTTTTCCGCCCCCTTTTTAGCGTAAAGGTCCGCCTTTTAGTAAGTATTATATTATTTTTATTAAGGCATATACCTTTATTATATTATTAGTAAGTATACGGTATGTTGTACATCGCTTCGTGCAATGGGTCTATTAAAATCGGTCACGTACGCTAATTTTTATTTTTTTAACCATCTCTTTTTTAGCCTTTTTAGCTGTTGCACGTAAATTACATTCGTTGTGTGTCAATTACTAAAGCACACTTTTTGGCGCTAGCTGGCATACTTAGAAATGCAGCATTATCGATTTGTAAAAGTGCTTTCGAAATGGGGTTATTTTGTTTTAGTTTTTAAAATTAGTCAGAGTTAAGATCAAAGCCCATATACTGTAGATCTGGATTACTCTATAGTATATATATCATGAATACCACGAGCAGACTACATATTATGCAACTTTATAGAGAGTTTTCAGAAATTCAGTAAAATTGATGTATAAGGTGGCGAAAAAATGATGTAACCGTGTTTAGCTAGGTTGCCAGCAGTTATATCTACAGCAGCTCTAATGACACATTTTTGGCTGAAGAGAAACCTAGTTTCATGCTGGCAACGCCAATTGAACAGCCCTCACGACTGGATACAAAGTTCATAGCTTAAAAAAAAAACACTTTTTTTTAATTAGAATTTACATTTACTTACCGATGACTTATAGTTCGCCTCTTTGAATTCATGCACAGTTCGAAACCTTTACTCCGTTTTTGTGGAATTGGAGGTGCGCCCTTTTTTACTGGTGTTTCTGCAATAACGACAACAAAAGCAATTAAATCAAGTGTTCATAGATAAGCAATGCAACGCAACACATTAATTACTTTCATTTCTTATACTGTACTTAATACTAGACTTGAAGAGTTCTTGATCATAATTCTAAGCGTTAGTCAAGTACGAAAAACATAAAGCGTAACACAAATATTTTGCTGATCGTGTATATTGGTATTAGATTGATTTTACACATAACTCTAAATAAATAAAAATTACTTCTTTTTTTTGTTCTAAACGGATGACTGTCCAGTTGCTGGGTTTGTTTAAAACTGAAGCTACGCTTAAGCTCTCAGCATTGGTTGACTTAAAACCTAGGCAGGCTTTTTACACGAAGGCTTTTCGTATGAGCCGACGATAACGACATCGTGTAAAAAATCTAAAGCTGGCTAAGGAAGAGAGCTTTGCACTGAAAGTCTTAAGAATCTGACTCAGTCATAAAAGGCAAATAATGAAGTTAGCAAAATGATATGCAACATCATTATGAGATTCAAAAGAACACACATTTCTATGAGTTCTGTCTTGTCTATCGTTTTGTGTTACAATAAAATTCCATTGATAGAAACTAAACAAGTCACGATGTTATTCCGAGTTTTTGAAAGCAATTTTGGCTCACAAAAATAAAAAAAGTGTTCTGAACTTTACATATGGCAGGGCTACGGCATATGAGTTTGGAGCCGCCTAGTTCGAATTCAAGATCCAAATAACCTCAACGCGATAACATCCAAAAACTCCATAACATGGGGTCGCAACTAGTCACATCGTGTATGGCTTGGGTTGTGTCAGGCGTATCTTTTTGTCCAATATGTACAATGATCTACGAAACTACTGTCGGATCTCGAAAAATTTGAGATGAAAAATAAAGGTGAAAAATTTTGTGCTTTATCGGTATGAATTGAAAAAAAAAACAAAAAAAACAAAAAACTGTCATTACTAAAACTTTTAAAGTTCTTAAGCTATTATGATTATTTTTAAATTTTAGATGCAGAAAAATGAGTCGAGAAAGTAGGCGCATTTTCTTTTAGTTTATCCTGCAGCTTATTGCTACTGTGATCAAATAAAACTTATTGGTAAATTTGGTCATTTAAGTTTGAAAAAATCTCAATACAAATCTTTGAAAAATTTCTCGTTGTTGGTTCGGCACAGCCGAATATCTCAACTTTGTTTGGTTTACACAAACAACTCTGCTGAAAAATATATAACTTACCGCTGAGGTCATAGATGGCCACAGTATGTCGCTTGATCAGTAAAGCGCCCAGCATATGATGCAGCTCGCTCTTGAAGTTCGTTGTTACGAGCAACAATTGAACGAGCGCTGTTAGAAATTTCAACGGCAATTGCTTTTGAGGCGACAGGTTGATGTATTTCAAATGGAATATCTTGCTGAAAGCTGATTTTGATATCTTCGAAAACACAATGATAACGATCACCGGTAGAACAACGTTGACCAATATCAAGTGCAATGACAATTTAAAGTTGGCTTCAATTGCGGCGTCTAAATGATCAGTTGTAATGAAGTAGATTAAAACGAGACGATTCCAAATAATATGCAAAGACGTGTATTCCAAAAATTTACACAAATAAGCAAATAATTCGACGGTAGAAATTAAAATAAAGCAAAGAGACATAAAAATTGTGAAGACTTTTTTTTATTTTAGGTAGGTGTATAACTTGAATTTGACGTTGCACGCTTTAAATACAATTTTTCTATTATTACTACATTGATTTATTTTATTAGCCTCAAAAAAACAAAAAAAAATCGATACGAAATTATTGACAGCTAAGAATAAGAGCATTTGTTTTCATGACCTCAAATGTAAAACTATGCAGCTTTTGAAAGAGAGACGAAGTTTGCGATATATAGTGGTCCTAACATGCAAAAGCACATTTTAATAGGAACGCCGAAAATCGAGCGGATATGATGGAACATGTGGCTCGCACAGTTCACGATGCAAACCAAATAAGACCAACTGTAGTGCATCAGAAGACTGATGGTTGCACACATTCGCATCCGAAAAGATCGATGTAAAGCTATAGCCAATTCTTTAAAGCTTAATTAAATGGAAAATGTATAAGTTGATTTAAAATGAATTGAAGCAAAAATCAAATTGTTATGTTTAAACAAGAAATAACTTTCAATGCTTCATTGTCTGGCTTTAAATATCAATATGTGTCAATTCGCAGAAGTATCATGATTGCAATAAAAAAAAAAAAAAAAAAACGGCGAGCTATGGTTTCAAAGCTATGAAAATGTTATTTAGACACCAAGAAATTGCTTCGCCAAGCGAAAAATATCAAAGACTAAGAACTGTAGAAGGCTTTGTTATGAAGTTTTTGTAACATTGGAAACGACTCATGGAGCAAGCGCTTAAGAGTATTGGGCAGCCTAAGACTGATTGCCAGATGACCTGAAGTCTGGAAACATAATACTACTGGAAGGCCATAGCCGATAACTAAGGCGACTAAAGCGAGAAATCATATGTACATCCTGGCCAATCCCATATAATTACATCGAAGGCCAAAGTTAATGATGCCAATGTGATGATGGGAACAAATTTGGCAAGCTTACACGGGGAGGTTGATTCGTTCGAACAGCTTGCTTTTATTTGAAAAAAAAAAAAACTATTTCAATATCAACTCTGAAAGTTGTTTTTTTTTAATTTTCTCTAGTTTTGGTCAATACAAAGTGGTCTACCAGACATAAGGCATTTAGTTTAATTGTAGGCACCAAAAATTCGATTAACCTCAAAACATGAGTTTTTTTTTTTGTTGCCAAGATGTTCATAAATCACCAGTATGATGAGAAAAAGTTACAGATTCCATTACATGCTAAACTATAGTCAAAAATAAATCCATATTTTTGAAATAAAAATAACGCAACACATTTTCAAGTTACAGGCCCTTTACTAATTTCATGAATATAGAGCTGCAGGTTCTATGTTTAAAATGCTATTAAAAATGTAAATCAAACTCATTCTACAAAAAAAGTTCATACACATACTCATGTAAGTGCTCACACGCACGCACACACACACATATATGTACGCTGGCACACTGAAAATCCAATAATTACAAAGCTTATAAGAAAATTCTTGGAAAAATCAGCAAAAAATAATGCATAGTTTTACATTTAATAAAAAGCAGAAATTATTTAAAGTAAAATATTTTCTTTTTGAAGTTTTCGTTTTAACAACGATGTATAGTGGGTTTTCTTCTGGTTTTCTTTTAGTTTCCGTGGTTTTTACATTTTTGTTTCACAACTGCGTGGAAAATTTATGCGTTTAAAACGGAAAGTTAAAAATGTTAAAGCTTGCGTATTGTTCGACACTCACGAATAAACTAACGAGACAGCTAGACACAAGAACTTTCGACGATGCTGAGCAGAACGAGAAAGGACTTCGTCGTGTGGCTTGTGCTCGTTTAATGCCGTTATCCTTATTCGGTGACTGCACAGCGACTGCGCTTTGGCCGCCCCAATAACAACAACAGATGTTTGAACTTTGACAGAAGGAAAGAGAGACAGAGAGAGAGAGAGAGACAGACAGACAGAAAGAGAGAAAGTGCGAGAAAAATATAATAAAAGGAAAATAACTTTTTTTTTTTTTTGTATTTTTTATGCTGTGTTCACACTGCGTCATGGAACTGCACATGATTTTTGAGAGAAATTTTGCGGCCATAGCGCAAACAGCTGTCCCAAAATATTAGTTCAAAGGTACAATTTGTAACCCCTTGTGCTTTCCAGGATTTTTTGTTTTAGATTCGTCCAATTAGGTGGCATATTCGATAATATTTCAATTGTATTTTCTTGGGCTCTTTTATTTCATTTGTGTCGAAACTAAATTGTATTGGGTTAGTAAATTTTTAACAACAACATTAATAGAACGATTAGAATTTTCTATTCCATTAGATTATCCACTATAATAAAGCGAAAATAAACTTTTAGTCTTTTCACATTTGTGATACCACATGGCTCTAAATAATTTTATTATACGCAATTAAAAAGTTTTATATTAGAGTTAGCATTTTTATGAACAATTTTCTTGAGTTGTAAGTAGTCTGTATTTTAAGCACAAGAAATAATCCTCGTTAGATTTTTCTATTTCTTCCAACTTTTTTTCACTTTTATTCTTTACTAATCTAAGAGAGTATGTACTTATACATTTCATTACTTTAACAAAAATCGCCATTGTCCCTGTGTGGGAGCAGTGTAAACTAAGCTTAAATTTATTCGTTTCCTTTCCATTTTTAATCTAGTTGAAATTATATTCATAAACCTTTGCGTTTATTATTAATTACACTTGAAAACGCATTTTTAGCGCTCAACCTTTAATTTTCTGAAGTTTAAATATTTACGAAAAAATAAAAGATCTTTTAGTTTTAAAGTTATCAACTAGTTTTAGTTGGTCGCGCGTTAATGCCAAATCAAGATGCTTAAGTCGTATGATCTTACGGCACCAGAAATCTACTATAGGTTCAACACCAAAATTTGAATGCACTTTGAAAGTGGTCTGTGTTGCTACAATTCGGTCGCAGTTGACGACTGCATCATTCAACTGGTAGCCAAGAAATCTCAACCTTCGGAGATGGCGGCTGAAACCAACATGCACTACAAACCCAAGTGGTTCAAGTACGTTGACGATGTTATCAGGTGCGAGCACCTTCGTAACTCCAATCAGTGCTTCATTTTCGAACACAAGAATACTTTCAATATTAACTTTGTTACTAAGGCACGCATAAGTGACAAGAATATAGTTGCAAACGCTGCCAATCAACTGCGTGAAATAACTTCCATTTGGTAGACCCGAGTTTTTGGAGTGGCGCTCGCCGTTACACATTCTGATTTTCGTATTTATGAAGTAATTCTGGATTACCCTAAACATATGAAGCATATAGCGGGCATGCGGTATGCATGTTACCTAAGAGAATTTTAAAGGCAATATCTATTAACCAATTGGGTAAAATTTTACGAAAACGTTTGAATTTAATACTAAGAAAATAATCTCCCTTTAAATCCTGCAAGATACGTTGGCAATCATTTTTAGATTCATTGACGTACGCGATGGGATAATTTGCGTTCTTGTATGCATTGATAAGGGGTAGTGCAAATACAGCCTCCCCGAAACTCACTGTAGCGGGATAGTCCCATACGACTTTCGACTTAAATGCTCCATTTTCAATATGGGCTTGAACATAAGCGCAACAATCTGGGAGCTGCATTGGTTTGGACTTCTTGACTTCATGCCAGAACCAACGGATGCGTTTAATAGCTTAGGGGTCACGACGAATTTCCTCATTTGATTTAAACCCTAAGTTGATCCATGGCAGTCCGGGAGATGTTAACCAATTGGGGAGATCTTTGTCAAAAACATCGCAAAGATGACACAGTTTGACGCGGTCTGAGAGCTTAAAAGCTTTTAAAGTTACGTAAAGGGCACACTGAAATAATGCGTTTTGAGGACGCGTTGCTCCAGTGGACAAATATTCTTTAATATCATTGCGTATAAGAGCTAAAGTCACCGGGTTTCGTTGGTATTCACTAGCAAGCAGCGCCTTGAGGTGGCAAAAGTGTCATTCCGTTTATTTCTAAAACAAAAAAGATTAATTAATTACTTTTTTGAGTCTTTTGTGAGTCTAATAAACCAAATAAATGTTCACTTTTTCTCAAAAGATCCAACAGCAAGGCATTTTCTTTGAAAAACAGCTGAATATATAGCAAAAAGTCAAATATTAGTAAATACGTTTAAAGTCCGTTTGGCTTAGAGAAAAGTAGGGGCCCGGTGGTTCTCCTTGTTTCCGAGAAATTTTATACTTTCAAATCTACGCGCCCCTTTTGAAAACTTCGTGTCTGGGGTATTATAGATTAGTGCAATATATATAACAGCTGGAATAATTATCAGTATCTCTAGAAGCGTTTTAGCTATTTTTATCCGTCCGTATTAACAACTAGATGTCAGAGATCATGACAGATGAAACAAAGAATTTAAACAAAAGATGTGCATGGCTCATTATCACCCGTAGTTGAAGTTTCGTTTTCGATGCATTATACTTGTATACATGCATATATGATCTATGTTAGTACACGTAGCAGTACCTTGTCCCTTTGTTTTGAATTGCAAACAAAGCATCTTTTGTATAAATTTGTATTATTTATATCATTATTATTATAAATCAAATCTTTTCTTTAATCATCTTCAGACAAAACCTTAAAGACAGCTGATTAAAAAAATAAAAAAAATAAAACACCGGTGCAAATCTAGTACATTGCATTTTTAAGACTATAGGCAATCTACTAAATTGATAAATAACCGAAATACATATAGAAAAAAAGTGAACGACAGCGACAATTTACATAAAGATAAACTGCCGCCAATGGCAAAGACAAATTCAAACCCAAAGAGCAGCTCAAGCAAGCGAGAGAGTCTTAAACGGCTTGGGACCGACCAGATGATACCAGTTTAGTGCCAAAAACTGGTTTTACTTTCAATGTTTTGGTATTGTTTTTGGGCGGCCACAAAGTCCCCCAAAATGCATATACATAAGGAGTACTGCCAAAGATAGTTGCTAATACATAAATGATTATATAAAGTAAAACGTGACAGATATTGTACTACTTTACGATCGAATATTTGAATCATATATAAGTCAAACTAGTAGGGAAGAGTTTGTTTTATATACATAGCTTAACAGTGCAGGGTTTATTAACAGACTAAATGGAGGAAAAAAAAGTATATATATACATATATGTAGCTGTGTATTTATTGTACATAAATGTGTATGGTATATAGTTGTATATACATTCGGTTACGGCACGTGCACATTAAGCTTAAAAGAGCACAGCCAATACATATGCATGAAGTTCGTAATATAATATGTATTCGTAAAATTATTATCTTAACTGGGTAAGTTTTTGAATCAATACTAGAAAAATACCAACTATTCTGATAGCTAAAAATCAAATAAAAAAAAGTATGTATATGTGATATAGGAATTGGTACGACAAAATAATAATATTTGAAAACTTTAAAATCTGTAAATGCTAAAAATTTGCTAACTAAAGAACGTTTTCAGTTCATAAATTGCTTGTTTATGTTCGCTTATAAAGATATCGTAATCCAATTGACGTTGGGAAGTATTTTAGAGTTTCCCAATTTTGTCAAAATCGGTTGACTATAATATGTAACCCCAATCATGGTGTCGTAACCACATTCCGAAATCAAATCGGTAATAAGTTTGAAGCAAAAAATAATTTATTTTTTTAACCTTTATGCCAATTTATTGATTTCATTTACTTGCCTTTAAGTAGGATGTCAATCGTGCTGGACGATCTAAACATCATACCCGAACATCAATTCGGATTCAGAAAAGGACACGGAACGCTTGAGCAATGCCACCGTATTGTAAATATAATAATGAGGGCGTTTGAGCAAAAGCAATATTGCGCAGCGGTCTTTCTTGATGTCAAACAAGCTTTTGATAGGGTGTGGCATCCTGGTGTGCTTTTTAAAATTAAGAAATGGCTTCCGGCATCATACTACCTACTTTTAAAGTCATACCTATCCAATCGTCATTTCTATGTCCAACAATCTGGTGAACACTCGAAGCTTTATAAGATAAATGCAGGAGTGCCTCAGGGGAGCGTACTGGGACCTGTGTTATACACTGTTTTTACTGCTGATCTTCCAGTTTTAAACAATACTGAGGTAGCAACATATGCTGATGACACGGCAGTCGTTGCATCAAGTGAGAATCCTGTGGAGGCATCTCGACATTTGCAAGAACAACTTTGCATGGTAGACAAATGGCTAAACAAATGGAAGATAACTGCCAACACCCAAAAATCTGCCCAACTGACGTTAGCACTGAAGAGAGGAAATTGTCCCCCCGTTTCCCTAAGTGGTTTGTCAATCCCAGAAAGCCATACTGTAAAGTGCCTTGGTGTTCACTTGGATCGAAGGCTTACATGGAAGACACATATAAAAGCTAAACAAATGCAGCTAAAGGCAAAATGTAGAAAAATGTATTGGCTCTTGGGACCAAGGTCTCAGCTAAGCTTGGAAAACAAGGTCCGGCTATACAAAGCCGTACTTAAACCTGTATGGACTTATGCAATGCAGCTTTGGGGAACAGCGAGTACATCCAACATTGGGATATTGCAAAGGTTTCAGTCGAAGACGCTAAGAAGTTTAGCAAATGCTCCGTGGTATATTAGCAATTTTGAGTTGCACAAAGACTTAAATGTGCCTTTTGTCAGAGATGAGATACAAAGACGCACAAAACTATACATTGAAAGACTCCATAGGCATGATAATCATTTAGCACTAGGTCTTTTAGAAAATACTTATGTAACCAGACGCCTTAAGCGACATCATGTTTTTGGCCTTCCCGGCAGATTTTAGATATACTATAATATGTTTAGTTTTATATATTTGTTTGATTATTATTTTTTGTTGTAACTAATGTAATACGTTTTTATATTGGCTGATTTTGTTGAATCTCAGTCAATCCTGTTATATAATTTAATTATGTCAAATCATTTACTTATTATGCACGGATAGATTGTAAACAAAATAAATAAAAAAAAAAAAAAAAAAATTTAATTGCCTTTCGTCGAAAATCTGATAAAAATCGCTTTTGGCTTTAATACAAAATCAAATAATACTAATTGGATTAGAGTGTGAGTCCACCAATCCAAATAATATGTTTAGTTTGAAGTTATCACATAAAACAATTCTATGTTAATCTTAAATGCAGACGCAACTTTTTCCAATGAATTTCATTCATATGGGAAAGATACTGTTAAAACTAGGGCGCTCCGCCACCTGCGAGTTTCGACCGCCAAGCCACGGCTTTTTATATTAATTTCGAGATATCTCGACTATAGATATATATACCCTTCACTCCTACCAGCTCGACTCTATTTCGACGAAAATCGGCGTCACGTAGTTTAGGGATGATCCCTTACGGACAGACAGACATGCTAAACAAGAATATATATAATTTATAGATTCTGTCACGCCTACTTCGGCCCGTTGCACAGAGTTCTCAAGTTGAATATTTGCAAGAACAAATACCAATCTTAAGATGTGTATAGCCACTGTGAATATAATGTTAAGGTATAGGTAGATTTTTTTTAAATTGGTGAGATTCTTTATAAAAAGTTACAAAATGCAAAGAAAAAAAATACTAAAACAAGTGTTTGGGATACTTTAGTGTTCGTTGCGCCATCTTGTTCCAGTTTTTTTTTTTTTGTGGGCTTTTAAAATTAGCCAAAAAATGTCCAACATTTTGAAATCATCTTGCTTAGATTAGGCCTAATTTTGAGTCAATACTGACATTTTAGGTAACTTTATGTATAGGTATATAAAAAAAAAAAAAAAACAGACAAACTGTAGTAATTACTCATAATTTAGCCATCAATTAGTTCTCGAATAAATCTATTGGTGCATATAAGCTTAATACAAAATCCTAATAATAAGCTTTGTTAAATAATCACGACGTTATTAGGTCTTTTATAATCTTAACTTAATTTAAAATCAGATTTAAATATTGATAATGCATTTTAATGCGCTTATACAACTAGCCGTCATTAATTAATTATAACCACATTAAAAAAAATTTGCATATATTTACTTACCACTTAATCTTTCAAAAGTCATATAAGATATTATGTTTCCCCTGCTTGGGGTGTGCAATACAATCTCACGAAAAATATAAAGAAAAGGCCAAAGTTTCCTTGCGTTTCAATATGCTGCGATTTCTCCCTTACGAACTTGTCGTGTTTCCTATAAGATCTTGTTTGGATTTGCTTCACCACAAAATTAAAATATAATGCACAAACTTTAAAAGCGTTACTGGTTGAATGTTTTTGCTTGGTATATTATTGCCACGTGAGAATTTCCGCGCAACTGTAAAAAATCGTTTTGCGTTTTCAGGGGGGTGGCAACGCTGCCCACGCGCAGTTTTTTTTTTTTAATTCTGTTTTTGCTAGAGACGCAAAAGCACTGCAAGAAATCAAACCAATTAAATATCAGATGAGTATGAGAGGGTACTTTATACAAATAATAATAATAATACAAAAAAAAAAAGCATAGCATGTAGTTGAATGCGTGTATTAGTAAAATTGGGCACTCTCAAATGCTCAAATATTTTCATATAGTTAACAGCATTCAACGAGCAGCTGTTGCTGCTGTTATGTCGCTGTTATTTATAAAATTATATATACATATATATATACATTTACATACATATGTATAGTGACTTGTGGCTTTGGCTTTTGTTGTTGCATGGCGGAACGAAAACGTGCGCAAGTTCGTAGCGTATACGAATTGTACAATAAGTATGCCATTTGGACGATTTTAATGCCTCTCATGCAATCAAAATGAACGCACACAACTATGTGTTGCACCTTTCATTGACTTGTATTAAGTAAATAGTGCGTTTTTACTGATACTGATAACCTTTAAATTTTTAGCAATTGTTATTAATACACTTAGATATGTACATATGTGTGTACAAAAAAGCATATATAACATTTGCACGTAATTATAATTTCGCACTGCACACGCACACATGTGCTCATATATGTGTATATGTTTAATATATGTATATGCACACAGTGGTGACCACGCCATTCAACATTTTTGAGGTTGTATATCTAAAAAGTTACTTTTTACCTTTATTTTGTTATGCAAACTTGAACCCTCGTAGAATACACACTTTTTGTAGCACACGTAAATTTTATTTGCGGTAATTGATAATTGTATACGTTTACGCTTGGATTTTTTCTTGCACAAGATGTTGCGGTTGTTGACGTGATAACGATAGCTTTTTAATATCGATATTTAATGCAGTTTCGATATACAAATGTTTTAAATTAGCTTATTCTTTAAGTATCGATGTGTAGTAATCGATATGCCTAATATCGAATAAAAAATTTTCAAATATAATATTATATTGCTATTATATTGCATTTCTAACATGAAATTTGTAAATGACGAATGGTGAACAATTGAAGTGAAGCCGTAGCGCCTATAGTTGTTGCTGTCATGCAACTGGTTGCACATCGATATATTTTCGTGTCAAAAATTGCGTTAAATGTAATTTAACAACACTGTTCTTTACTTGGCGCAGACCATGCTGTGTTGATGATTTTAAATTAATTTATTTTATTGCATTTTTACGCAATTGGTGTACTCCAGTGTCGGTATCATGCCTAAAGAACAATATCGCGCTTCGGCGCTTAACATGAAAATGTAAGTTGATTTGGTTAATTGGTTAGCCGGCATATTTGATGTTACTGTTTTTATTCAATTACGTACACTCACACACAGTTCGCATGTGCAGTTTGGCATAAGCGGCGCTGATGAAATCCAACAGGAGTCTGTGGTGCCGATTGTTTCTAAAAATCTGTATCAGGCGCAACGCCAACCAGTACCTTATGGTGTGCTGGATCGTCGCATGGGCATCAGCACTAAGGATGCCTTGTGCGAGACTTGCGGACAGGGGCTAAGCGAGTGCATTGGTCATTTCGGTTACTTGGATCTGGCGTTGCCTGTCTTTCACATTGGACACTTTCGTTCGACCATCAATATACTGCAAATGATATGCAAGACTTGCGCTCGTGTCATGCTTAAACCTGAGGATCGTGCTATTTTCGAAAAGAAGCTACACAATCCAAACTTTTCATATCTCGCCAAAAAGTCGCTGCACACTCAAATGCTGGCCAAAGCCAAAAAAGTCACTAAATGTCCACATTGCAATGCACCCAATGGTGGTGTTAAGAAAGGACCAGGTTTGCTTAAGATTCTGCATGACCCTTACAAAGGTCGCAAGATTGATGCCACATTTACAAATAATCTTGACGAAATGCTGCGCTCTACGGAACTTAACCGTGATCTGTCCCTTACACTAAGCAGCTATAGCAGTGCTGAAGAACTGACGCCACTCATGGTCTTTGATCTTTTTGAACAAATACCCCAAGGAGATGTAACTCTATTGGGTATGTGCTCGCGTGGTGCACATCCAAAGAACTTGATTGTAACACGTGTTTTTGTGCCACCCGCCTGCATACGTCCTTCTGTTCTGTCCGAGGTCAAGGCTGGCACTACCGAGGACGATCTGACTATGAAGCAAAGCGAAATCTTGCTCATAAACGATGTGATACAACGTCATATGGCAACCGGCGGGAAAATAGAGCTCATACACGAAGATTGGGATTTCCTGCAGCTTCATGTGGCGCTGTACTTTCACAGTGAGATAAGCGGCATTCCTATTAATATGGCGCCCAAAAAGACAACGCGAGGCATTGTGCAAAGGCTTAAAGGCAAGCAGGGCCGCTTTCGTGGTAATCTTTCGGGCAAACGTGTGGACTTTAGCGGGCGCACTGTAATCTCACCAGATCCTAATCTTATGATACATCAGGTGGGTGTGCCAGAGCGTGTTGCTAAAATACTAACCTATCCGGAGCGCGTTAATCCTGCAAATATACGACATATGAAGCAGCTAGTGCGAACTGGACCAAGCAAACATCCGGGTGCCAACTATGTACAACAGCGTGGATCAAACTTCAAGAAATACCTGGCCTATGGCAATCGCGAGAAAGTCGCTCAGGAGTTGAAATGTGGCGACATTGTTGAGCGGCATCTTCGCGATGGTGATATTGTGCTCTTTAATCGTCAACCGTCTCTGCATAAAATGTCCATTATGTGTCATCGCGCCATCGTGCAACCACAGCGCACCTTTCGTTTCAATGAGTGTGCCTGCACGCCTTACAATGCCGATTTTGATGGTGATGAAATGAATTTGCATTTGCCGCAGACAGAGGAGGCACGCGCCGAGGCGCTTGTACTCATGGGAAATCAATCGAATCTTGTGACGCCCAAGAACGGCGAAATTTTAATTGCTGCCACTCAGGATTTTATAACTGGTGGCTATTTGCTAACTCAAAAAGATGTATTTCTTACCAAAGAGCAGGCCATGCAGTTGGCTGCCTGTTTTTTGGCCAATGATGATGCCACAATGCATATTGTCATGCCACCGCCAGTAATAATAAAGCCACGGCGTCTATGGACAGGCAAGCAATTGTTTAGCATGCTTCTGCGACCCAATACTGATTCAAAGGTGCTTCTCAATTTGGTCAACAAGGGACGTAACTATTCTGGAAACAAGGATCTGTGCTGTAATGATTCTTGTAAGTTATTGAACTTTTGCTTCTTGAATAAGCTCTTTAAGCGATTTTAAATCTCGGGCAAGTCCTTAATTTCTTCGTGTAACCACAGCATAATTTTTAAGAAACTATTGAGAAGCCACCCCCTGACTTCTACATTGTTACTCTAACAAAACAGGTATTGGCTAATCATTTTGTAACAATTTGTTATGCTATTAGAACATAAAATATGGATGATGGCTGATCTGATAATTTTATGGATTTCATCCATTATAGAAAAAATATTTTTGCAGTGAGTGTCCAAAGCAATATTAACGCACGTTATTTTATCAATGTATATCTTCAAAAAAGCTTAGAAAGGAAAAAGAGAGCCCAGTTTAAATTAATATAGACTGTTGTTCAATTCTTTTTTGTTATGATTATTAAACAATTGTTCTATTCGCCAACAGGGGTTCACATAAGAAACTCTGAGCTGATGTGTGGCACTATGGACAAGGCTTCTTTGGGTTCGGGCACCAAACAATGCATTTTTTATTTACTTTTGCGAGATTTTGGAGAGCTACATGCCACAAAGGCCATGTGGCGTTTGTCCAAAGTAAGTATACTGATTAAATATTATTATATTGTAGTTTCTAGTGTTGAATTGAAATATTTTATTTTAAAAGCGTTAAATTTTAAATTTATGACAAGCTTATGGCAAAATTAACCGCCAGTTCGGTTGCTCACTGTTGAATTTTTCAAAAACAAGAACCAAAAAATAACACCCTCTATCTCTTACAATAAATGACTTACTCACCTGCAATGTCAACTCCAATTTTTTTTAAATAAATGAAAACTGAATTAGTAGCTTCACTTATCAAAGAAATTCAAAGAAATTCGAAATCGGCGATTTTGGAGGACCTGATTGTTGATTGTTGCACTCTTGTGGCACAAAAATGTTCAATGATAAACAACTTTTTAGCCATTTTAAACAATACAAAAAAATGTCCAACGTTTTGATGAAAGTGCCAGATTGCATCTATCTATATATTGCTGTGGCGCAAAATATAAATAGTGACACTTGCACCCTAGAAGTTTATAGCTAAAGGTTATTTTGCTGTAGCTTTGTCTTCGTCTTTCGATATGATTAAAAATTTTTTCTAGACTTTGCACATTTTATACCCTCTATCCGATGTATCCAGAGTATAATATATTAGTACAATATATGCAAAAGGCAGAGGAAAGCGTTTTATACGAAACATTATAAATGATCAGAGCTCGCAAAAAACGCTCAACACTTTCAGAGTGTCCGAAAAAAACCGCTCTCTTACGAACACTTTGAGAGAAGCTATTGACAAAACACTTTCAATTGTGTTTTTGCTCAAAAGTGTTCGGCTCAGACCAAGACCAATATTTTCGCTTCATTTTTGGTTGTGTTTTTCGCGGACACTTTTGCTTGAGACATTTAGCAAAAGTGTCTTTTGTGTATGTATGCGTGCTTGTGCGAGTCGCCTGTGTTTTACTTCGTGTTTGGTCGCACAGGCGACATACACAAGCACGCATACACACGCAAAAGACACTTTTCGCGGACACTTTTTGCAAAACGGTCTTTTGCTGAGGGTTTTTTAGTGAGCGATGGCTCAAAGTGTCTCAACATAAGTGTTATTGTGAGAGCGACACATTTGTTTTGCTCAACCGAAAAAACTGACCAGAACCGAAAAGCGAAACGCAAAAAGTGTTCGGCTCAGTGAGAGACCGTTTTTGTTTTACTTTTTCTGTTTTGCTCGTGACCCAACCGCATTGGATAATTGGGTTGACAGTTTTTAGCGAGCTCTGTAAATGATGTTCGACTATCTGTATAAACATCCACAACTCAAAGATCTTAAGAGCTAGGCAAGTCAAGTTTGTCGATTCATGTTGATATCTGATCCTTTATTCTTGTAAGCTGAATTGATAATGCTAATAATGTATATATTTCAGATACTTTTCCCTATAAACTGCCATAAATTTCCACTAAAGACTGTTTTGGTCAAATAAGGGGTGTTTTTTTAAGAGCATCTGAACTTAAATATGAAATAGAGCAACAAAAAATTAATAAGTTAAATACAATTTTTATTCCGTCCGAAAATTCAATAGCATTTGTATTTTAAAAATTATATCTGTTAAATGACCACCAGGGCTAGCTGTTACATTGTGCATCCTGAAACTTAAATTTTGAACTATTTTTTCAATTACTTCTGGTACTAGTACTAACACTTGTCTTGTGTTAATTAAGAGGTTTCAAATCGCAAGATCTTGAAAGCCAATAAACAGCTCCATGTCGTGAAATAATATTATCACTAAAATGACGTTTTAATAATTCGTTGGTTTCATGCGATATAGCACTATCCTGTAAGTTTTGTTTATTAAAGAAACAAATTCGGACGGATGTTGGCCATTGACTGATTACACAGTCACACATAAAAATGAATGCGAATTGGCCCGACGGGTCACCTCAAAAAACACAAACTTGAAAAAATCCCAAAAAAATTCGAGACCGGTTGTCCGACAATGATTTTTATATGTTTTTGGGGTCGCTGATACTGAATAAGTAAAGCCTCCAAAATAACTAGTTTTATGTGTTTTCTTGAGGTTTTTCGAATTCGAGTTCAGCGTAATCAACACCAAACAGTAACATTTTTCTGGACGCAAAGTCTCAGGAAATTGTCTGGATTTTTAAACACTCTACATTAGACAATATGGCTTTTGATTAAAATTAACGAAATGCTCTATAAGTGCAGTCTTAAAAATAAGTTCCAAAACTTCCTGACAAATGACAGTTCACACATTGACATAGGTATAGTACTAGTTATCCCTATTGGAAGATCGAACAAACTAAAAAAATCACACTTTAGTTGGCATTTCGTGCAGCAGTTTCTTATATTCTTATCATTTGGGCCGAATATTCATTCTCATGGTTTTTGTGTTGTTTTTTCCAGAAGTCAAGGCTTTGGAATTCGCCAACTTCATTATTCTATTATTGTCTTGTAGCATGTCATTTGATAATTTGCAATAATGTTACACTTGACTTTGCCTGCCTTAACCCAAGTCGCAAGTTGATATCTTATCAGAAGGCAATCGTTAAGATATAATTAATATGAAATATTTCTTGATTTATTTTCAAACACAACAAAAAAACCCAACTACAATGCTTTTTATTAGTCGAGTGTTAGGCCCGTTGTGTCTTCAATATATTGCAAAAATGCTGTTAGTCGCACATAGCCCGAGGGATAACCCGATGTGCATTGATCCTCGGCCACAAACGAGTTTATGCCAATTTGTATATACTGTCCAGCGTTGCTGTTATAGATAATCATTGGACCGCCTGAGTCGCCGCTGCAGGTGGACATATTGCTGCCGGAATAACCTTGTGCGCACATGGTTGAGCTAAGCACCACATCCTTGCCAAAGATGGACTCGCACTGTACGTTATCGATAATCTGCACCTGCGCATAAAGCAGCGTTTGCGAGTATTCCAGATACTCATCGTCCATCAGGCCAAAGCCTGCAATGGTGGCAGCTGTGCCCACAAAATTATTGTTATCTTGTGCACTGGACACCAGCTTTATGGCCTGTATGGTGCTGGAGAAGGTAAGCGGTGTGGGCAACAGCACCAAAGCCACATCATTATTCATTTTATCATTGTAGTTGGGATGCACAAATAGCTGACTGGATGTCATATTGACGGCCTGATCATCGTTTAGCTCATTGGTACCAAAAAGCAGCAGCAGTGTATTATGTCCATAGGCACAATGGGCAGCTGTCAGTACCCAAGTGGTAGATATTATGGAACCGCCGCATAGCAAATCATCCCATTCATCTCTTTTCAATATAACCTGCCAGGGAAATTGACCACTTCTGGCCTGTTGGCCCGATATGATGCGTCCATGCTGGCAATAGTTTTTCAATTATAGAGCTTGTATATTAGTTACAAGAATTTCAAGTTGCCTACTTACAATATTTAGACCGGTAGATGGCGCTGCTTGCAGATTACCAATCATTAGCATAATGATCAACATTAGAACGTTGGTCAGCATTTTTGTGTTTGCTGTTATCAACATACTGGTTGTTTTTGTATGAAAGGGAACTGACGTTGGGTTGCTTGAGTTGGTTGCTCAGCGTCGTCTGCGCTGGGTTGCGCCAATTTTCGCAATTATATGAAGACAGCTACTTAAGTATATCAATATCGTTGTTTCCGCTCTCTGCTACTGCGCTTAAAGTTACTTGTATTTAAAATACACTGCAGTAGAGTATATAAGTTTTATAAGAGAATTTGTAAGGCAGCTTTAAACTGGGGAACGAACCTTTAGTTTATAACCAACTCTAACTGGGAACCTCATCAGAGTTTCTGACAGATTTTGAACAAGTCGAACTTTTAAGTTAGTTACCACGCTGTAATTGAAATTTTTAACAACCCCAAAATCGTTTTTCTGATCTAGATCTAAATCTAAGCAAGGTGAACGCAAATTAAAACGAGAAAAATTTATTTTATAGCTTCAAATGTTCGTCACGTCTGGAAATTTTCCTATAGAGTCTTTGCTCATTGGTAAAGATTTGGGATTGAAAACCAAAAACCAAAGGCTGGTAACTATCAATTTTCCTTAGCCTTTTTTTTTTTGTCATACATGAGCAAGAGTATCCACACATTACCAATGCTAAAAAACTTTTCTTTTTGCTTTTATTTTTATTTATTTTTTTCCGAGTACAATTTGTTATTAACATGGGCCCGTCGTGTTCTTATTATTTGGCCAGCTTGGTTGTTCCCACTAGCTACCCCATGATAAGATTAAGTTACTCACACGCCAATTTTGTTGGATGGCTTTGTCTTCTGACGTATATGGGTAGCGTTAATAGTGTATGATGATAATTGTTTCTGCTTGCAGCTGTTAACACTGTACACCTACATATTTGGTATTATCAATACCCTGTGTCCAACAATTGACGCTCTTATCGAAGACAGAAGTAAGTGTTTGTTGCTATTTACACTGTACAACAAAAACAACAGAATAGAATATAATAAAAGAACTGGACAGCATCTGGTTGTGTAATTTTGCTTTGTGTTGCGATCTTTACTTAAGTGGGTTGGTTAAGAATTAGCGCGTTCCTTTAAATATTCAAAGCTTTCCAAAATAGTCATGTGTTTACATTTCTGAAGCAAATCTTTTTACTAAGAGAGCCCGAGAAAAATTAATTTTTAGGCTAATACTCAAAAGAGACGAAAATTCTGGCCGGAACAGAGTATGCATTCCTTATATTATCTTAATTGAGGCCCTATGCTCCACAGGGAGTCAAGGATAGCAGAAGAAGAAGAATATTTATCTTAATATAAACTTTGATATATCGATTCATCGATGTTTTCCACTTAAGAGCATTGAAAACATCGATGTTTTCCCATCACTGCTACTTGTGCTGCTTTGGTCCATGTCATAGATGGTTCCAAATTATTTTCACAGTAGAAAAAAGCCGCAAAAAATTGCCTCTTCCATGGCCAAACAGCTTCATTATATCCAATATGGGTGCAATGTAGTTTCCACTTTAAGATGCCTGCGGTCTTGCGCAGCTTCGCTCGTTGATCGGTCTTAAACACATCCTGGGTTTTCTCGAGTTATTTCTTTGTTGGTTATTTCATTTAGACGGCTTGTGCATTGCTCTTTCATCTGTCCCATAATTAATGGTTGGTTTCAAAAAAACAGCGTCCCATCAAAAATATCTTAAACTTTGACAAACTAAGATCAACGAAATGCTTGCTGACGTGATTTATAAATTTTGCAGCCAACCCTCGTTTAAGCAAATAAGCTCATGACGTCATTATGACAGCTTTAAAAAAGTTATATCAGGCTATGGGGCCTGCTTGTATTTGTTTTATGGCCAGTTTTTGACCCAGTTCCACTTTTCCTGCTGTATAGTGTTATTTAAAAAAGTGACTGCAACAAGCTTATGTTTGCCCAAAGTTCCATTAAAAGCCAATTCATTCGTGTTTTCAGAAATGTTTATAATGCGAGTCTGGAATTTATGATCTTGTTTTTGTGCTCATTTAGATGGAAACCATATAATTTTGTGTATATTTATTTTCAGATTGCCTCGTATTTTATACAGAATCGTGGCTTCTCCTTTGGCATAAGCGATGTGACGCCCAGCGAAAAGTTGTTACAGTTCAAAGAGGATCTGCTACAGAGCGGTTATGCCAAGTGCAATGAGTACATTGAGAAGCTTAAAAATGGTACCTTACAATGTCAGCCAGGTTGTACGCCAAGTGAAACACTGGAGGCAGTTATGCTGCGCGAATTGTCTGGCATACGTGAGCAGACGGCCAAGACTTGCTTCAGCGAATTGCATCCGACAAATAGTGCTTTAATTATGGCACTCTGCGGTTCAAAGGGTTCCAATATTAATATATCCCAAATGATTGCTTGTGTGGGACAGCAGGCTATAAGTGGAAAACGTGTGCCAAATGGATTTGAGCATCGCGCCTTGCCGCATTTTAATCGGAATTGTAAGTACAACAAGTTAAAGTAAGTAAGAGAGTTATGAACAAGTCATACCGATTATAATATACCCTGCGCACCTCCTTATATACACAGTTTATAGCAGATTTAGACGTATTTTGAAATTTTAGTTTAGTAACGTTTTTCAACTTTGGAAGTGAAAAGATTTGGGGCTAAAATTTGTAGCGAATATTGGCTCCAATTAGCTGGGATGGGGGATTCAATTAGGCTATTAGACTATGCAATATAACCTTTTTGTTTTAATTATTTACTAACTCTCCTATTGATTTTTTTTTGCAGCGGCTATACCTGCGGCACGTGGTTTTGTACAAAACAGTTTCTATTCGGGTCTTACACCAACAGAGTTCTTCTTTCACACCATGGCCGGTCGTGAAGGTCTGGTGGATACGGCTGTCAAAACAGCAGAGACTGGTTATTTGCAACGACGTTTGGTAAAATGTCTGGAGGATCTGGTTGTGCACTATGATGGTACAGTGCGCAATGCAATTAACGAAATGGTGGATACCATCTATGGCGGCGATGGACTTGACCCTGTAACAATGGAGACACGCAACAAGCCGGTGGATTTGGTGCATCAGTATGATAATCTGCGTGCCGTTGAACCACGCGGTGAGCAGACGCCATTAAAGGGGGATGAGATTGTCAGCGTTGCGACTGCTTTGCTAGAAGAGCCAGATTTTGCCGAATCACGCGCGGACTTTAAGGAGGATGTGCTGTATGTATTACTAGTCTTTGTTGTACGATAACGTCGTTTTGCAACATTCTTTTTTATATCTTTTTACAGTAAATACTTGGCTACGGTTTCGAAGCGAATTACACAATTGCAGGAGCACTATAGTAAATATGCTGATCTATGCCATCAAATTGAGTGCCTCACCAAGGAACAAATACACAAATATCTTGTCAAAATCAATACACGTTACAATCGTGCGGTGACTGAACCTGGAACCGCAGTGGGCGCCATTGCAGCACAGAGTATTGGCGAACCGGGCACACAGATGACACTTAAGACCTTTCATTTTGCTGGTGTTGCCTCTATGAACATAACACAGGGTGTACCACGTATTGTGGAGATCATAAATGCGACCAAGACCATCTCAACACCGATTATTACGGCTCAGCTGCGCAACAATACCAGCATGGAGTATGCGCGCCAGGTGAAGGCACGCATAGAGAAAACCACACTGGGCGAGCTTGCTTCCTATATAGAGTCAGTGACTGGTCCACATAGCTGCTATCTAGCCATACGCATTGACATGGCACGCATTAAAGTGCTGGGCCTACACATTAATTTGGACACCATCTTGGCCAGCATACTTAAGTCACGTTTGCGCATTAAGCCCAATCAGGTGGATGCAATGCCCAAGACATCGCGTATCATCATCCGTGTGGAGGCAACGCGCAATGCCAGCATCAATGCAGAGCTAACGCGTTTGGCTACCACCATACAGAATGTGGTAGTTGCTGGTATACCAAATATTGCACGCGCCGTTATTGCTATCGATGATACCAAGCAGCCGGCCACCTACAAGCTATGCATCGAGGGCTATGGTCTGCGTGATGTTATGGCCACGTATGGAGTTATTGGCGAACAAACACGCAGTAATAATATCTGTGAAATCTATCAGACGCTGGGCATTGAGGCGGCGCGTACCATTATCATGAGTGAAATTTCGGATGTTATGGAGGGGCACGGTATGACCGTGGACTATCGTCATATAATGCTGCTGGCCAGCCAGATGACAGCACGTGGCGAGGTTTTGGGCATAACGCGACATGGTCTGGCAAAAATGCGCGAAAGTGTCTTTAATTTGGCATCGGTAAGTTGAAAAAAGAATCGATATAGTTGCATATATTCATTATGCTGTGCTAGTGGCTTGGATACCGATTGGACTTTCCATAATTGGTAATATGCTTTGACTACCTGTTCTAAGCTGAATTTTCTTTTTGTTACAGTTTGAAAAGACGGCGGATCATTTGTTTGATGCGGCTTATTATGGTCAAAAGGATGCAGTGAATGGCGTCTCCGAGCGTATTATATTGGGCATGCCGGCTGGCATTGGCACAGGCATCTTTAAACTATTGCAACATCATGAGGACAAACAGGTGCCGCCCACTGAGCAGACCATCTTTAATGGTCTAGAACTGCGGCCAAGACTTAGGGCCAATTCATCATCTGACCAGCTAATTAGTTATCTTAAAACATACTGCAGCTAGTGCAGATCCAGAACTAAATAATACATCAACAGAGTTGTATTGCACAAACAAGAGCGAGACAGTAATAGCATATACCCATAGCGTTAATGTTAACTAGTATATAGTTAGGTTATTTAAAAATTTATAGAGTTTCTATCAAAAGAGCAGGACTGCAAATATTTGGCTCAAAACTTGAAGCCTACCTAAAACAGGTTTTAGCTATAACTAACGATATTTTTTTGTTATTAAACTAAGAATCAGGCTTTCGGCTTTTCCGATCCAGGATTTCTAAATCGCAGTGTAATTCGCAAGCATTTACGCTGACGAATTCGAAAAAACTGCTTAAAATTTCGAAATCCATCGAACCATACTATCTATAATCAGTCCTATTGGTGGCGCTATGTGATATAGTAAACCAATTTAATTTATTTAATATAATTTTGTACAGAGCTTAGGAATTCTAAAAAATGTTCGTACGCCAAATTTGGTTACGAAATCTTTAAGCCTCTAAGACTTACGGTTTTTTCAACATGGCCTGTAATACACCTATGGGAGCTATAAAATATAACACCAAAATATGGAAAAAAGTACATAAACTTGTTTTCTTTGACATAACAAGTAATCTACCATCTCTGAGATCTAGGCGTTCATACGCACGGACAGACGGTCACTTCTCTAGTGACGCGCATCAAACTTCGATTTCGTTCAAGCACTGCAGAATTTCAGAAAAAACCTAACAGGCAAACAAAATATAGCATGTTTCATTTATTTTATTAATACATATTTTAAAACTCGGAATTTACGTTGCGCCGAGCCGACGCTCAAATTTTTCAATTTCTTATGCAAAATTGCAGTACTGAACTATCTACCAGGCGAACAGGAAACGCAGCAGGTGTCGGTAAGATTTATTTGCGCGCCAACAAAAAGCTGCTTGCTAAAAAACAGAAAGAAGTAACTAAAAGTATGCTACAAAAATTTGCCAAATAAAATGGCAGGCTTACGATGTGAACAAAATAGTGTAGCATACTTTTAGTTGCTATTTAATTTAACACGGGCGAAAAGAGGCTATGGGACAATTTAATAGTTAGTTAGGTTCTAGAAAATCTCTTTTAAAGCCATGTGCACCCAAATTACTCCAAAAGAAAAGACTCTTGACTTGAAATTTAAAATGTTTTAGCTTTATATTTATTGCATACATATGTATATGGGATTTTGCTTTGCATATAATTAACACACATACATAGTACAAAAGATGCACTTATATACTTAGCTAGCAGTTTGCTATATGCAATACGTACATAATTAATTTCTTTAAACTTAAAACAAAAAAATTCGTGCATTTCAATATAAAATGTTTCTACTTTTTTAAGGTTTTTTTTTTTTTTTTTTTTTTCTTTTTGCTTTACTTAAAGCATATAGAGTTATGTACTAGTATAAAGTTTTGAGTTCCATTGTAATATAAAGCATATTTAACCAATAAAATAAAAACACACTCAAAAAGCTCAAATAAAATGTCAAAACTTAAAATATGCATATCACAGAATTATTATGCTTAATTAAAAAAAAAAAAAAAAAAAAAAAAAAAAAATAGTTAATGTGCACTATTTAGTAAAACAATTAATTATAATGGCCTACAAGATATTATTTTTGATTTGTTTTTTAACTTTAATTGCATTTCAATTATTTCATGAAACTTTAAAACAAAGTAAAAACTTTTAAGCTTTGCAGAACATATTATAAGTATTTCGTTTGACGCTTAGCAGGCGCACTAATTTGCTAGCTTATATATATGTAAAAGTCCATTAAATAGAAATTTATATACTATATAGACATTGTAGAGATATATATATGTATATGTATATGTATATGTAGAGTTATAGCTTTGATTACACTTCATATTTAATTTCATGCATTTTTTTTTTTTTAGCTTTAAATTTGTTTTCATACTAAATAAAAAATTGCAAATAAAAGTATTTCAAGAGTTCACACATTTAGTATATAGCATATTGTATCGTGCTTATGTACTATACATATAAGAATTAATATAATCTTCATACATTTGGTTTTTTTTGTTTATTTCTTTTTGTATCAACTGAGTTGAGGAAACAAAAAAACAAAACAAAAATAAAAGAGTTGAGAGTAAAACGCCTTTTAAAATCAGTCACTATCATCGCGTATGGTTGGGGTATTAAGAGCCTGGGCCTGGGCCTGGCCCTCGGCCATTTGCCCAAGAGCTGAGCTTCTGTCATGGATTAACATTGAAAGCGTTTCCAAACTACGACGTACCTGCAAAATATTTAAAAACAATTTTAATAAACGATATATAGTAGGTACGTAGTAGTCAAAAGATAAGCAAAGATTGTATGGATTTGGGCACTTTCAACAAATTAATCAAAATATGTATATCAATTATGGAGTTTTGTTTTTTGCTTAGTTGGAAGCTCTGCAGCTTGTTCCATTGTAGCTTTTTATGGCAACGATTTCTTGTCTTGCGATTTATGGAGACAAATCAAAACAAAATGCGCTTTTATTGTTGTACATATGGCAGACAGTTGGCAGCTGGCAGCTGGCAGCTGGCACAAAGATTAGCCCCCCAGCCATATGTTCTAGATAAGCGTAATGCTAAGTGGCAAAAATAATTGGCCATTACCTTTGATATTTGCTCCAAGTTCTTAGATAATATATGTTGAGCTTCCTCGGTGCTTTTTGTCTGTAATTCCTTTTGCCAGCGTAAGGCTTCCGCAAAGATGTCCTCATCATTGCCCGAGCGCTAAAATAAGCCAAATGACGAGTTTTTAGCAATTTACTTAACAACAATCGTGGCTCAAACTTACCCAATTAAAGTCCACCGGTGTATTGTACAAACTAGTTTTGGCCTCAATATCTAAAATGCGATAGAGCAAAAATACGGAGAATAGCGCCAACATGACGGCCAGCATGACACCCAAATACAAGATATGCAGCTCTGTGGGCAGCAGTAGATGCAGACTTAGACGGGAACGTGCTGCCTGAGCAAAGCCGCGTAGATTATCGCCAAAGGAACGCGGTGTGGCCGGCAAATTGGCCGTATTAGTAGCTGCACTATGCAGACCCGCGCCCACCACAGTAATGGGTGATGAAGAGCTAGATGGGCCCGAAGAGCCATTGACGGAATTGGATGTGGACGATGACTGACTGCCGCCGACAATGAGTATGGGTATGTCTGGTTGTGTCTCATAGAGCACACCTGGTGGAGCTGAACTGCGCATAGCAATCGGTGCATGTTCTATGCCCAGACTATTGACGGTGGAATTTTTCGGCTGTATCTCTGCAAAACAAAAAGCGTTAGCATTTGAGCAGTTGTTTGCTGCACAAAACTAATTTGGCTTACCGGAATGTCTCATGGGATTATCACTATGGCGCTGCCTTAGGGTGGCTGCTTCTGTTGTGCTGCCCACATAGGCCACACCCACAGCCGTGACAGCGGCTGCCTCGGCAGCGACTATGGCAGCGGCCGCGCTGTCCAGCAGCTGCGGTGGGCTCTCATTGCCACTGATCGAGCAGCTGCTGTCATCCTCAATGAAGTACTCTTCGGAGATTTCAATGTCGGCCGGCAGCTGCTTTGGCAAGATCTCTATATTGGGCGCCAGCTGTGAGCAGACATTGGACATAAGACGAAAGGCTGACTCACGACTGATGAAACTGCCGAAAACATGACGCTCATCGGCAGTGGCCACACCCACTGCATTTGGTATGATCTTGGCGGTTTTCTCTTTCGAGATTTTCGTCACAGATGATGTAGGTATGACAACCTGCAAGGTGAACAAAATGTCGAATAAATATAAGCACAGAAAGAGAGAGTGTTGTATGCTCGTTAACTTACCTTTGTTACATAGCCGAAAACATTTGAATAGAACGCAAAGTGCTGTTCCGTAATATAAAGATGACCCTGTAGCAATATATCACTGACCAATGCACACGAAAAATCTGCATTAAAGACAAGAGCAAATGTAAAGCTTCATTTAGCGACAAAATCTTAAATGTAAAACTTTTATTTCTGAGCTTTCATTATTGTCATAACTTTTAATACAAAAAGGCTGAGTAGTTTCTATCTTGGCCTAATTATGACAGCTCCGGAAGCGGCTGCCTGTTTTCGCGTTTATTAAACTTTTGTTTAGAGCAGCCCAGCGGCACGCTGGTAACGAGCACAATCGGCTGCTCGTACTTAAACAGCCGAACGCATGCCGAAGTCACACGCTTTCATCGAAGTAGTTTCACGTCACAGCATGATGCAAAGAATTTTACAAGGTGACGCAAAGAAGTGCGCGAATTCGGCTGCGCGGAAAAAATGGCGGCTCCGGGTTCACTTTTTGTATGGTAGCAACATGAAATAGTGCACCAATATTGATCAAACTTCACACAAATGTAAAGACTTATACTAAATTAAACTGACAAATATTTGGTTGCGATATTTTAAAAAACAAAAAAGTTTTTCTAGCAATAACTATTCTCATACAAAACATTTGTTTGGCAGCAGCTGGCAGCAGCAGTTTGTATTGAACTAACATACAAATGTTAATTTACAGATGCAGGCATAAGCAAATGTAAAGAAACATTTGTATGTTAATTCATTACAGAATGCTGCTCTCAGCTGCTGCCATACAAACAAGGAAATATATACAAGGAAAAACTTTTTTGTTTTTTTGAATATCGCAACCAAATTTATGCCAGTTTAATTTAGTATAAGTCTTTACATTTGTGTGAAGTTTGATCGAAATTGGTCAACTATTTCACATAGCTACCATACTAAAAGTGAACCCGCTCTCTTTTGCGTGACCTTCTAATTGTTGGTTCATGACGTCACAGCACAGCAATACATTATAGTTGCATTTTTTGACGCTCTCTCGCTGACTAACCCTGGCTTAGAGAGATTACCTTATATCAGTGGTGCGAAAAACTCATACAAACAAACATTTTATTGTGTGAGTAAGCAACGCAGTAAGCAAGAGGGCAAGATCAAAGATCATGCTCAAACGAGTGAGAAAATTGTTACACTTACAGCTGTGCGTGTGCCGACAGCGCTGCGGCAGAATCTTATGCCCTATCCAAGGTATACTTATATAAGGTAGAGTAATGCTGCCGGCGCCATCACCAATTTTAGTGAGAGCAAGGAAAAGCGAGAGAGAGAGAACGCATTCATACTAAAATAACATGCTTGAAGGCAAGGTAACTTTCGTTCAAGATATACTTATTTAAGGTAGAGTAATGCGGCCGGCGTCATCACCAATTTTACTGAGAGCAAGAAAAAGCGAGAGAGAGAGAACGCATTCATACTAAAATAACATGCTTGAAGGCAAGGTAACTTTCGTTCAAGATATACTTATTTAAGGTAGAGTAATGCGGCCGGCGTCATCACCAATTTTACTGAGAGCAAGAAAAAGCGAGAGAGAGAAGGCAAACATATTAAAATAATATGCATGAAAACAACGCTTTCAACTTTCGTTGAGAGCCTTCGGCGGGAGTATGCTACCTTAAATAAGTATACCTTGACTTTCGTTAAGCGGTTTCGGCCGAAGTATGCTACCTTGTATAAGTATACCTTGTGCCCTATCCATGCGATTTATACAAATTGAGAGACTGTCCACCACTGCCTTATATGAATTAACTTCCATTTACGCTCTCGTTTTTTCTATACTAAAATAAGGCTCTTGTATTGTTTTTGGGGCAGGGCGTAAAATAAGCGGTAGTTGAGAGGAAAAGCGGTAGTCAAGATTTTATTTCGGTAGTTGAAAATTCGGCTTCCGGTAGTTCAGAATTAAGAATAAGAACAGAATTTTCAACAAGCAAAACTATATAAGATTATTTCACTGACATAAATTTGAATTTCGGCGTAACAAACGATAACAGCGAACAAGGAGTATATAAAAGTAGGATTCAACGGTGAAGAAGACAGTGACGACGAAAGTGCCAACAAAGGCGACCGAATTTTCGAATTCTAAACATTTTTCGTTCACACAAATAATTTTAGTTGATATTTTTTAATCCGACAGTTGAAAATTTGTTTCCGGTATTCAAGAAAAATCCTTATTTTACGCACTGATTTGGGGTTTTAAAAATCTGCTAGGACGTGATACAACAACAATTCCTTTTTTTCGCATCTCTTGTCACTTATTAGAATTTAAATATTCGTTGGCGTTTTTGTTTCGATAGACATCATCCTTCAAAAATGCAAAAATCTGCTCGTTGCAACATTAATGGGAGAGTAAAGTCTCAAATAGGTGGCCAATTTTTCCAAGTACTAAATGCGTTTCGTAATAAGTGCAGAACATTTTTACCTTTTTAATATTATTATTATTACGTTGTTTGTATTTAAATTCTAATTTTTAATCTTTTTTTTTGTAAATCCTAGTCTCTGACCATTTTCTAATTTGAGATTGGTCAAAAATTCAACCGACGGTTATCGACACGGTTTACTTCATAGCGTTTTTCCTATCTTGTCTTCTTTAATTAATTAATTTATTTTCTATGATAACAACGACAGAGCAATGTTGTGCCTTTTCCCAATCAATAAATCTAAGAGCGTCAGTTGTTCATGTGACTATCTACAGATTTTGATATTCTGATTGGTGCGTTTGATAAAGTCGAGTCATATACCTGTGATAAGGTATTGAAGCCTAGATTCAGAAAAAATTGGTTCGAAAGTAAACAAAAAAAATTAAAGAAATACACCAAACAAATCAAACAAAATCAAAATGAAGTAAGTCGCTTGAATCCGAATCCGGCGTTTTGAAATCTCCAGCACAACAGTGTTGTAAGATAAATTCCATAAAATTTTTACCGAGTTATGGTTTTTGACGACGTTTTTGGTTTTATGTTTTTGTTTTTGGAATCGCTGAATCTGGACCAACCTGAGATAACCTCCAAAATACCTCGTTACAAGGGGATTTTTGTGATAATGTCAGTACTCTAACACGCAGAGGTTCCCCGGATTCACTTTCAGCGATCCCAAAAATATTTAGTAAACATGGCCTGAGCTCCGAGCTCAAAAAACTCGCGCTTCAGTGCTCTGAGATACATAGAAAGATCGTTTAATGGGGGTAGTATTTGAGGTTATGTCATAACCCAGACGTGCTGCGGTTTTTTTGCATCTCGGATTCTGATTCAGCGGCTTAAAATCCATACGGATAGTGCAGTTCCATGCAAAGTTCAGCCCAGTTTTTTTTTTTTTGGGACTTTGTGCTTTCAAAAGAAATGTTGCTAATTAAATTAAACTTGTGACGTCACAAAATTTATACTTCATCTACTTTCGTCAAAAGTCTTTTACCAAAGAGTTTAATTTTTTCTTATTTTTAATCAATACTAGGGACTGCCTTTTTTAGATTTACGTTTTTCGTTTAAAATATTTCACTTTTTCGAAACATGTTTCTAAATAAATGATAGCATCGACAAACATTTTTTTTTATATTCTAAAAGGAAATACTTACAATTGATTAGTTTCTCATCTTTGGAAACTTGTGAGAAATGTCTATGAAATTTCTTTACACGTGAACTGGAGACTTCTTTACGCTTCTTTTCCTTCTCCGGCGGAGCTGCTGCTAGTGCCGTTGAAGCACCTAATGCCGCTGACGCACCATTGACGCCCGCGGCAGCAGATGTTGAAGAGATCGCTGCCACCGCGGACGTTTGCTGATCGTGTTGCTTGGCCGTATTGACGCCGTTATTGCTGCCGTTTCCGGCTGCAGATCCGCTGCTGTGATTGCTGCTTTGACTGCTGCTTGCCAGGCTGCGTACGCTGCCACTTGGTTGAAACTGCACGAGCGGACTCAACGCGCTGGAGTAGCTGTGACGCAGAGATCTGTAAAGAGACAAGTGTGCAGAGCTGTTAGCTTTAAGGGCACATAAAATCAGGCAAAGTTCTTATGTACTACATAGTGGAGTTGGTTATCTTCAGATATCAATCTGCGTGCTATGCTAGGATTCAAATTCAGGAGTATCGCTACGGCTTAAAATTGCACCCAAGACTGTAAAGATGGGCCAATGCCGCAGACAATGTCAGCCAAATATCTTGGCATTACTCTGGACGAGCATGAGCACTTCAACAAAACCGCTGCGTTATGCTACTGCAAATAAGGATCATCGACTCCATTGGGCTCAAAATAAACGGAGCAAGCTCTCTTTGCGCTGTAAACGTATGGTCTACCAGCATGATTCAACAATAAGAAGGTCACGCAACGCGCAGGTCCGTTATTCGTGTCTCTCCCAAAAGAGAGTGGGCTCACTTTTTGTATGGTAGCTATGTGAAATAGTGGACCGATATTGATCAAACTTAACACAAATATAAAGACTGACACTAAATTAAACTGACATAAATTTGATTGCGATATTCAAAAAACCAAAAAAGTTTTTCCTTATATATATTTCCTTGTTTGTATGGCAGCAGCTGAGAGCAGCATGCTGTAATGAATTAACATACAAATGTTCCTTAACATTTGCTTATGCCTGCGTCTGTAAATTAACATTTGTATGTTAGTTCAATACAAACTGCTGCTGCCAGCTGCTGCCAAACAAACGTTTTGTATGAGAATAGTTATAGTTCGAAAAACTTTTTTGTTTTTTAAAATATCGCAACCAAATTTTTGCCAGTTTAATTTGGTATAAGTCTTTACATTTGTGTGAAGTTTAATCAAAATTGGTCCACTATTTCATGTAGCTACCATACAAAAAGTGAGCCCGGAGCCGCCATTTTTTCTGCGCAGCCAAATTCGCACACTTGTTTGCGTCACCTTGTAAAATTCTTTGCATCATGGTCTACCAGCATATCATACACCTACGTGGACATATAGTATTGAGATCTAGGGTACCGCTGTTAAATAAAATAGCCATAGGTTCCAAATCTTTTAGAATAAGTTACTCCGCCGTATTTCTGGAAGCGAATGGTACGTCCGTCATGACGTAATTTGTATCGTGACTTTAATCTAAGTATGACAAAGGATCAGATCTATTTTTTCTCCAGCAGGTACATTGATAGGCTGGTTGCATGCTGCTCATTCTGCAGTTTTTTGGAAGAACCGTTCCAGTTTTACCAGCAGCATTTATTAATGCAAAAAATTGCTACCAGTCTGCTATCTGCTATCACTGTTACTATTTATAGATATTTACGACAGCAATTAACAAGCAATCACATGGATACGGCGACACTTAATGGCCCAATTCAAGCACTTCATTATCGATAGAGCACAAGACCAGCAGGGCACAAGGTAAGCCACCTGACATTGACGCTACTGCGGAACTACTTAATCAACGTCATGGCTGGTAAAAAAAATTAAATACAAACAACAAAAAAAAAAAAAGAAACCAAAAAAACAAAAATAATATACATTATACACGTTGTTGTTTATATTTTAAAAATATCCAAACGATTTTGAAAAAAATCTTTGATTTGGATAGCGAAAATTTATAAAGAATATTCGCTTGAATAAATTATAATGAAAATTAGTAATTAGACGTGAGTATATTATTACTTATGAGATATATGAAACTTAAGGAATGATCTACATTTTAAATAAGATTTTACATAGACATCCGTGTATTCTGCAATTTTTATTATAAAAATCAAAAATAAAAAATTTATTGCCTAATCTTTATTTCTTGACATAAAAATAAAAATCATGAAAAAATAGTTAAATATTAATTTTTATTGAAAAGTAGCGACATAACTCTTTCTAACAACTTTTATAATAAAAATCAAATATACAAATTATTGTGCAATTTTTATTGTAAAAATTAAAATCAAGAGTTATTCTGCAATTTTAATTATAAAAATCAAAAATAAAAAATTTATTGCGTAATCTTTATTTTTTGACATAAAAATAAAAATCATGAAAAAAATAGTTAAATACAAATTTTTATTAAAAAATCGTGAATTAATTCTTGTTTTTCAGTTTTTATAATTAAAATCAAAATTAACAATTATTGGCCAATTTTTATTTTGAAAATTAAATATATGAGTTCTACTGCAATTTTTATTACAAATATTTGCATAATCTTTATTTTTTTGAAATAATAGTTAAATATCAATTTTTATTAAAAAATCCGCGTAATAAATCTTGTTTTTCAAAAAATCAAAATTAAAAATTATTGGGCAATTTTTATTTGGAAAATTAAAAATATGAGTTCTACTGCAATTTTTATTATAAATTTTTGCATAATCTTTATTTTTTTTAAATAATAGTTAAATATAAATTTTTAATAAAAAAATCACGTGATAAAGCTTGTTTTTCAATTTTTATAATAAAAATCCAAATTATTATTTTGTAAATTCAAAAAAGGAATTATTCTGCAATTTTTATTATAAATATTTGCGTAATCTTTATTTTTTCATATAAAAATTAAAATCATGAAATAATAGTTAAATATCAATTTTATTAAAAAATTGCCAACAAAATTTTGTTTTAAATTGAATTTTTTTTTTAAATTTTCGAAATAAAAATTACGCAATTAATTTTATTTTTGATTTTTATAATAAAAACTGCAGAATAACTTTAATTTTTCATTTTTAAAATAAAAATTATTGCGTAATTGATTTTTATTATATAAAATTTAAAAATAATTCTTATTCTGTGATTTTTTAATAAAATTTGACACTTAACTATTATTTCAAGATTTTTTACTTTTACGTAAAAAATAAGATATTTTCAATTTTTAATAAAAAAAAAGAAATTTAATGATTTTTATTTTAAAAATATTAATAAAAGTTACGATCCCTGATTTTATCCATTTCAAATCAATTTAGATTGCGTTTCAGTTTATCTCACTAATTTAACGTGATAGAAGTTTCAATAGTCTAAAAAACTAATCTACATTCTCAATACAAGTTATAGAAACTTTCCAACACTGGGCTTGACGTTAATAAGGTAGCTGTATAAAATATACTAATAGTAAAAAAGCTAGATTAAAAAATTTCATAAAAAAAAACTTAAAAAAAAAGTATGTGATGAGTTTTGGCAGTGCCAACAATAACATTAATAAGTAATATTACTAAGTAATACTAATCCTTGTCTTTCCATATCTATAACTTTTTTTAATTACAAAGCTAAACTTTGACACATAATTGTTTATGATCGTATCCAAAGCAAGTTTCAAAATTAAATAGAAACCCAGAAAATTATATTGCCAAAATATCGCAATCGGAGTTTTACAAGCTACAAGGCACAGTGGGCCCAGATTCTCATAATTTGGCCAAAAATCTGTAATTTTCTTAAAAATTTTTGTAGAGGGATGAAATTTGACGCACATGTTCTTCAAAGATTGGACTTTTTTTCTGGAAGGTTTGAGCCTGCTCAGATTTTTTTAAAATATACATATATATATTAGACAAAAATTAGAAAAAAATAAAAAAAAATCGCACAATGGGTATTGGACCACATTCCACACATAAAGTAGCATGTACCCAAAATATTGACTAGTTTTGGAGTTACAGCGCCAAACAGACTAAGCCACCAATCCATCTAATTTTCAAAAGTTATCATTTTTTTTTTGCCCTGCTCTTTCAATTTCCGAAAAAAAATTATTTTAAAATCCATATAATAATTATTACACTTTTTCAGAAAAATTGATAATTTTTTTTAATACAAAATGTAGTTTGATTGGTAACCACTTAAAAACTAATAATTATATTTTAATAATTTTTTTTCACATAAAATCATATTCAAAAGTCATTTTGTCTAAATTTTTCCTTTTTTTTTGGGGTCTTTTTGGCTAAAAAATGCAAAAAAAATTCAAGTTTTAGCGATTTAGTTCTATTGTTTTTAATTTTTTTATGAACTTTATTGTCTTTGTAAAATGTCTTAGTAAAACGTGCAATATGTTTAAATACGTAAAAGTAAAAATATGTGAAACTTCTAGCTTTAATTTTTTTCTATAATTCGACTTAAAAAAATGTGATACAGTCGAGGCGGTGCCCGACAGTGGAATACCCTGTACCTTTTGTCTCGCAAATAATTTTTCCTGCATATTCCATCTAAGAACTTTCCAATTGAAATTTTTTTTTTTTTTGGTGAAAATCGATATTTATACCTATAAGTTCCCTAAATTTTTACCCATTTTGATGAAACTCGAATGTTACAACAAAGAACTTATTTTAAGTATACGGGGTAAGTTTCAAGTTGGTATGTTGAGGGGTGTGGGAGAAAACACGGTAAATGGATTGCGTGAGGTGGGGAGACCGCATCGATAAAATTTGGATGTGGATTTGTTCATTAGAGCCACATGAATGAGCTTACCAAAAATTGTGATTCTAGGTCACTTGTAGCCATAAATGCGTAGAGTCAAATATTGACGCAGTTTATTGGCAAGGGGAGGTGAAATTTGCACATTTTTGACTATAACTTCTGTTGTATTTGTCCGATTTTGTTCATTTTTTACACATAGATGCATGTAACTACAACGCATCGCTTTGTTAAATTTCAGATGAAAATACTAAACGGTGTGGCTAAAAACCGAGAAAATCTACAGCGGGGGAACGGGGAAAGATATTGACATGATTCAACAAACTTCATCTTCTCAGGAAATATGCGCACCAGCTGGTAAAGTTCCGTGTCTCTAGCTCTTATAGTCTCCAAGATCTAGGCGTTCATACGGACGGACAGACGGACGGACGGACATGGCTCAATCGCTACCCGAGGTTATGATAAGCATTTTGGTATAAAGGACTTGGGGTCTGCCACGCCTCCTTCTGTCCGTTACATTCATTGCACAAATCTAGTGTACCCTTTGTACCTATAGGTACAGGGTATAAAAATGTGGTACAGTCGAGGCGGTGCCCGACAGTGGAATACCCTGTACCTTTTGTGTCAAAAAAATTTTTCCTGCATATTCCATCTAAGAACTTTCCAATTGGAATTTATTTTTTTTTTGGTGCAAAACGACATTTATACCTATAAGTTCCGTAAATTTGTACCGATTTTGATGAAAATCGAAAGTTACGTCAAAGAAGCTATTTTAATTATATTGGGTAAGTTTCAAGTTGATATGTTGAGGGGTGTGGGAGAAAACACGGTAAATCGATTGCGGGGGGTGGGGGGACCGCATCGATAAAATTTGGATGTGGATTTGTTCATTAGAGCCACATGAATGAGCTTACCAAAAATTGTGATTCTAGGTCACTTGTAGCCATAATTGCGTAGAGTCAAATATTGACGCAGTTTATTGGCAAGGGGAGGTGAAATTTGCACATTTTTGACTATAACTTCTGTTGTATTTGTTCGATTTTGTTCATTTTTTACACATAGATGCATGTAACTACAACGAATCGCTCTGTTAAATTTCAGATAAAAATATGAAAAGGTGTGGCTAAAAACCGCGGAACTCTACTGCGGGGGAACGGGGAAAGATATTGACATGATTCAACAAACTTCATCTTCTTAGGAAATATGCGCACCAGCAGGTAAAGTTCCGTGTCTCTAGCTCTTATAGTCTCCGAGATCTAGGCGTTCATACGGACGGACGGACGGACGGACGGACGGACATGGCTCAATCGCTACCCGAGGTTATGATAAGCATTTTGGTATAAAGGACTTGGGGTCTGCCACACCTCCTTCTGTCCGTTACATACATTTCACAAATCTAGTATACCCTTTGTACCTATAGGTACAGGGTATAAAAATGTAAAAATTATCAATTTTGACGAAAAAACGTAAAAATTTAAATACGGATTTTTTAAATTTTTTTTCGGAAATTAAAAGAGCATGCAAAAAAAATTGTCACAGGTTAAAAGCATATTGATTGGTGATGTCGTCTTTTTGTAATAAGGCTGAAACTATTTGGGGCTATAACTCCAAAACCATTCAACATTTTGGGTATATTTTTCAATGTATGAGGAGCTTATATCTACCTCTGTATGAAATATGGTCCGATTCCAATTAACAGTTTTTTTTCTTTAATTAAGTTAAAAATTTTTATTTATATTTTTTAATTTTTTCCAATTTTGGTCTGGATTATCTTATATCAAAAAAATCTGAGGAGGCTCAAACTTGCCAGAAAAATAGTTCAATCCTTTTTGTAAAATTTAATCACTGTAAAAAAATTATTTTGGAAATGACAGGGTTTTGGCCTATATATAGCTATTTATATTTTCAATAGCTCTCATAGGCGTATTTCAGAGCACCTCGAAAAAAAATAAAAGTTTTGAAGGCATAGTTAATATCGTAGCCAAATTTGGTGTTATCCGGGCAATTACCGGACACTGGCTGGTGGGTATCCATGCATCAAGGCTCAACGCACCTCACAATGATTTCTGTAGAAGTTGTGGAGATGAGGAGGAGCTGGAGACGGTGGAGCACTTATTCTGTCACTGCCCTGGGCTGTGTAAGACAAGGCTCCGATTCCTAAAATCAAACGTCTTTAATGACCTATCCCAGCTCTCGGAAAAGAGTCCAAGAAGCCTATCGAGGTTTATTAAAGCCGTCGGATGGGCGTGATTTTGAAAACATATAGGGGACCTCCTGAGTGGGGGAAGGGTGGTGTAAGGTCCACCCAGCGGTATCACAACGTGCCTAAGCGAGTTGGGACGTTAGGTCCCGACTGCCGCCCTAACCTAACCTAAGCATTGCACCAAATTTTATCAAAATCGGTTTACTATATCACAGAAAAGTTTTTTGGTCATAATCTGTTTGTTTATGATGATATTATAACCAATCAAAAGTTTATTGAAGTAACTAATCCTAGTTGAATCGAAATTGGTACGTTTTTTGTTTTTTTTGCTTATATAAAGTCAATAAGGATGTATAAAGTACAGAATTTTTGGCACAAGCAAAAACTTTTGACTAATCATTTAGTAGCCAGTGGAACGTCGATATTGTTGGAACAAACTAAATGACAAGGCAACAGCACGACTTCTTATCAGTAAACTATATTTTTTCGCACTTCTTCTGGTTGTTATAATACCCTTCTTTTTTTAGCCAACTTATGGCATAATTTATGATATGGCTGAGCAACAAAAATTATCAGATATGAATTTATAAGGCCCCCAAAGTCTGATATTGTAGCATATAGTATGTGGCTTAGACGCTTTGATGTAAACAAGTATTTTGGGAAATCTGTGCTTATAGTTTATCCAAACGTTGCCACCTGCCCTTATATTGATAAGGTGTAGTTACGAGTAAGGATACCTTTTTACATGAGAGCACGGTAAATGGAAAGTCGGGTATTTTTATTATTTACTATTACTAACTGTTTACATTTGTACAGTTTGAATGCATTCAGATGAATCATACTTTAGAGAGCCGATTACGTAAGGTTTCAAAATGAAACCAAAGTGCCTATAAAGTTTACTCAAGCTCTTGATTATGTTAGCTTTTAGGGTATTACAAGAAAAATAATTAATTTGCTATGCTCTTATGCAAAAACAACGTATTGCTGTTCAAAGGCAGTAATGCAAAAGTGCCCAACAAGTGGTGCACTTTTGCCTAAAAAGTGTGTTGTTAAAAGTGGCAATATCTATCAATTTGTATATATTTTTTTTATACTATTTTTGGTATTATTTAGTGTCTTAAATTAGGCTGCTAGTTGAAGCAAAGGCACAACTAAACAGTTACAAAAAATACGTTGAATCAGTTTTTTTGAAGCAACATTTAAAGTTGTCATTGATGCAAAGATCGGAAGTACAGTAAATTTATTGTAGGTACAAAATATACAATACTTGATCTGTTATGCTTTTTATAGGCATTTTTATTAATAACAACCAAAGACGTCATATGATACTTGTCGGGCACTTCTGCATTTCTGCACGACAAAGTAAACACGGTAATTAAAAATTTGTGTATTGTAGTGTAAAAGAAAACTAAATTATTAGTATCGAATTGGTTGTCTTGAAGACTATCAGATAGCAACTTTTAACAAAAGAATTTCCTTTATTAAATGTTTAAGTTGGGAAATTAGCTCAGAAAAAAGTCGGCGTTTGGAAATACCAAAGATAACGAGCGTGCCGCAGCTCGTCAACAAACGATATAAACGTGTAGAAATGCAAAGATATGATTATAAGCGATCGGTATATTACGAAAGATGAAAGTTTCTCGAAAACAGCTGAAACGGTGATAACAGCAGCTCAAAGCAAGGTACATCTGCAAAATTTGTACAGCCAAAAAAATGTATATAGTTTTTTGAGTTACTCAGCAACAAAAGTCGAGAAACTTGTACAACACTGCCATTGCCTAAATGAGAATAATACAATTCAAAAAATTCCAAAGCGTCCATAACATTTTAAGCCCGCCTGGTATATATCACCTTGAACCTTTGAGGTGTTTCTTTAATGGTCAATATAATGTGCTCTAAAATTATTATGACTTAAAGTAAGTGAGCTTTTTACGCTTTTTATACCCTGTACCGTATGGTACAAAGGGTATATTGTGTTTGTGCAAGCCGAAAATGTATGTAACGTACAGAAGGAGAAGTCGGAGACCCCCCAAAGTTACCTAAAGTATGATCAGAGTGACAAGAGAAGTCGATATACCCATGTCCGTCTGTCCGTCTGACCGTCTGTCCGTCTGTCCGTATGAACGCCTAGATCTCAGAGATGGTAAGAGCTAGAGCAACCAAACTTTCAGATAAGATCCGTTATTTATCCATAGGAGACAAGTTTATTTTATTTTTTTGATATCGGGACTACATTATATAGCTCCCATAGGGGTGTTTCAGAGGACCTCGAAAAAAAGCAAAAGTTTTAGATGGATAATTCGTTTGTTTATGAAGATATCATAACCAAATTTGGTAATCGGAAGTTTTTTAGAAACCCCCATCACTGTACCAAATTTTATCAAAATCGGTTAACTATATCATATAGGTCCCATAGGATCGATCGGTCGAAAATTTGTTTTTTGTACAAAATTCGTTGTGTTTCGTTTGTTTGTGAAGATATTGTAACCAAATTTGACGTTTAGAAGTTTTTTAGAGTTCCCAAGCATTATACCAAATTTGATCAAAATCGGTGGACTATATCATATAGCTCCCATAGGACAAATCGGTCAAAAAATCGTGTTTTGTACAAAATTCGTTGTGTTTCGTTTATTTGTAAAGATATTGTAACCAAATTTGGCATTCAGAAGTTTTTTGGAGATGTTCAACACTGTACCAAATTTGAGCAAAATCGGTTGACTATATTATATAGCTCCCATAGGGCCAATCGGTCAAAAAATCGCTTTTTGTACAAAATTTGTTGTGTTTCGTTTGTTTGTGAAAATATTGTAACCAAATTCGGCATTCAGAAGTTTTTTAGAGATCTTCAACACTGTACCAAATTTTATCAAAATCGGTTGACTATATCATATAGCTCCCATAGGGCCGATCGGTCAAAAAAACGTTTTTTGCACAAAATTCGTTGTGTTTCGTTTGTTTGTGAAGATATTGTAACCAAATTTGGCATTCAGAAGTTTTTTACCAAATTTTTTTCAAAATCGGTTGACTATATCATATAGCTCCCATAGGGCCGATCGGTCGAAAAAAGTTTTTGATTAAAAATTCGTCTGTTTTTGGTTGTTTATGAAGGTATCATAATCTAATTTGGCAATCAAGTGTCTTTTGGTGTTCGTAAGCAATTTACCGGATTTTATTGCAAGCAGTGGTACAGGGTATCCCAAAGTCGTCCGCGCCCGACTTTAACGTACGCCATCTTTGAAATTCATAATGAGCTGTTCAAAGTCCCCCACTTGTTGGGTTTTCATAATAAGTTACGTACAGCAACCCTCAGACATATTTTAAACTATTTTAATTGTTAACATCTTGGTTCAAGATCTCCATAGTGTCCTCAATTTGGGGCAACACTAAAAAGACATTTTTCTACTACAATATGAAAGATAAATAAAGTGCCAACAATTCACCAAGTAGTAGAAGCTCTAAACTAAACAAAACTATTTATCTAAACATGTTAGTGGTCTGATAATAAAGTACACTAAGTAGTTCTCGGTGTTTTTAAACATAGTCTGTATGACACAATAAAAAAAAAACGAAAGAAACAAAAAGGGGGACTGTGCTGGCCTGTTGAGTCATCAAGTTCTGCTCCAGTTTTGATGACGTTATATGTGGATTCGAACCTGGTCGAAAATAAACTCATATAAGTAGGTATACATAATGTAATGTGTGTTTTGCCGCATAAATGATGCAATATTTTGCGTACAAATGTAAATCTGTGGTGTTGTGCCAGAAATCTCTTTCAAACGTAACTTCGAGCGCGTTGGTAGAGCAGCTCATAATATCTCTAGAAGATACCCCAAGGCTATTGTTTTGATCCTTGCCAAAAATGGGTCTGATAAAATCAAAAATTCGATGTTTTTCGAATTTTATAATTTTTGAATAATATCAAGATTATAGGAGTGGAGTCACTTTATTGACTCTTTAAGATTTGGCGCACTCTGACTTTTGGCGTACAGCACTCCAATCGAAAAACATTATTCGAAAAACGAAAGAAACAGACTCCATAGAAATGGAGTATCAAATTCAAAATTTATTGCATTTATTTCATATCTAGATAGTCAGCCACCAGCCAGTTATAACTTGTTCATAAATCATCATAAATTTTGTTAGACGGTTTCGTGGAACCATTTAATTTGTGCACACTTGATAAGCTCACAGGTCCTACTTACGGCGTTGAGTTGTAATGCTGCCTGAGCTTGGCAGTGGCGTCCAATGCCTCCGTGCTTTCCAGTGGCTCTAAATCTTGCTCACGCTGGCGCTCTCTCTCCCGCTCCCTGCTGCTCATTTCAATTAATGAGATGCGCTTAATTTTGCGCGCTACATTACGTGCGCCACCTACAACAGCGCCACTCGCAACCACTACAAAATTACGTTCCCGGTCGCGTGTGCCGGAGGTTTTGCGCCGGCGCACTACCTCATTATTATTGTTGCCATCGACAGGTTCCAACACTGGCGGCGGCGTCTCAGCATTGGGCGAGTCATTAACTGCATATGTCAATAGATCCACATGCTCGGCCAGAGTACCCGCCTCAAAAAACACGCTGAGCCGACTGCCGCTGACCTGGCTTATGGGCACCGGACTAAGACCCGCACTGGAGCTGCCGCTGCCACTGGTATTCAGACTATCGTTGTTTTGCATGCTTATAAACACTGTTTGTTGCACTCATCAACACTGGTTTAAGGTTTTTTTTTTGAGTTTTTCGTTTTTTTTTATTTAATAAATATAAACACTTGCACTTGCTTAAAAAATGGCGGCAAAAAAAAAATGCAACGCGCTCACGAATGATATGCACAATGTAATAAAATAAAAGCAAGCAAGTGCCAGAAGCAGCGCAAAAGCCAAAAAAGCTCGACTGCTACATCGTATACGTGCTAACGGTTAATTTTGTTGTCGCTCTCTTTGTGCCGCCGTTCGTTATCTGCGTTGTGTCTGCGCCAGCGTCCCGCTTTAACTGAAACGTTCGGCCGCTTTGGCCCTATGTGTTGGCATTGCTTCTTGCTTCTGCGGCTGGCATCGTCTGTGACGCGACGCGTTGCACAGTGTTCGAAATCATCGATTCAGCTGTTAATTATTAACTCTCAAAATAGGGTGTCTTTTTCAAATTCAATCTCTTGATTGTTGCTGCAACTTTTGTCTTAGATATATTGTTTGTGCATTATAAAATTAGTTTTATTGTAACTTTGAATATATATATTTTATATTTAAGCAGCAACTACACAAGAGCTATTAGATAAAGAGCGAACTCCAATACTGTAAACCGATTTTCCATAAATTTGTTTAATTTTTATACCCTGTACCTATAGGTACAAAGGGTATACTAGATTTGTGCAATGTATGTAACGTACAGAAGGAGGCGTGGCAGACCCCAAGTCCTTTATACCAAAATGCTTATCATAACCTCGGGTAGCGATTGAGCCATGTCCGTCCGTCCGTCCGTCCGTCCGTCCGTCCGTCCGTCTGTCCGTATGAACGCCTAGATCTCAGAGACTATAAGAGCTAGAGACACGAAACTTTACCAGCTGGTGCGCATATTTCCTGAGAAGATGAAGTTTGTTGAATCATGTCAATATCTTTCCCCGTTCCCCCGCAGTAGAGTTTCGCGGTTTTTAGCCACACCGTTAAGTATTTTCATTTGAAATTTAACAGAGCGAAGCGTTGTAGCTACATGCATCTATGTGTAAAAAATGAACAAAATCGGAAAAATACAACAGAAGTTATAGTTAAAAATGTGCAAATTTCACCACCCCTTGCCTATAAACTGCGTCAATATTTGACTCTACGCAATTATGGCTACAACTGACCTAGAATCACAATTTTTGGTAAGCTCATTCATGTGGCTCTAATGAACAAATCCACATCCAAATTTTATCGATGCGGTCCACCACCCCACCCCCCGCAATCCATTTACCGTGTTTTCTCCCACACCCCTCAACATACCAACTTGAAACTTACCCCGTATACTTTTAATAAATTCTTTGTTGTAACATTCGAGTTTCATCAAAATGGGTAAAAATTTAGGGAACTTATAGGTATAAATATCGATTTTCACCAAAAAAAAATAAATTCCAATTGGAAAGTACTTAGATGGAATATGCAGGAAAAATTTTTTTGACACAAAAGGTACAGGGTATTCCACTGTCGGGCACCGCCTCGACTGTACCACATTTTTGTATCTGAGTTTTTGCTTACAACATTTAGAAGTAAACAATAAATACATTTTTCACAAGTTAAAGGTCTATAATTTTCAAGCTACGCTCAAAAACACAAAAGAAATAAAAGTTAAATAAGTTTTCAAAATCATTTACACCTGATTTTTTCTCTAAGGGTCTAGCTGGATAAGGTACTGGAAACTGCCTCCAGCGATTTATAAAAAACTAATGATGCAGTTCGATGCGTTCAGTTTTTAAACTTAACGCGTTGCGGCTTAATTTAAAAAACGTGTTTTTCGTTTTTATTTAATTGTGACTAAACTACTGCAGATTTTTGAAACAATTTTTTTTTTTAATCTAAGTTGGCAATAGAGCTATTTTAAAAAAAATATATAATCTTTTTTTAAGCAACACATTGTCTTAAAAAAAATATGAAATTTTCTTATTTTTTTTTTAAGTATGTTCCTTAAATATGTCAATCACCATTTTTTTAAACACATGTTTTTATACGTTCTTTACTTGGTGTGAATATGAATCAAATCGATTTGGTGGAACAATGTTGAAAAATATTTTTTTTTATCAAAAGATGTAAAAAATTATAATAAATTTTTGTAATATTTTATAGAGTACATACTTCTTGCTTTTATGATGAAAAAACTGATTTATTTTGTATGTAAATATAAAAAATATTAACATTGCTCAACAAAAGATTTTTTAATAATTTGCATTATATGGTGCTATTTCAATAAAAATGTATGGGTTTATATTTAATGGATGGGAAGACAGCCAGATGAGTTTTTGTAAAAAAAAGTCATCGGTAATTATGATGTTCGCATATGGGCCTATAAAAGCCAGCTGCGGCGGCCATTTGGTCAATATTTTTTTTCATGCATAAATGAATAGTTTCAAACTTGCATATCTACATTTGCCCAATTTCGTTGGAAAATATACGAATAAAATGCAATTACCAAACAAATCAACAGATGGCCCACCCTATAACAAACCGTTTTGAAAACAAATGTATCACAAAAAGGAATTTTTTAAAGCTTAAAAAAATTTTTTTTATAGTATCAATGGAATACACATTTCTACAGAAAGCTCAACTATGACCGTCGTTGTTAGTTTTTTAAGTCTAAAAAATACTTTTTAATAATTTTTTTTTTGATTTTTTATTGTAGAAACTTAAGGAATGCCAAAATGGAAATGTCTAATTATAAAAATGTTTGTTGACTAGCAGATTAGCGATCAACACACAGAATAAACAATAAGAGCTAGAGTGCCGAGTTTCGTTTTATGGAAGGATTTTGGATAATTCCGCTCCCAAGTGAGAAAATGTCGCAGAAAATTTTATTATTTGTTTACCAAATCGAGTTACAACTTGGCCAGCTCTTTTTGGGAATCAAAGAAGATAGGCAAAAAATTGTAAATAAAAAAATATTTGACTACATCGACTATTTTGACCACTGTGCGACGTTGACAGCGCAACAGTTGTTTGTTTGTCTGCTGTGCCAATAAGCGGCTGTAGCATTTGTTGTTGTATTTCTTTTTGTTTTTATTGTTGTATCGTATTCTATAATTTTTTTTTTTTATTTGTGATTAGGCTTTGAGTAGAGCACAAAATGTTCGCTGCTTTAATACGCTACAATGCAGCTGTGAAGCACCTTGATTAACTTGTTTGACTTATGCTCTGCACTAGATCAAAAATAAATATTTGTTTAAGCTTAGCCTCTATTAAGAAGGTTTTTGGTAGAACAACTTAAAATTATTTTTTTATTTATAATTGTTTTATATTTTATCTGTTATCGATTTTGTGACTTCAAAGCGCAATGTATTGAAATTAAACAATGTTCAAATATTTTTAATAACTTTTCTATATAGACAAATTAAACGTGCAAAATTCTTTTGAAGAGTTGAGGATTAAAATAGATATTTGTTATAAAATTTAAAAGCTTAAATTTTTACTGTAATTTTTCATTTAAAATGGTTTATAGAAAAATTAATTTCTGGTTAGGGATTAAAGTGGATTTTTGCTATAAGATTTGAAAGCTTAAATTTTTACTTTAATTTTTAATTAAAAAAATAATGTTAATATTTATGGTTTATTGAAAAATGTATTTCTGTTTAAGGATTAAAATTGATATTTGTTATAAGATTTAAAAGCTTAAATTTTTTACTGTAATTTTTAATTTAAAATGGTTTATTGAAAAATTAATTTCTGGTTAGGGATTAAAGTTAATTTTTGTTATAAGATTTGAAAGCTTAAAATTTTACTATAATTTTTAATTAAAAAAATAATGTTAATATTTATGGTTTATTGAAAAATGTATTTCTGTTTAAGGATTAAAATTGATATTTGTTATAAGATTTAAAAGCTTAAATTTTTACTTTAATTTTTAATTAAAAAAATAATGTTATATTATAGATTTAATGAAAAATTAATTTCTGTTTAAGGATTAAAGTTGAATTTTGTTATAAGATTTGAAAGCTTAAATTTTTACTTTAATTTTTAATTAAAAAAATAATGTTATATTATAGATTTGATGAAAAATTTATTGCTGTTTAAGGATTAAAATTGATTTTTGTTATATGATTTGAAAGCTTAAATTTTTACTTTAATTTTTAATTAAGAAAATAATGTTAATATTTATGGTTTATTGAAAAATTTATTTCTGTTTAAGGATTAAAATTGATTTTTGTTATAAGATTTGAAAGCTTAAATTTTTACTTTAATTTTTAATTAAAAAAATAATGTTATATTATAGATTTAATGAAAAATTAATTTCTGTTTAAGGATTAAAGTTGAATTTTGTTATAAGATTTGAAAGCTTAAATTTTTACTTTAATTTTTAATTAAGAAAATAATGTTTATATTTATGGTTTATTGAAAAATTAATTTCTGTTTAACGATTAAAGTTGATTTTTGTTATAAGATTTGAAAGCTTAAATTTTTACTTTAATTTTTAATTAAAAAAATAATGTTAATATTTATAGTTTATTAAAAAATTAATTTCTGTTTAAGGATTAAAGTTGATTTTTGTTATAAGATTTGAAAGCTTAAATTTTTACTTTAATTTTTAATTAAGAAAATAATGTTTATATTTATGGTATAATTATAATTAAGTATGAATATAATTCTACTGTAGTAGCGCATTTAAATGTTTTTAAGCCTAAATCGAGGCTACTTACTTACTACTAATACATTCTTAGAACATTTTTTTTTGAATAATTCTTATCAAAATACTTACGTTCTGTGCAGAAATTAGCGCAATCTTGACAGATATTCATTATTGCTTTCTTCACAGAACAAGGCAATATCAATTATATATGTGTATATAATATGGGAAGATAATTTTAAATTGCAAATATATGTCTACAAGAAACGGAAATGTTTAAAGGGGGGTGTTCGAATTTGTTTTTATAAAACAAAAAAAAAATTATCAATGGAATCATTTCCATTCATAGTTTTTAAAACAATTATCAAGCGAATGTTTTGTTTTGTAAGTATTTTTGTTGCTGTTAGTTGGGCTTGTTTAAAAAAATGTTTTGTACATGGTTGCTTTTAAAATGGGAATGCGGTAGAAGCTTCCATCCTCAATACAGTTGAAGTTGCGCCAACTTTTTACGTTTTACTTATGTTTTCGTCGACGTGTCGATTTATCGTAGTGTATATATTGAGATAGTACATATAAGAAAGAATTTTTCGTCTTTTCCAGCACTGGTATCTAGCAAAGTTTTGACGTCGAAACAGGTTTTTTGCAACAATACCATTTAATTTATTGCCTTTATTATGATTCATCAATCGATGTTCCATAAAATATCAGTAGCTACTACTGATTATGCAGGTTTGCCATTTCGAAGCATTATGAGTCAGAGGCACCCACCATGAATGCATGGAGGCACGGCACACGGCACGCGGACGGACATTTGACGTATCATCGATAAAGTCTAGGGCACAGTGAATGCGCTTGTCTTTTGTCAAAAGCTACGATATTGATATAGAGTAATGCGAACTTAAGTTTTTATCTGTGCCACGTGCCGACAATAAATGCGATACTTTTCAATGTATAACACTTAGTACAAGCTATCAAAACTAATAGATACTCTTTTCAGTACATCAAACAAATGCAATTTCTCTCTCTCTCTCTTGTTATCTCTAGCACAGAGCTGGGTAGCACATGATCCAACAATTAGAAGGTCACGCAACGCGCAGGTCCGTTATTCGTGTCTCTCCCAAAAGAGAGCGGGTTCACTTTTTGTATGGTAGCTATGTGAAATACTGGACCAATTTCGATCAAACTTCACACAAATGTAAAGACTTGTACTAAATTAAACTGGCATAAATTTGGTTGCGATATTCAAAAAAAACAAAAAAGTTTTTCGTTGTATATATTTCCTTGTTTGTATGGCAGCAGCTGAGAGCAGCATTCTGTAATGAATTAACATACAAATGTTTCTTTACATTTGCTTATGCCTGCATCTGTAAATTAACATTTGTATGTTAGTTCAATACAAACTGCTGCTGCCAGCTGCTACCAAACAAATGTTTTGTATGAGAATAGTTATTGCTAGAAAAACTTTTTTATTTTTTTAAATATCGCAACCAAATATTTGTCAGTTTAATTTAGTATAAGTCTTTACATTTGTGTGAAGTTTAATCAAAATTGGTCCACTATTTCATGTAGCTACCATACAAAAAGTGAACCCGGAGCCGCCATTTTTTCCGCGCAGCCGAATTCGCGCACTGTGGGTAGCCCATAGACCAAATCATGGTGGAATAATAAGGTGATGTCGTGCGAACGCTCACTCTCTCGTTTAGAGCCCTTATCGTCAGTGCAAAACTTGCTGTGAACGAGTATGGTTGGTCGCGGACGAAATTTTTAGCAGTCTGTGTTTTGTTTTCTAAACACGAAACTTGTAATATAAAACCAAAAGCAAAAAATTATGGGCAATAGTTAACTTGTTAAAATTAGTCTATACTATTATTATGTTAAATATAAAACTTATCTGAATGGTTCTTTGTTATTTATTTACAAACATCAAAGAAATATCTATCTCATTCACATTCACCAAGAAATGCCAAGAGAGCTTTCCCACAAAAAAGCTTTTGACCTCTCACTCGCACTCACACGCTACATACAATAAGGGATAGCTTTTACGGAAGATACCACCTTATTTACATGCATTTACACATACACCAGGCCGAAGCAAGCCGAAGTCATCAATTTGAGCACAGCAGAGAGCAATATTATTACTCAGTTCAACTCAACTGTGGCTTTGTACGTTTTGTGCACTGAGAGAAATAAATGACCAGTTGTCACAATGATAAATATTTCAATATTGGCAATCAACGCATTTTGTTAAGTCAATAACGAATTAAATATAATTGAGGTATTCACGCTTTGTATTGAGTTGAGCACTTGAGGAGTTGAGGACTTTTACAAAAACAAAATGTATGGGCAAATACAACCCTGCGTTTCAACTCTCAACTCAACTTGTGCTCAACCCAGACCCTAGTCTACTTTTTGCTGTTGAGTTGAGCAGAAAGTGTTGCACAATATGGTAATTAGCTGCCTTTTCAGCACTGCTCGCATTTGTAATTTTTTAGACATGTCGTGATATGAAAAGCAACGAGTTACCTTATACTCGTTTGAAATAAATAAGCGCCAAATTTAAAATAATCAAATTGTATTAACGCAAGTAAAAAAATGTGGTACAGTCGAGGCGGTGCCCGACAGTGGAATACCCTGTACCTTTTGTGTCAAAAAAATTTTTCCTGCATATTCCATCTAAGAACTTTCCAATTGGAATTTATTTTTTTTTGGTGAAAATCGATATTTATACCTATAAGTTCCCTAAATTTTTACCCATTTTGATGAAACTCGAATGTTACAACAAAGAACTTATTTCAAGTATACGGAGTAAGTTTCAAGTTGGTATGTTGAGGGGTGTGGGAGAAAACACGGTAAGTCGCTTGCGGAGGGTGGGGGGACCGCATCGATAAAATTTGGATGTGGATTTGTTCATTAGAGCCACATGAATGAGCTTACCAAAAATTGTGATTCTAGGTCAGTTGTAGCCATAATTGTGTAGAGTCAAATATTGACGCAGTTTATTGGCAAGGGGAGGTGAAATTTGCACATTTTTGACTATAACTTCTGTTGTATTTGTCCGATTTTGTTCATTTTTTACACATAGATGCTTGTTTCAGGTGAGAATACTTAACGGTGTGGCTAAAAACCGCGAAACTCTACTGCAGGGGAACGGGGGAAGATATTGACATGATTCAACAAACTTCATCTGCTTAGGAAATATGCGCACCAGCTGGTAAAGTTTCGTGTCTCTAGCTCTTATAGTCTCTGAGATCTAGGCGTTCATACGGACGGACGGACGGACATGGCTCAATCGCTACCCGAGGTTATGATAAGCATTTTGGTATAAAGGACTTGGGGTCTGCCACGCCTCCTTCTGTCCGTTACATACATTGCACAAACCTAGTATACCCTTTGTACCTATAGGTACAGGGTATAAAAAGGTTGTGCCTTTTTTGTGCGAAATTAAGTGAATTAGGCATAATTACTTGTTGTTGGAGTTAACGCAAGTAAAAGAGTAAAAATAGCTGCGAATTGGAAAATGCTGGAGCTGTACTAGGCTTAATATATGCTGGAACTGTTGTGGAGTTGCCCTCAGCATTGAAACAAATCGGGTTTAGTCGAAGGAACTGAGCACTTTCAGGCGCCAGTCAATTGAGTTCGGGATGTGGAAGTGGTCACCGCGATGCGAGAGTTTAATTGCATTCATGTCCTCATGATAATTATCTAGAACTTTGTCAATTTTTGCGTCGCCACGCAACCCCATTGTATCCGTATTATACAAAAGTTAGTTTTTCCACAATGAATTTGTTTTAGCAGACCTTATGAGCAACAGCTTCAATCAGCATAGACTTTACGCTCTGTCTTGGCATTTTTAAATATAAATTTAAAATTTTGATGATTATTTGCAGCAATTTACAAATGTAAACAAACACACGGAAGAAGAAGCACAAGCACAAATACGGGTTTTCTGCAATTATTTCATTTTCGCAGCAATAAAATAATACAAATCGATGTAGCTTTAATTAAAATAGATTTTATGCTTTGACTCGGCATTTTTAATTCAAGTTTTTGAATTTTAATGTAAACTGTACCAATTTACAAATGTAAACAAACTCTGGAAAGAAGAAGAAAACTGCTCAACTCAACACATAAACTCAACAGAAGGGATTCACGCTTTGGCCTGTGCACTTTTTCCTCAACTCCTCAAGTGCTCAACTCAACACAAAGCGTGAATACCTCAAATATAAACCATGGCCAAAAAATTCATTAAATGTTCTGCTCTTCGAACATTTTTAATAATAAATAATTAAATTATTTTGACAGTCTACCCCAATTAAAAAACTAAGATTAATAACAATAGTAAGACGCAAATAATAATAACAATGAATATAAAAAAATTAATGCAACAACATTTTGCAACACAATTCATTTGCGCAGTGTGTAGCTCACTAACACACTCTCATTTTGGCTCTAGCAGCACTTTGTGCAGCGGAACTCTCAAGTATAGCTTCTTTTTTTTTTTATAAATAAAGATTTAAGCATTTCATTTATGGTTTTCTACGAATCGCTTTTATCGGTCTCAGCTGCCTAACAAAAACAAAAACAAACAAACATTGATAAGACACTGTGTACAGGTGTGACTAGCCAGCTGTTTGCCAACAGGTGCTATGCATTTTGTTCTGTATTTTTTTTTTTTTTTTACGTACCAAGGCTGGAATTTAGCACAGCAGCGTTAATTACACTTAGCAAGGCTTTTATCTTATCGTTTTTTTGTGGTTTTTAGTTGGCCATCGATTGGCCTTTGAATTGCTTGGTATTGGACTTGGTAGCTGACAAAAAAAAATTTGCTTTGATATTACGCTGGTCAAGATATTTCAACGAAATAGTTTAAAATTAAATGAAATTAGTTTTGAAATTAAATTGGGTTACCTGTCTTTAATAACGTCTATGGGATGTGTTTCCGGCAAAGATAGTTGCTGACAATATTGTTGTTGACGTTTTTGCTGTTGTTCGTTTAATATGGCTGCTGTTTCCGTTTCAATTCCGGCGTTTCCATCGGCTGATCTTGCTGCAGGCAGCTGCAGCGGTGCCATAGAAGTCGTTGCACGCTCATCGGTGCCAGTTGTTGGACCATTGGCGAGTGTAATAACGCTGCTTGCTGATCTGTAAAGCGGCAAAAGTACCGAATAAGTCAAAGCTCACAGTTCTCGTAATTTAAAGAAATCTGTAGCATACTTTCAGGCACTGATCAAAAGCTTCAATATGAAACAAGTGGGGTCGTTCTTGACTATAATAGAGAGAGAGCTGTAGCGCAAATCAATTTCAATACGTTTTTAAAGTGCTGAAAAATATTTTGAGCTAAGCTTAAAGTGAGAGAGTTAAACAGTGAAAAATTGCTCTGTCGTTTGAAAATGTCCAAAATATATTGGCTTCTCAATAAACGTAGCCCAGCTGGTGGTACGCTAAACAGAGCTGGTTCTTCTACGAATCGCTTACGTATTCAGACACACTAGAAAAAGGCCTTTTGCCTTATCACAGCTTGGTACGTAAGAAATTCTTTCTAGTCTAAGGCGTTTTGTATTTGAACATTTTTGCTTATAACTCCTGAAGTTCTCCTGAAACTATTTAAACAAAATACAAGCTGCTACTACGTGTGTACCTATTATTGTCCGAATACTGTTCATATTAAGGAGAGGTTCTTTCAAATTTAATCGAGAAAGTCAACTTTTTCTTTTACAAAAAATGAAAGCTACATATTTGTAGAATATGTCTATGAAAGGATTTTTCGATGCGATCGATAATTACAGAAATAGAGCGTCTTGAACGCACCTAAGTCGCTCGCGCTGAGGGACGTTCCAAAAACTTTAAACGCGTTTTTCTCGGAACCATGTTTTTTTCATATTGTTCCGATTCCCTTCATTTAAGCCATGTTTTGTATGCCTTATACATGAAAAAGTGTTAAATTGCTATTTTTAAGCAAGGTCAAAAAAAATTTCCAATTATTGTACAATGAAAATCGCATTTAACAATCAAAACAGGAAGTTTGTATGTCTTTTCTTCATGGCACAAATAATTCCCAAACTTTGCCTTCTTTTCGGCCAAATTTGAAAGAACCTCCCCTTAAAGTGTAGAATTTTGCAATCCGAGCAGAGTTCTTTTTCATTCTGCCTTGGTCCTGCTTTCCATTCTTCGTTTTTAAGGTCTGTGATAATTATCTTGCACTCTCATAGTACCGGGATACAAATTTGAAAACTTTTTTCTTATTTAAGTGTACTTGGGTATAAATTTGTAACTCTGTTAATTTACATTGGTATCTTGACGTCTTAAGAAAGATAACAAAATTTTTCGAAAAGTCTTTCTCTTTATTGAGAAAATGTAAAAACTTGTATCTACTTGTAACTTTTCAATGGTCTAGATCAAGGTATACTTATTTAAGGTAGCATACTCCCGCCGAAGGCTCTCAACGAAAGTTACCAATTTTTAGTTTCGTTGCGACTGCACATGAGGTAGCTTGCCCACACGCATATTATTTTAATATGTATGCGTACTCTCTCTCTCTCCATTGCTTGCTTTCACTAAAATTGGTGACGACGCTAGCAGCATTACTCTACCTTAAATAAGTATACCTTGGGTCTAGATCAGTGGTGGACAGTCTCTCAATTTACATAACTCGCGAGGCTAGTGAACCAAAAACTGCCGCAGCGCAGTCGGCTCATGCACGGTACAATCTCTCTCTCGTTTTTGCTTGATTGCGGTTCTTGCTCTCTCGTGCGCTTTTGCTTACTGCGCTGTTTACTCACACAAAGAAATGTTTGTTTGTATGAGTTTTGCCCACCATTGGTCTAGATCAGTGATGTTTAAGTACAAGAACTGCAAATTAATTACTGCAGTAATGAACAGTGTGTGCATATAATTTTTGTAATGAACGCGGCGATATACAATTTCTATGAAAATGTTATGTGCCAAATTATGAAAATGACAGCAAAAATTAATAAATTAAATACATTGTTCGGATTGTTAGAGCGCAAACAGCTCACAACAAATACTAAATTGTAAACGCCTTGATAAAAATGTTTCTCAGCGATTTTTTCAACCAGCTATAGCTGTTGCGCCTGCTGGCGCCATCTAGTGAACTTGCTGGCGCCATTTTACATAAAGCATCAGTAAAATCATAGGGCAACACTGTTTTGTTTGTTTGTCTGCGTCCGCTTGTGTACGCGTTTGAACATAAAAGTTCGCGACTATTTTTTTATATGAATTTTTTTCTCTATGGATGTCATTTTCTGTGCTGCATACAGGCTAGAGGTCTGCATGAATGCATCCAAAACGGCGAGTGAATAGTTCAGCCTTAAAACATATGCATATTTTTTGGTACCCATTTGAATGAATATAAGTGAATGGTGTACTCACACAAACAAGGGTTCCAAAATTGTGAGTAGAGTACTTTTATGGTGTACTACAGTAGTGTACTCTACTATACTCTAGTAAAATACGTTTGAAAAAATGAAAGAGAGCAGAGAGCGAGAGAGCTGCGATCGTGAGCGTAATGAAAGAGATAAAATTAAATAAATGACATAGTAAATGCAGCAGGCATGAGCGAGAAAGCATAAATATTTTCTTTGTCAAATTGGGGTGGCTTGCGTGCTTGCTACGAGCAGAGTAAAAAGGAAAATGTATACCCTTTCGAAGTAAGGTAACTGCTATGACACTTGTTAGTCGTGTTTACAATCACACTAAGAATTGTATGTATAAAATGCGAAAAAGGGTACATTTCTATCGACTTTCAATCTGTTCAACGATTCTTACAGCGTGCACACAAAAACAGAAATGCGTTTTATGTTGTATGTTCTTTGGTTTATCACATAATTTTTTAATATTTGAATAAATATTATTTAACAAATTTTTTGCATCAATTAAAGTAATAGATTTATTTAAAAAAAAAATTTGGTTACACATTATTATTTGCTTTATTGATTTGCAAAATGTTTTAAAGAAAAAAAGTCATACATGTAATTAAAAAAAAAAAAATAAAACAGATCAAATTAATGTCAATTTAACTGTCTAAGCCAATTTACTACAACAAATGTTCATTGCGCCGGCTTTGGCTTTGTTTTCTTTGCTTTCAATTTTTTTGCCGCAACAGCTACTCACGTACATACATATGCATGTATGCACGTTTTGTACACTACTATACTCAGTGTACTCATAACATTTTGCCTGTGTTTATGTTAAAAAGACATCATACATAAATATTCACTGTTGGCTTGTATACTATAGTAGTATACATTTTTTCTGTGGGTACTGTAAAAATGGGGTACTGTAAATTTTTGAGTACGGTATTTGTGAGTACCACATAGTACAGGGATGTCCAAACACTGCTTATGGAAGAGCGAAAACCAATACATATAAAGAAAAACACTAACACATTTAAAGTAAACAGTTATTACGGTTTATTGAGTGCACTGTAAGAATTTGTATGTGCATTCTTATAAGAGTGGTAAAAAATAATGAAAAAAAAGTTATGGTACATATGTATACATATAAAGAACTTAAAAATTGGTCAATATCAATATTTATTTTAGTTAATGATAGTTTTAGTAATGCCTCCAAATGTTCGTTTGTTAATCGATTTCTCAGTTTATTTTTAATTAATTTGAAGCTTGAAAACGCACATTCACAAATATATGTGCTTCCAAAAATAGATAAAACTCGCATAACTTCGCTGTGGAGTAAGGGGTATTTGAAAAATTAGGAAAATATCAGTATAAAAATGATTTAAAAAGTAAAATTTAAAGATATTACAATGTAACTCTTTATCTGCGCAGGTAGGGGCGTAAAAATTGCAAAGTTACTAAACTTGGTCAATGGATGCAAAACACCCTTTGGTACCTGTTAACATTTGTTACTACTAGAAATAAGATTGTATACAAGTGCGAATTTCTTCCAAGGGATTTCCCGAAAAATATCTATTTATGATGGCCACGTGCAAGTTTGTTTTACTACCACCGGATTTTCCAAAAAATATATATTCCATTCATATGTTTTTACCTATAGCCACCATCTGTCTGTTATATACATTGCATAAATCTAGTATACCCTTTGTACCGAAAGGTACAGGGCCATAACTAGTTTTTGTTTGCAAGCAACGCCTTAAAAGTCACATTCAACAAGTTTCCTAAAAAATAGCGAAAGAATCTCATACCGATTTTTGTGAGTGCATGCTCAAACGAAAAGCAACAACAAATTACATTGAAAATTTGTGGGCCAACAACAAATATACGCAAGGGTTGTTTTTGTGAACACGAGATCAGAGAGAGTAACAGAGAGTAAGTGAGAGAACGCTCGAAATTGTTTTTGTAATTTGCATTGGCACTGGGTGATATACAGTTAGGGCCGTGCATGTACACGTGCATCGCTGCCTATGCCTAAGAGCCATTACAAAAACAAAAAGAGCCAGATGAGCAATGGGCCTGGACATCCCTGGCATGGACCATGGTGGAATAATATAAGGTGGTATCGTCAGTAAAAGCTATCCCTTATTGTATGTAGCGTGTGAGTGCGAATGAGAGGTCGAAAACTTTTCTGTTAGGAAAGCTCTCTTACCATTGCTTCGTGAATGTGAAAGAGATAGATATAAATTTTGTTGATGTTTGTAAATAAATAACAAAGAACTATTCAGATATGTTTTATAGTTAATAAATAAAATAAATAATTTTACATATTTTAATTTTAACAAGTTTACTATTGCCCATAATGTTTTGCTTTTGTATTGCAAGTTTCGTGTTTAAAAAACAAAACACACACTGCTAAAAATTTCGTACGCAACCAACCTCACTCGTTCATAGCAAGTTTTGCACTGACGATAAGGGCTCTAAACGAGAGAGTGAGCGTTCGCACGACATCACCTTATTATTCCACCATGGCCTGGACATCCCTGACATAGTACTATATAGTACTATGTGAGTAGAAGTGAATGTAGCCATGCAGACCTCTAATACAGGCCTTAATCGGATATTTCCGATCTTAACAGCACTATTCCAAATTATAGACTGTGCAAAAACAAAGTGGAAAGTCCATAGACTCGGTTACATACTGTAGTCTGCTTTTCGGATAACACAAAAATAGTGACCAACATTGTTTATAATATATTAATAAACAAAATATATTTAAAATTAGCTGTTTATTATGCGTTATATTTATGTGTTAATGTAAACACACATACATATAGGTGTATATGTGGCTATATATATCACGCTATATAAACGCGCATTTATATTTTTATTTTCGCGCAAATTTTCAAATGCCGGCAACAAATTTAATTGAAAAGACCTTGCGCTATATTATCTAAAAATTGATTATTGTATGGGTCGCTTTTTATGCTATTTATGCTCATTATGTGTAAGACTTGTTGTTGTTGTTACGAGGATTACTTTAAAAGCTTTAAGAATAGACAGTGTTTTTTTGTTTTTCCAATTATTTGCCATAAAGTTACAAAATTTGGACTCGCTTGAAAAAAAGTTTTTAATTTCCTGAGCTAGCTTTCATGGATTTTGTTCACATGATGATATTTAATGCTTCTGCAGAAACAGAGCTAAAAATCAAAACAGCAAATTCATAGAATGTGTTTTCTTTTGGTATTCTCTTAATTTGCGGCGCTTTTGCATTATTATTTAACAAATCACTTAAAAATAGCGTTTATAATTGGTAAAAGCTCGTGAGTTTGGTGTATAAGCCGTTCCTGTGACAATCGTGCGCATTGAGATTTTGTCATCGACTGTATGCTTTAAATAAATATTAAATTAAATATGCAAAGTTTCAGCCTAGGTGGCGCAAAAGAAGTCATCCGATGTTGTTTGGCTCTTATTTTTTTCTAAATGAAATTCCAAAATTGACCAAAAATGACCAAAATTCGTTGCAGGGACCGCCGGCTGAGGCCCAATTGCGTGGCACGTCGTCTGGTCGATGTTTCGGGGCTCACTTTGACGTCCTCGGCTACAGCGGCGATATTTTCGGCAGAACGGGCGCTCCGGGGCCGGCCACTCTTGGCAACGTCTCGTGTGGTCCCATACTCTTCAAGATTAGTGGCTAAACGGCGCAGTGTTTGCGCAGTTGGTGTCGGACGGCCGGGAAATTGGCGACGGAATTCGCGCTGCGCCAACACCACAGACGAATTGTTACGCAAAAAAATAGACACAATTATTCCGCGTTCTTGGGGAGTGTATCGCTCCATGGCTTATTCACTTGTATTCTGTATCTGTCTAGTCCACAAATGTCAAAACAGATTTGATATTGGCGGCCATTTACAAAAATGAGAGCATCTTCCAATAGGGTGATTTCTTTTGCGCCATTTTTATTTGGTTTAGTTTCGAGCTCATATCCAAACATAGATTTAAGATTTCGACTGTTTTCTTTAACTATCATCGTGAAAAGCTACCTTTTGGCATTTGCAGAATAATGCGGATCTTCTTGTAAGTTAAATAATGATATGCTATTAAGGTTTCTGGCAAAAAAAAAATTATGATTTCGGAAAGTTTTCAAGACATGCTTAACTTAATTAAGCGAATGGCGTTCGCAATTCCTTTTTTAAAAGGCTCACTTTGACAGGCAAAATGGCAAAAATACCCGATTAACGACGTGAGCAGCTCCAACAACGAGGCATAAATGTAAAAACACACACAAGCTCTTAATATATAACTTCGTTACATGTTGGTAGTTTTGTTTTTATAATCATAATTTTATATAATGTAATACTCTATGAATCATAAACTACTTAAACTATATTCACATACCAATTACTGATTATGTATTTGATACTTGTATTATGCCAGGTGTGCAAATGTCATATCATATATTTTAACACCTGTTGGCGCTATGACTCAGTCAAGGGCAATCATATATCAACATATAAAATACCTATTTTGGATAGAATAATGTTGCTTCGGAAAATCGTTAGCAGAAAGGTGTATGTGTAGGTTAAAAATTAGAATCTATCATTCATAGTATTAATGTAGATAACTCTTTAATAAATAGTTGAGATGTTTGATTGCAAAATGAACAAATTTTCCAGCTAGACCTCTTATGTTACGAGAAAAAAGTTTTTTTTTTATTTTGGTATTACAGAGCACCAAATAAAGTTATCGTAACAAAATTTTTGGAACGGCAGTTTTTTAGAGTACCTAACCACTCTACTAAATTTTATTAAAATCGGTTTACTATATCATCTGGCCAAAAAAACGTCACCAAATTTGGCTAGCAAAAGCTTTTAAAAACTATGTACTATTTTTAATTGTATCGCAATTGAAAAATAAATTTTTTTTTGTCGTAATGCTAAAGGGTATCTCAAAGTCTTTCGCGCCCGACTTTAACCTTCCTAATTATACCCTATAGGTACAAAGGGTATACTAGATTTGTGCAATGTATGTAACTGACAGAAGGAGGCGTGGCAGACCCCAAGTCCTTTATACCAAAATGCTTATCATAACCTCGGGTAGCGATTGAGCCATGTCCGTCCGTCTGTCTGTCCGTCCGTATGAACGCCTAGATCTCGGAGACTATAAGAGCTAGAGATACGGAACTTTACCTGCTGGTGCGCATATTTCCTAAGAAGATGAAAGTTTGTTGAATCATGTCAATATCTTTCCCCGTTCCCCCGCTGTAGATTTTCGCGGTTTTTAGCCACACCGTTTAATATTTTCATTTGAAATTAAACAGAGCGATGCGTTGTGGATACATGCATCTATGTGTAAAAAATGAACAAAATCGGACAAATACAGAAAAAGTTATAGTCAAAAATGTGCAAATTTCACCTCCCCTTGCCAATAAACTGCGTCAATATTTGACTCTACGCAATTATGGCTACAAGTGACCTACAATCACAATTTTTGGTAAGCTCATTAATGTGGCTCTAATGAACAAATCCACATCCAAATTTTATCGATGCGGTCCCCCCACCCCCGCAATCGATTTACCGTGTTTTCTCCCACACCCCTCAACATATCAACTTGAAACTTACCTAATATAATTAAAATAGCTTCTTTGACGTAACTTTCGATTTTCATCAAAATGGGTAAAAATTTAGGGAACTTATAGGTATAAATATCGAATTTCACAAAAAAAAAAAATTCCAATTGGAAAGTTCGTAGAAGGAATATGCAGGAAAAATTGTTTGCGAGACAAAAGTTACAGGGTATTCCACTGTCGGGCACCGCCTCGACTGTACCACATTTTTTTTTTTATGTGGCTGTATTATTAATAATTTTTAACGTTCGCTAATACAAATTACGTTATAAGTTCAATTGAAGTCGCTTGGAGTCCCCTGCAAACCAAGTTTTGATCCAAAAGCTGTTCGTCGCTGTCTGGAATTTCTATGTACTTATTTTTTTTTTTTTTGGTTTTTTCGTTGAACTAAAATTGAAAAGCTACAGTTATTCCCCTGAAGTGTTTTTAGAAATAGAAGCCTTAAGATTTTCGATAAACTTCTATTGTCATATTTATTCCCTATTTTTAAGGGAACTTAAAAACCTCAGCAAGTTCTGCATAAATAGTGCGAAAAAATTATTATCGCCAGAGCTTCAAACAAACTTACAAACATTGATATAATACAATGATAAAAAAAATAAAATCTTAAATCAAGATTTTTGCATTCTTGATTTTAATTCATAGAATGAGCTCAAAAAATCTTAAAATAAGATTATAATTCTTGAATTAACAAATAAAAGTCTTAAATCAAGAACGACATTCTTAAACTGACAACAAAAAACAGCTTGCGATACTTTCGTCGCGATTTTATGACCAAAAATCTTGAAATCAGACCGTTTTTTTTTATCAGTGTGGTAATAAAAGTTCACATCAAATATAAAGAAAAAAATCGTTTTTTGTGTTCAGAGTTCATCCATACTTTTGGGTTGAATCCGAATCCTAGTTCCTAACGTTCGTAAAAGAATTCTCTTTCAGTTTAAAGGCCTGTACGCAGCATAAAAAATTTCACACGGAATGACAAAACTTCATATAAAAAAGATGGCATACGTTAAAGTCGGGCGCGGACGACTTTGGGATACCCTGTACCACTGCTTGCAATAAAATCCAGTAAATTGCTTAAGAACACCAAAAGACATTCGATTGCCAAATTACATTACGATACCTTCATAAACAACCAAAAACAGCTGAATTTTTAACCAAAAATGTTTTTTTGACCGATCGTTCCTATGGGAGGTATATGGTATAGTCAACCGATTTTGATCAAATTTGCTGCAGTGCTTGGGTACTCTAAACAACTTCTGAATGCCAAATTTGGTTATAATATATTCACAAACAAACGAAACACAGCGAATTTTGTACAAAAAACGATTTTTTGACCGATTGGTCCTATGGGAGCTATATGATATAGTCAACCGATTTTGATAAAATTTGGTACAGTGTTGAAGATCCCTAAAAAACTTCCGAATGCCAAATTTGGTTACAATATCTTCACAAACAAACGAAACACAACGATTTTTGTAGAAAAAAGGTTTTTTGACCGATTGTTCCTATGGGAATTTGGTACTGTGCTTGGGAACTCTAAAAAACGATTGAGTGCCAAATTTGGTTACGATATCTTCATAATCAAACGAATTATCCATCTAAAACTTTTGGTTTTTTTCGAGGTCCTCCGAAACACCCCTATGGGAGCTATATAATATAACCCCGATATCAAAAAAATAAAATAAACTTGTCTCCCCTGACATAATAGCGCATCTAATCTGAAAATTTTGTTGCTCTAGGTCTTACCATCTCTGAGATCTAGGCGTTCATACAGACAGACGGACAGACGGACAGACGGACATGGGTATATCGACTTCTCTAGTCACCCTGATCATACTTTAGGTAACTTTGGGGAATCTCCGACGTCTCCTTCTGTATGTTACATACATTTTCGGCTTGCACAAACTTAATGTACCCTTTGTACCATACGGTACAGGGTATAAAAAATCCCGTTTGGGATATCCCATTTGGGATTTTTTTTTTATATGAAGTTTTGTCATTCCGTGCGAAATTTTTCATGCTGCGTACAGGCCTTAAAGCTTAACATAACTTTTTTTCGTTAATAAAAAGCAAACTGAAAATTTGTAATTTTGAAAAATGGTCGAAAATTACACTTTTGTAACTTAAATATTTTTTACATAATCTGTAGATATCGTATATCACCGAGCGCATCAATGCGTTTCGATCTAGTTGTCTTTCATATCGATACAAAATTTTGTTTACGGGATATTGACGAATAACTGAAAAAAGTGTCCAAAAACATGTTTTTCAAGAAAATCTCGAAAATGGTGCTTAAGAAAAAAAATGAATGTAATTTTTGTGTTTCTAGACCGAAAATTACCCTAAAAAACACTTTTTTACGAAGGTTCACTCGATGACCCTTAAATTTGTATACAAGTGTTATTTATCGTACGGAGGTAGGTTAGGTTAGGTTGAACCGGTTGACCCCTGGGGGGAGTCACACATAGACTGGGTAGTCCTTAGTGGTGCCGGAAGGTGCGGCTGGTGTACAAAGCACGCTAGTCGTCAAGTATGTGCGTGTGCTTGGCAAACGCCAGAAGCCTTTGAGGTGCCCTATCGGCTGCCTCTTCCAGTGAGGTAAGCCATGGTTTTCCTATATATTGAGTCTCGATGTACAGAGGGCAGGGCAGCTGCATATGAGGTGCTCCAGAGTCTCTTTGACGTCAGTCTCCCTACATTTCCTGCATTCATCGTTGTTGGTAATGCCTAGCTTCTTAGCGTGGGTTGCTGTCAGGCAATGACCAGTGAGTATGCCCACTATAAGCCTACAATCTCTTCTTGGGAGTTGCAGAATATACTGAGCTAATTTGCTGTTTATTCTCTTGCACATTGTGCGAGCCGTTCTGCAGTTCGTTGTGGTGTACCACCTTCTATCAGATCTTACTACAGCGTCCTCTTCTGATCTGTGGTTGATTGTCCTTAGAGGAATCTTTAGATCCTCAAGTGACGGTTGACTCAATACAGCTCCTTCCTTTGCGTGCCTGTCAGCTGTTTCATTTCCTTCAATGCCCTGGTGGCTGGGTACCCAGAAGATGCACACCTCCTTCTGGATGTTTAGTGCATCTAAAGCGTCCCTGCTTGCCAGTACACTTTTGGAGTTGATGCTGAATGATTGCATGGATCTGATTGCCGCTTGGCTGTCAACAAATATGTTTATTCGGTTCTGCTCTAGGGTGAGCGCTAGCTCTGCAGCCTTCTTTATTTCGAATACCTCCGCCTGGAAGATGCTACAGTGGTCCGGCAACTTGTAGGACACCTCCGTGGGTGGGTCCGTACAGTATATTGCGGCCCCAACGTACGGAGGTATCTACTTTAGAAATTTTACTTTTGATTAAAATTTGAGTAATTTTTTTTCGATATATAAGTACCATTGCACCATAAATTTCTGAAAGTTCAATAAAAGTCGTTTGGTGTGCCAAATATGCCTTTTAAAGCAAGTATTGATCCAAAAGCTGTACGTCGGAGTTTTTAGATATATTTTTAGGAGAATTTTGCAAATCTGTTATAAAAGCACTTGGCTGACGAAACCGTCTGTAGTTTCTATAAGCTACATTAAATTTTACGGAATTAAAAAAAAATTCAGTCGAAACTGTCTAAAATTTCTGTTTAAACTAAAATCTACATACGCTACATCATTTGCTTATTTGTCATTTAGGAAATTTTTCATGTCTCATTTATATTTTGGTTTTTAAGCACAACTTAGCTTACAAAATTTTTTTTTTTTTATGTTAATTTAAATTCTTATATTGTACAATATGAGTTCGACACCCAAACGTACGTCCAAACCAGAACCTCATCTTAGATCGTTGACGGAACAGGAGAGCAGCGACCTTAATGACTGGCTGGAAGCGCATAATATCAATCCCAACAATTTGCGTCGCTCCTTTACCGATGCCTCTCCGCTGGCCAGATTCTTATCGAAGATGTATCCCAATCTGGTAGATGTAAACTTTTATCCACCATGCAATAGCGTGGAGGCCAAAATACGCAGCTGGCAGCTGTTCAATCGTAGGGTCTTGGAGCGTTTGGGTGTAGCCATAACCCGTGTGGAAATTGAGCTTGTGGCACGCAGTGTACCAGGCTGTGTCGATGTTGTGCTACACAATATTATGCAGCGGCGTAAGGAAGATGTAGCAAATGCCAGGTCTGCAAGTAGCGAAGATACTGCAAAGCTTGAAACGCAGCGGCAAAGTCTAGAGGATGATGACATAAGCGCGTTGTCGGCTCAAGTAGAGCAGATACCAGTGCTACCTCAGATAGAAGTGGCACCCATTGTGCGTTCCGTGCCGCCAGCTACTAAGCCAGCTAAAAAAACGAAAAAAATTAAGAAAACAACAAGAAAAACAACAACAACAACCGATTTGCCATCCTCGACAACGTCTGCTACGACGCCACAAAAGACCAAGAACAAGGTAAAGTTCACTGGAGTAAAGCCTAGTCAAGAATCCAAATCGGTTTCAGGCACTCGCAGACAGACCAAAAAGAACTTTACTAAGACAAAAAACTAGGCTTAATTTCCAAAAAAATACTCATATAAGATGGACACACAGTACCAACAATAAAACCCTGGTAGGTTAGAAGCACCTTAGCAAGCACAGATAACCAAGTTGCAACTAAATTGAAGTAAAGTAAGATGCGCAAGATTCTCAACGCTTTTTCTGTATGCTGCCCAGCGTAAGGATGCGAAGGACGTTGGGAGAACGTGTTCAGACACAACGATGTAATAATTATCATTAAAAATAAACTTTTTAAAAAAAACTTTATAAAATATTTGTATAACTTACTAGTGTGGCGGTCAAAGGTGTCTAGCTGGCAGTGGGAGCTATATAATATAAACTTGTACCCTGTGACATAAAAAGTAATATAAAGTTGCTCTAGCTCTTAGCATACCCAAGATCTAGGCGTTCAAAAAGATGTTCAGACAGACAGGCAGACGAACGCACATGTCTAGATGCTGTCTAGGTAACTTTTTGAGATATCCTATGTCACATACATTTGCATAAACTTAGTCCCTTAGTTTTTGTACAGGGTGTACATTAGGCTGTCCCAGGCTATAAGGGCAATTTTTATACCCTGTACCTATAGGTACAAAGGGTATACTAGATTTGTGCAATGTATGTAACGGACAGAAGGAGGCGTGGCAGACCCCAAGTCCTTTATACCAAAATGCTTATCATAACCTCGGGTAGCGATTAAGCCATGTCCGTCCGTCCGTCCGTCCGTCCGTCCGTCCGTCCGTCCGTCCGTCCGTATGAACGCCTAGATCTCGGAGACTATAAGAGCTAGAGACACGAAACTTTACCAGCTGGTGCGCATATTTCCTAAGAAGATGAAGTTTGTTGAATCATGACAATATCATCCCCCGTTCCCTTGCAGTAGACTTTCGCGGTTTTTAGCCACACCATTTAGTATTTTCACCTGAAATTTGACAGAGCGATGCGTTGTAGTTACATGCATCTATGTGTAAAAAATAAACAAAATCGGACAAATACAACAGAAGTTATAGTCAAAAATGTGCAAATTTCACCTCCCCTTGCCAATAAACTGCGTCAATATTTGACTCTACGCAATTATGGCTACAAGTGACCTAGAATCACAATTTTTGGTAAGCTCATTCATGTGGCTCTAATGAACAAATCCACATCCAAATTTTATCGATGCGGTCCCCCCACCCCCCGCAATCCATTTACCGTGTTTTCTCCCACACCCCTCAACATACCAACTTGAAACTTACCCCGTATACTTTTAATAAATTCTTTGTTATAACATTCGAGTTTCATCAAAATGGGTAAAAATTTAGGGAACTTATAGGTATAAATATCGAATTACACCAATAAAAAATAAATTCCAATTGGAAAGTTCTTAGATGGAATATGCAGGAAAAATTTTTTTGACACAAAAGGTACAGGGTATTCCACTGTCGGGCACCGCCTCGACTGTACCACATTTTTTGTTTTGCGAATGCAGTTACGCATACCCCTTATTTTTTTCCCTTAATGACCTTAATGACTTAAATAATAAATATTATGGCGATCGGATAACGATAACCGATAAAAGTTAGTATGGAAGCCATAGAGCGGTTTTAGAACTTAATACGTATTTTAGTAAATGAAACACTGTTTTAACCGTAGATAATATTTATTAGTATTTATCATTAAAAGAACATTATTTACTAAATTTTCTTTTTAAGGTTTGCTTTTTGCAGTCCGGATATACCTGTCTGTATTCTTGTACGCAACGTAATAAAAATTGCTTTTGTTCCTCTTGCATTAACTTGACCGCTCTTTCAGCGGTATCGTTAACTGCTCTCGGTGCCATGCGCACCTAGAGGCCGAATCTTAAATTTCTTCTCTCTATCTCCGCCGAGAAATATTATTGAAAGCTCTAGTAATTCACGATAGTCATCTCTAGCAATCTTTATACCCTGTACCGTATGGTACAAAGGGTATATTGTGTTTGTGCAAGCCGAAAATGTATGTAACGTACAGAAGGAGAAGTCGGAGACCCCCCAAAGTTATCTAAAGTATGATCAGAGGGACTAGAGAAGTCGATATACCCATGTCCGTCTGTCCGTCTGTCCGTATGAACGCCTAGATCTCAGAGATGGTAAGAGCTAGAGCAACCAAACTTTCAGATAAGATCCCTTATTAATCCATAGGAGACAAGTTTATTTTATTTTTTTGATATCGGGACTACATTATATAGCTCCCATAGGGGTGTTTCAGAGGACCTCGAAAAAAAGCAAAAGTTTTAGATGGATAATTCGTTTGTTTATGAAGATATCATAACCAAATTTGGCAATCGGAAGTTTTTTAGCACTGTACCAAATTTTATCAAAATCGGTTGACTATATCATATAGGTCCCATAGGATCGATCGGTCGAAAATTTGTTTTTTGTACAAAATTCGTTGTGTTTCGTTTGTTTGTGAAGATATTGTAACCAAATTTGACATTAAGAAGTTTTTTAGAGTTCTTAAGCACTGCACCAAATTTGATCAAAATCGGTTGACTATATCATGTAGCTCGGCCAATCGGTCAAAAAATCGAAGTTTTTTAGAGATCTTCAACACTGCACCAAATTTTATCAAAATCGGTTGACTATATCATATAGCTCCCATAGGGCCGATCGGTCGAAAAAGTTTTTGATTAAAAATTCGTCTGTTTTTGGTTGTTTATGAAGGTATCGTAATCTAATTTGGCCATCAAATGTCTTTTGGTGTTCTAAAGCAATTTACCGGATTTTATTGCAAGCAGTGGTACAGGGTATCCCAAAGTAGTCCGCGCCCGACTTTAACGTACGCCATCTTTTTTAATCAGCTGCTGAGCTAAGACAAGAGACTCAAGGGATTAAATAAATTCCTTACAGTGTGTATTTAAAAGCCTCAATAACTATCGCAGCAAACCAGGATTTATTTATTTTAAGTACATAACAAATACTTTTAACTAAACATTGTCTAATAAAACAAAAAAAAATTTAAAAAAATACGATTTTTAAGTTTCCAAATTCTCTTAAGCTTGAGTATGCATCATATTCAACGCAAAAATCTTAGCGACCAGCAACTGGCCGAGGTCAAGAGCTGGCTACAGCAGCACAATATCAATTTACAACGTTTGCGACGCGACTTTTCCGATGTGCTGCCACTGGCGGAGATTCTGAAGCATTCATTTCCACGTCTCATCGATTTAAATAACTATCCCAAGAAGCATAGTGTGCAACTAAAGTTAAACAACTGGGAGACATTTAATTACAAGGTATTGAGCAAGTTTAACATGACATTGAGTCGCCAGCTGATGGAGCTATTGGCAGCCGGAGTGCCCGGTGCTGTTGAAGTACTGCTGCATGATATTATACGACTGGAAAGGCGTCATCGCTTGGAGGAGCAGCGTGGTGAGGCTTTGCGTCAGGAACACAATTGGGCGGAAAACGATGCGGTCAAGACGATAATCATAAACAAACAGTTGGGCGATGGCATTGTTCAGGTGCCACAGAAAATGATATTATTTTCGTTGTATGAAGGCGTATTACATGAAAGTCAGGGCAAGGATGTGGTCATTCAGGCCTATCAGCAACGTATGTCACATATGGAAAATATTATCAAGATTAATAGGGAGCGCATAAATGAGCTGTTAATACAAATGAACAAGATGCCGCTAAAGACAGTCACGAATCCCTGCAGTAAATGCAGATCACCGAACTTATCATTAATCTTCAATGCCAAAGTACCACCAGCCCCAGCTCCCTCTGATGTTACTTTAGCACTTGGTGGCACTGAGTTCGAGGAAAATCGTTTTATTTAAAGCCAACAACTGTTTAAAATGTTATTAAATTTATTTGTTGTCGTTTCTTGTGTCTAAAAAAAGAGATGCAAGCTAAAGAAAATTTACAAAATGGCTGGCATTGGCACTTGCAACATGGCGTAACCTGGTGGAGTTTTGGGGGTTCAAAGCGCTCCCGAAACTAGTTCTTTTCCTAATTATTTTGTACGTATGTTTTATGATCCAGTTTCTTTATTAATCAGAGTGAAATTCTGCTAAAATCGTTATCGGAATTGAATAATACCGATCTGAGATCTGTGATACCAAAGAATATAGAACATAGTTTTGTATTCTTTGATGATACCCAACTCCATTTGTTAAGATCTTTCTGATCAAATGGAGGATACAATAGTACAGTAAAAATAGACAAAAAAAAAGGGGTTGAACCGAAAAATTGAATGCTGGCATATCTCTTGCTTAATGTATTAAGGACCAAAAAGTCCTCCGCCCGTAGGCTTTACCGTTATTTTGACATATGTTTGAGCCCATTTATCTTGAATTCTATAAGTCGTACACAAAAACATCCAAGGCAAAAAATGTTCAAAATTGAATTTAAAATTTTATTTGTAATCGAAGGTATACCCAGAAGCTCATATTTTAGGCGGCAGAGGGCACCAAAATTACTAAAATGCAGTTTTTTCTATTTTTAACCACACCGTTGGCCTTTTTTGTTTTTGGAGTGTATCAAGAAATTTTAGTTCTCAAAACATTACATAAAACTGTATTTTGAATTATGAAAGTATCTTTAGTAGTTCCCAAGTTATAACGCTTTAAAGTCTGCCCGTACCTTGAAAAACATGCTGCGCTAGTACGCAGCAAAATAAAAACGCCTGAAAGAAAACAAAACTTCATAAAAAAAGAAGATGGCGTACGTTAAAGTCGGGCGCAGACGACTTTGGGATACCCTGTCGACTAATTGCAATTAAGTCCGAAATATTGCTTAAGCACTCTAAAAGCCAATTGATTGCCGAATTTGGTTACGATATCTTCATAAACAAACGAAGCACAACAAATTTTGTACAAAAAACGGGTTTTTGATCAATCGGCTCTACGGGAGCTATATGATATAGTCAACTGCTTTTGATCAAATTTGGTACAGTGCTTGGGTACTCTAAAAAACTTCTGAATGTCAAATTTGGTTGCAATATCTTCACAAACAAACGAAACGCGATGAATTTTGTACAAAAAACGTTTTTTTGACCGATTGGTCCTATGGGAGCTATATGATATAGTCAACCGATTTTGATCAAATTTGGTATAGTGCTTGGGGGTTTCTAAAAAACTTCCGATTGCCAAATTTGGGTATGATATCTTCATAAGCAAACGAATTATCCATCTAAAACTTTTGCTTTTTTTCGAGGTCCTCTGAAACACCCCTATGGGAGCTATGTAATGTAGTCCCGATATCAAAAAAGTAAAATAAACTTGTCTCCTATGGATTAATAAGGGATCTTATCTGAAAGTTTAGTTGCTCTAGCTCTTACCATCTCTGAGATCTAGACGTTCATACGGACAGACAGACGGATATGGATATATGGACTTCTCTAGTCACCCTGATCATACTTTAGCTAACTTTGGGGGGTCTCCGATGTCTCCTTCTGTACGTTACATACATTTTCGGCTTGCACAAACACAATATAAGTAGCACTTTTTATACCCTGTACCGTATGGTACAAAGGGTATAATAAGTTTCTGCAAGCCGAAAATGTATGTAACATACAAAAGGAGACATCGGAGACCCCCCAAAGTTACCTAAAGTGATCAGGGTGACTAGAGAAGTCGATATACCCAAGTCCGTCTGCCCGTCTGTCTGTATGAACGCCTAGATCTCAGAGATGGTAAGATATCCCATTTGGGATATTTTTTATACTTTGTACCTATAGATACAAAGGGTATACTAGATTTGTGCAATGTATGTAACGGACAGAAGGAGGCGTGGCAGACCCCAAGTCCTTTATACCAAAATGCTTATCATAACCTCGGGTAGCGATTGAGCCATGTCCGTCCGTCCGTCTGTCCGTCCGTATGAACGCCTAGATCTCGGAGACTATAAGAGCTAGAGACACGGAACTTTACCAGCTGGTGCGCATATTTCCTGAGAAGATGAAGTTGGTTGAATCATGTCAATATCTTTCCCCGTTCCCCCGCTGTAGATTTTCGCGGTTTTTAGCGATGCGTTGTGGATACATGCATCTATATGTAAAAAATGAACAAAATCGGACAAATACAACAGAAGTTATAGTCAAAAATGTGCAAATTTCATCTCCCCTTCCCAATAAACTGCATCAATATTTACTCTACGCAATTATGGCTACAAGTGACCTAGAATTACAATTTTTGGTAAGCTCATTCATGTGGCTCTAATAAACAAATCCAAATCCAAATTTTATCGATGCGGTCCCCCCACCCCCCGCAATCGATTTACCGTGTTTTCTCCCACACCCCTCAACATAACAACTTGAAACTTACCCCATATACTTAAAATTACTTCTTTGACGTAACATTCGAGTTTCATCAAAATCGGTAAAAATTTAGGGAACTTATAGGTATAAATATCGATTTTCACCAAAAAAAAATAAATTCCAATTGGAAAGTTCTTAGATGGAATATGCAGGAAAAATTTGTTTGACACAAAAGGTGCAGGGTATTCCACTGTCGGGCACCGCCTCGACTGTATTACATTTTTTTATATGAAATTTTGCGATTCCACGCGAAATATTTCGTGCTGCGATGGTAAAATTTGTATTACTAGAGCGTTTTTTTTTTCAACAATTTCTAGTTTGAGAGTCTTCAAAATGATTTTGGGAACACTTTAAAAAGGAAATTCTTTATTTAAAAATGCTTAGAATGTTTTTTTTAGGAAGAAGTGCTCTCTAAATGCATTTTGCGCTTATGTAAGTACGTTTAGTCTTAATGCTAAGTTTGAGAGAACTTTTTTGTTAATTTAAGGAAAATAGAGAGCAAAATAGTCTTGTACATTTTAGAGTGAAATAAGCTTGTTTTGAGCAAAGTCGAACTTAAAATAAGATGCGCTCTTTTTTATGAGTTGTGTAAAAATAAATGCGTTTTTTGAGTTTGAAATCGATTGATAAAACCGCTTATTCTTGCTTTCTATGTGTTCCTAAGTGTCTATAAATGAGGTGGTTTTATATTTCACGATAAAATACATTGAAATCCCATTACTTTCGTTCGAAAATATTGACTTTAATCAGAATAAACAAAAAATGAAAAAAAAAAAAAAGTGTGTTTTTTTCCAAATCCAAATTTTGTACCTAGTATTTATTTGCTCAGGCAAGTAGCTCAGCATATGCCAAATCGATTAAGAACGCTTAGTAATTAAGAAAACATACCTGATTGGTTTATAATTGAGGCGAAACATAAGGTAAATTCCCATATAAATGTATTTTAAATCATTTTTTTCGTCCGTTTTAAGGACTTTTTGATATTTCTACTAATCGTTGGATCGATGGAAGCGCAAGTCAATATCTAAATTGGAAATACTTTAAATTAACTGTCAAAAACGAAATGCGTCTGGCCAGACGCAGGTGTTCGACGAAGGGTTAAATATTAAATGAAAACAATTCGCAAAATCTTTTCGAAAGTGAGTAAAAAAACTCACAAAAAGTTTACCCAATAATAAAATGTTCAAAAAACTTTGACACTTGACATATTTTAGACACAATCTTTTAATACCAAAAATTCCTGCTGAAAATCATTTTTAAAATGTATGCAAAATATTTGCAATATAGTTTATAAATCTTTAAGAAAATATGCACATATAAAAAATGTGGTACAGTCGAGGCGGTGCCCGACAGTGGAATACCCTGTACCTTTTGTGTCAAAAAAATTTTTCCTGCATATTCCATCTAAGAACTTTCCAATTGGAATTTATTTCTTTTGGGGAAAATCGATATTTATACCTATAAGTTCCCTAAATTTTTACCCATTTTGATGAAACTCGAATGTTACAACAAAGAATTTATTAAAAGTATACGGGGTAAGTTTCAAGTTGGTATGTTGAGGGGTGTGGGAGAAAACACGGTAAATGGATTGCGGGGGGTGGGGGGACCGCATCGATAAAATTTGGATGTGGATTTGTTCATTAGAGCAACATGAATGAGCTTACCAAAAATTGTGATTCTAGGTCACTTGTAGCCATAATTGCGTAGAGTCAAATATTGACGCAGTTTATTGGCAAGGGGAGGTGAAATTTGCACATTTTTGACTATAACTTCTGTTGTATTTGTCCGATTTTGTTCATTTTTTACACATAGACGCATGTATCCACAACGCATCTCTCTGTTAAATTTCAAATGAAAATATTAAACGGTGTGGCTAAAAACCGCGAAAATCTACAGCGGGGGAACGGGGAAAGATATTGACATGATTCAACAAACTTCATCTGCTTAGGAAATATGCGCACCAGCTGGTAAAGTTTCGTGTCTCTAGCTCTTATAGTTTTCGAGATCTAGGCGTTCATACGGACGGACAGACGGACGGACGGACATGGCTCAATCGCTACCCGAGGTTATGATAAGCATTTTGGTATAAAGGACTTGGGGTCTGCCACGCCTCCTTCTGTCCGTTACATACATTGCACAAATCTAGTATACCCTTTGTACCTATAGGTACAGGGTATAAATATGCACATATAAAAAATAATAAAATTTTAATGCTTTTAAAATGTTGCTGATGAGCTGAAAATTAATTTAATATATGTAATAGTATATAAAGACTAAAAGTTTATGTCAATTAAGCAAAAACAAAAAGCTGCCAGACTTAGCAATATTTTGACGCTTTAACGCTGTAAATTGTTGGTTTTTAGTAAATTACACAATTAATAAACACGCAGTATGAGAAAAAAATGACGTACGTAAATGTCTGACATAGTCGACTTTGCGATACACTGTACCAAGACATTATAAGGCAAACTTTTATATAAGCTGCATCATTTGGATTTATTACACTAGCTTACACGAAAAATGAACCTTCCTAAAAAAGTTTTTTTTTAGGGAAATTTGGGGTCGAGAAACACGAAAATGGCAAACTTTTTTTTTTTCTTAAGCATCGTTTTCGAGATATTTTCGAAAAACATGTTTTTGGGCACTTTTTCAGTTATTCCTCAATATCAAGCAGAGCTCGCAAAAAACGCTCAACACTTTCAGAGTGTCCGAAAAAAACCGCTCTCTTACGAACACTTTGAGAGAAGCTATTGACAAAACACTTTCAATTGTGTTTTAGCTCAAAAGTGTTCGGCTCAGAGCAAGACCAATTTTTTCGCTTCCCTTTTGGTTGTGTTTTTCGCGGACACTTTTGCTTGAGACTTTTAGCAAAAGTGTCTTTTGTATATGTATGCGTGCTTGTGCGAGTCGTCTGTATTTTACTTCGTGCATGTTACAGACACAACCCTGCAGGAATTCGGTGTCATATAAGTGGCCTCAATTACACTGAACTTAACTAGTTTTTGAATGGTTAAAAAAAGAACAGTCGCGGTATAGGATAAAACGGTAAAGGAGAGCGCTCTCTCTGTCAAATTTGTACCGCTCAATGATCACGCTCTCTCTTTCATGTTTTGCATTGGCATGTGTGGGCAAGCTCGAATTTGGTAAGTGATAAATATTTTGTTATTTAGTATATTTAAAATAGTAAATATTTTGTAATAGTAATTTAATAGTAGCAAGTTACCTATAGTTTTTTATATTAAGCTTATATATAAAACAAATAACTTGTTTTTTTTTTGTTTTAAGTGTTATATGAATGTACACCAAATAACTCGAATTTTTTATTTTCAGCTTAATATGTATTAAAAATAATTGTTTTATTTTATTTTCAGTTCTATAAGTACATATAACTCATAACTTGTCTTTTTTTCAGTTTTATAAATATAAGAAATTTCTTGTGTTATTTATTTTCAGGAAAAATAATAATAACGTAGTTAGATAATAAGTTACTTATAAGTGAATAAAATAATTACAAATTAAATTAAATAAACTAATATTTTAATACAACAATAATTCCTAGTTCAATATTTGTGTTAAATATACTAGAACGAGAGCATACCCAAACGAATTATTATATTCTAGTACGGAAGCAACTAGTTTTGTCCCATATGCAGGCGAACCAGTTTGCTACCAGTTGAACATCATACCCAAAAATTCTGGCTGCTTCCTATGACAAGCCCATGTTAAAAATACTAGTTAGCCAGGAGCAATCATACTAGGTTTGGGACACACAGTTTCACCGTCGGGGTGGTTGCAAACCAGTTCTGAACTAATTTTTTTTCCTGCAGGGAAGCTGTCGCCACAGGCGACTTACACAAGCACGCATACACACGCAAAAGACACTTTTCGCGGAAACTTTTTGCGAAACGGTCTTTTGCCGAGGGTTTTTTAGTGAGCGATCGCTCAAAGTGTTTTTGTGAGAGAGACACATTTGTTTTGCTCAACCGAAAACACTGACCAGAACCGAAAAGTGAAACGCAAAAAGTGTTCGGCTCAGTGAGAGACCGTTTTTGTTTTATTTTTTCTGTTTTGTTCGTGAGCCGACCGCATTGGATAAATGGGTTGTCAGGTTTTTGCGAGCTCTGATATCAAGTAAACAAAATTTTGTATCGATATTATCGAAAAAAAATTATCGAAGTTACAGGCAACTGTAGTCGAAAAAAAGTGTCATTTATGACCATTTTTCAAAATTACACATTTTCGGTATGCTTTTTATTAACAAAAAAAAAAAATGTTAAAAATAATATTAAGCTTTAAGCTGAAAGAGACTGCTTTTAAGAACAGTTCGAGTCTAAGATGTTCATAACATCTACATATGGAATATGAAATCCAAATTTCAAATTTGGTTGTCCTAGCTTTTATGATGTCCAAGATCTAGGCGTTCTAGGCGTTTTTTGTCTCCCTGACCATATTGGTACTAATTTGCGCGACTTCTGTGCTACAAACATTTGCACAAACTTAACATACCACTTAAGCTTAAGTTACAGAGCATAGAAATATGTCAGTTAGAATGTGATGACCATATTGAATTTCTAGAGCGTAGAAGAGAGAGATGCATAAACAATCGCTAATATCATACATAGTACTAAAATTTGTAATAATTTAATGCCGCATTTCCGTTGCTCTATGGAATCATGCGATTATCTTTGTATGATCATCTGTCTGTCTGTCTATCTGGCTGTTTATCCGTGTGTGCGTCTGTCTGTCCGTCCGCTTGTCTGCTGGGTTTTTCTGTCACTTTGGCGGCGTCTGTGAATAAATGTTTTTCACACATTTTTCCGGCACTTAACAATAAAAGCAACAAAAGCAATAACCATAATCACACGCTTATAAAGCAAACGAAGAGAGAGAGAGAGGGCGAAAGAGAGCATGTGAGAGAGAGTGTATGTGTGTGTGTGTGTGTGTGGCAGGCAGACAAGGGAATTCAGTAAACTGAGAGGGGCACACTGGTATGGGAATAATTGGCTTAAAGTAGCCACAGCTTTTTCCCTATAGCAGCCTTTGTGGTTGTGGTTTGTGGCAGCCGCCATTTAATTAGTTGCGTGCCGCTGACCCACGGTCCACAGTTCGCAGCGCTTTGAGCTTAAGCACACTTTCTTTTTAGGAGTATCTCAACTATTTATATATTTATAGATAGCAACATTTAATGTGGTTGAGCTCTAAGGAGCTGAAGATTATGCAGCCCACACTTAACTGCTAATGATAAATGATTTTTGCACCCACTCGCAAAAATCTTAACAGGTTTCTCATTATATTATTTTACATATATTGTTGACTTTTAACCACTGTGAAAATAGCTAATAGAGTTAGCCAAGCAAGTGTATATGCTATTCGACTACTTTAGCTACTTACAACTCCATGTTTGTACTTCTAATTGTCGGACATGTTATAGCCAACTATGAAAACTTAATGCTGCTGACCTGACGCCACATTGTAGACAGTCTGACTGCCCAAGTGATTTCAGTGGGGACTTCAGGCCGACTAATGCAATTTGTTGGCATACCACAACACATCGTTTGCGGCACTTAAAACCTTGACTAGCCATTCTGTCTTCGTATCCGCCTCCGTCATCGTCTGTGCACTTCACCTGGGGGTTGCATGCAGTGGGTTAACAAACTTTGCCCCTAAACAAAACTGCGGTTGCAAGTGTTTTGAAAGGCAAGCCAAATTGCAGGTGCAAGAAGGCTGTGACACTTAACTTGTTTAGGCGGGTGCACAGAATCGTTTGGGTGTTCTGGGAATACAATCATGTGTGGCATACCTTACAATTAGCCAAGAATTGGTGAGAAACTGTCAGCAGTAATAAATCCAATAAAATTGCAAGCCATGCAAAATGCTTGCAAATTGAGTTCAATTTTCGTAGGTTTCAGTGTGTGTGTGTGAGCATAATTTGAATGCTTATCAAAGCGTTTAACATACAACTGTATGCGATCATATAAAACTTAATTAAATTAAATTTCATGCGCCCACCATTACACACACAATTGTTGGCTTAGTATCTTAAAGATACATAAAGTCAACAAAGTGCTGACGCCCACAGCGTTAAAGCAGTAGCGTCTGTCTCTGCTCTTGCTCAACAGCCGCCAAAAGCCATAAACATGTCCTGCTTAAAGACAGTTTAATTAAATCGATGAATTTATACATATATAGTGTATATTAAAAGAGCAATAAGAAGGAAATTTATGCATCTCTGAAGCTGCAGGCAGCACTGTAACAAAAATATGCTTGGCAGCACTGCTGCCTGTTGTAATTGGCTACACTTTAATGTAGCCATAAGGCTAGCACGCAGCCTCGAAAAAGTCGTGTAAGAAAAGATGGCGTACGTTAAAGTCGGACGCGGACGACTTTGGGATACCCTGTACCACCACATTGCAATTAAATCCGATATAAAAAGATGGCGTACGTTAAAGTCGGGCGCGGACGACTTTGGGATACCCCGTACCACTGCTTGCAATAAAATCCGGTAAATTGCTTACGAACACCAAAAGACATTTGATTGCCAAATTAGATTACGATACCTTCATAAACAACCAAAAACAGACGAATTTTTAATCAAAAACTTTTTTTCGACCGATCGGCCCTATGGGAGCTATATGATATAGTCAACCGATTTTGATCAAATTTGGTACAGTGTTGAAAATCTCTAAAAAAACTTCTGAATGCCAAATTTGGTTACAATATCCGCACAAACAAACGAAACACAACGAATTTTGTACAAAAAACAAATTTTCGACCGATCGATCCTATGGGACCTATATGATATAGTCAACCGATTTTGATAAAATTTGGTACAGTGCTGGGAGTTTCTAAAAAATTTCCGATTGCCAAATTTGGTTATGATATCTTCATAAACAAACGAATTATTCATCTAAAACTTTTGCTTTTTTTCGAGGTCCTCTGAAACACCCCTATGGGAGCTATATAATGTAGTCCCGATATCAAAAAAATAAAATAAACTTGTCTCCTATGGATTAATAAGGGATCTTATCTGAAAGTTTGGTTGCTCTAGCTCTTACCATCTCTGAGATCTAGTCGTTCATACGGACAGACGGTCAGACGGACAGACGGACATGGGTATATCGACTTCTCTAGTCACTCTGATCATACTTTAGGTAACTTTGGGGGGTCTCCGACTTCTCCTTCTGTACGTTACATACATTTTCGGCTTGCACAAACACAATATACCCTTTGTACCATACGGTACAGGGTATAAACAGTTGAATTTTGCACCAAAAATTTTTTTTGACCTATCGCTCCTATGGGCGTTATATGATATAGTCAACCGATTTTGATCAAATTTGGTGCAGTCATTGGGAACTGTAAAAAACGTCCGACTGCCAAATATGGTTACCATTCCTTTACAAACAAACGAAACACAATGAATTTTGTCCAAAAAACGTTTTTTTCACCGATCTGTCCTATGGGAGCTATATGACATAGTCAACCGATTTTGATAAAATTCGGTACAGAGATTTGGAGCTCTAAAGAACGTCCGACTGCCAAATTTGGTTGCGATTCCTTTACAAACAAACGGAACACAATGAATTTTGTCCAAAAAACGGTTTTTTAACCGATCTGTGCTATGGGAGCTATATGACATAGTCAACCGATTTTGATGAAATTTGGAACAGTGCTTGGGAACTCAAGAAAACCTATTGAGTGCTAAATTTGGTTACGATATCTTCATAAACAAACGAATTATCCATCTAAAACTTTTTGTTTTTTTCGAGGTCCCCTGAAACACCCCTATGGGCGCTATATAACATAGCCCCGATATCGAAAAAATAAAATAAACTTGCATCCCCTGACATAATAGCGCATCTAATCTGATTATTTGGTTGCTCTAGCTCTTACCATCTCTGAGATCTAGGCGTTCATACAGACAGACGGACAGACGGACATGGGTATATCGACTTCTCTAGTCACCCCGATCATACTTTAGGTAACTTTGGGGGGTCTCCGACGTTTCCTTCTGTATGTTACGTACATTTTCGGCTTGCACAAACTTAATATACCCTTTGTACCATACGGTACAGGGTAAAAAAACAACAATTTTTCTCGATTTTTATTAAAAGCGAAATCGAAATAGTTCCGATAATTTCAGAATGTCTTTCAATTGGCATATTAAATGGCAACTGTTATAACAAAACGGTACAAACGGTATAACACATAAACAACAAGTACTAGGTATATACATATGTACGTGTTTTGAGCTTTTGTGTAGTTTATAACAGGTAATAATAATTATTTATTGCATTAATTTATTTTGTTTTGGATTTTTTCGTTATTTTTTGTTTGTTTGAAATGGTTTCCATGTCCAAAAATGAAAGCAATTTACTCACATACAAAGGTCTGCATGATTTATACTTTATTGTATAATAATTTCACTTTTTTTTCTTTTTTGTAATTTTTCAAAAGAAAAAAAAATTTTATTGATTATTTGCCTGCGTCAGCTTTAAAGATCTGTATAATAATAATTATATTTGCTGGCCTTCTGAAATGTATAGAGTAAATTTTAAGCGATCTATAATTGACTATATAGGCATTTTGATAGTAGTACCTGCAGGTGTATGTGTGTATATAATGCACACACATAATTATGAATTATATTATGTGCTAATAATCCATGAATATCTCAATCTCTAGTGGACTATTTGAAATAGCAGCCGCTGCATTTGTTTAGCACAAAGTTCAAAACCGTTTATATAAATATTTGCTAAACTGATTAAATGTGTTGAAGCTTTATACAGTGAGACACAAAATTATTCGAACGGTACTGCTAATGCTCTGTAAGTAAGCCGTAATGGAGAAATAGAAAACTAGGATGCGGTCATGGAACCCCCATAACAAAAATAAAAATTTCCTTCCGCTTTTGATTTTCAAGCCAAATAATTACACTAGTTTACAAATTTAAGGGTCATCGAGTGAACCTTCCTAAAAAAGTTTTTTTTAGGTTAATTTGGGGTCGAGAAACACGAAAATGGCACTTTGGGCACTTTTTTCGGTTTTTCCTCAATATATCCTGAAAAAAATTTTGTATCGACATAAAAGATGAAAGGTATTTCTCTTTCCAGTGATATATAATATGTACAGATTAAGTAAAAATTATCGAAGTTACAGGCAACCAAAGTCGAATAAAAGGATAATTTTTGAACATTTTTCAAAATTAAACATTTTCGGTATGCTTTTTATGAACGAAAAAAAAAAATTTAAAAATTATTTTAAGCTTTAAGCAGAAAGAGAATTCTTTTACGAAAATTTCGAGTCTAAGATCTTCGAAATTGTATAGGAATTGTAGATGCTAAGGAACCAGGTACGGAAGTTCCAATATTCGCTCAATCGCACTTTTGTATGAAAAAAAAATATTTCACCAAAGTTTTTCATTAGTCGTGATTTTTGGTTTCTGGTTCCATAACATCTAGATCTTAGATTCGAAATGTTCGTAAAAGAATTACCTTTCAGTCTAAAGCTTAACATTCTTCTTCTCCCAAACCCTTGTTTACCTCTTTTCGGATTCACTTATGCTCCTCCTGAGGTGTGGGTATGCGATCTCAGCGTTTGTCTGCAGGCATTCCGATCCTGGATCATGTCGTCGCTGAGACCCATTCGTTGGTGATGTTAAAAGGTGATGTTTTTGGCACTTGCGTATGGATATTCGTTAGTTATGGACTTTCCTTTTACACCGGCGGTTGTCTCCAGACCCGGTAACCAATCGCATACACTGATCTTTGGAAGATCTTTAAGATGTTAAAAATGTGCCTCAGGCTCAATGTGATGGTAAGTATGCCTGCATCTGACTAGTTCTCTTTTAGGGACCTCTTACGCCAGGCAGAGAATACCGTGGTGATAAATTATATTACAGGAATTTTTAATTTTGTAGTTTTGACAGAAATTTCCAACTTTTTCTTTTAAAGAAAAGCTTAACATAATTTTCAAAATTTTTTTCTTGTTAATAAAAAGCACACCGAAAATTTTTAATTTTGAAAAATGGTCGAAAATTATCCATTTTTCGCTTTTGGTTGCCTGTAACTATGGGATATCCCATTTGGGATTTTTTTTTTTTTATATGAAGTTTTGACATTCCGTGCGAAAATTTTCGAACTGCGTATGGGTCTTTAAGCAAAAAAAAAATGAATGAAAGCTGTCCGCATAAATTCTGTGCTCACTGTGCGCTGTGTATAATTAACAACATGCTACAATGTTTTTATTTATTCACCATTTAGCTGTAATTTGCTTAATTTTTGCGCGTTTTTAATTTTATATTTATAGAGCATGTGTCGGAACCGGTTCGGCAATACGAAACGCTCAATTAGTTATTGGAATGCATAACATTATTGTTATTAAATAGTAGGCAATTATTTCAAATAATAATATAAATAACTAAATTGCAAACTGTGTACTTTAAGCTTCAAATTAAATAATAACAATTAAATACTTACGCTTTGTTAGTTAATCAAGTTATAATTGCACATACCTGTAATTAGAACCAGAGAGAGAGAGAGAAAAAAAAGTTTAGATATGATAAATTGCTCAAATTGTCAATATGTCATGCTGATGTGCAAAAATATGGTCTTTTATCTATAATAGTACAAAAAAAAAAAAAAACAAAATTGTAAAAAATGAGTTTTTAATAGGTAGAACGGAACTATGCTTCAGCACATTGAAAATCATTGTGAACCAGACAGCTTATCCGGCTATTATTTGCAGATGAATGCCCGAATAGTAGTAGTTAGTACTTGAGAAATTACACTGTTAAACAAAATACTGAGGAAATTCTCAGGACTGTTATATAAATGCCTAATCTAACTTGTTGGAAGCTCGCACAGGAATTAATAAATCACTTTGAAAGAAAGTATTCGTACATGCTCCGGAAAACGAAAACGTAAAAATTTTGTTGGTTTTCCTTTTTGCATGCTCCCAACTCTACATTTTTTGCTGTCGATATCATCTCATATTTGATAGCACAGCTCTACTCCTTTGTATTACAAGTGAAATTTTGTTTATGCAAGACATGAACCATGTCAAAAATTCTTTTTTGGTTTGATTCAGAAAAAAATGAATTAAAAATAATGTTTAATAAATATCTAACTTGAAATTGGCATAAATAGAATCTAAGAATATCATTAAATATTTCAAAAATTATTTCAGTTTTAATTGTTTACAATATTATAACTAATAAACATTAGGGCAACAAGTAACTAGAGCTTAGACTCAGTTTAAATTACGTGAACTTATTTTGCCCATTCGTTTTGATTTCTCTAGCAACAAAGTAGTTGGATTCGAAACATTCGTTTTTCGGAGCATGAACGATTATTTAACTTTGAGACTGACAATAATTATTTAGTTCGAACCTGCAAAGTCCACGTTCTTTTACGTTTCCAAAATGTGTTTGGTAGCGAAGATATTATTAGATAACATTCGGTTTCAAAACGAATCCGCATAAATAGAATATTCGGATTCGTTTTTCGGAGCATGAACGATTATTTAACTTTGAGACTAACAATAATTATTTAGTTCGAATCCGCGAAATCCACGCACTTTTCCGTTTCCAAAATGTGTTTGGTAGCGAAGATATTATAAGATAACATTCGGTTTCAAAACGAATCCGCATAAATAGAATATTCGGATTCGTTTTTCGGAGCATGAACGATTATTTAACTTCGAGACTAACAATAATTATTTAGTTCGAACCTGCGAAGTCCACGCTCTTTTCCGTTTCCAAAATGTGTTTGGTAGCGAAGATATTATTAGATAACATTCGGTTTCAAAACGAATCCGCATAAATAGAATATTCGGATTCGTTTTTCGGAGCATGAACGATTATTTAACTTTGAGACTGAAAATAATTATTTAGTTCGAACCTGCAAAGTCCACGCTCTTTTACGTTTCCAAAATGTGTTTGGTAGCGAAGATATTATTAGATAACATTCGGTTTCAAAACGAATCCGCATAAATAGAATATTCGGATTCGTTTTTCGGAGCATGAACGATTATTTAACTTTGAGATTAACAATAATTATTTAGTTCGAATCCGCGAAATCCACGCTCTTTTCCGTTTCCAAAATGTGTTTGGTAGCGAAGATATTATAAGATATTTTTAAAATAAAAGATATTCACCACCAAGCTAGTCATAATTTTATTTCATTTCTTATACCATTTATTTATTAAGTGCAAGAACTCAGTTGGTGGCTCAAAACAGCATTCATCAGGAAGCTCGACTAAAAGCTACTCAAACATCATAAATTGAGACGGAGATGATTTTTTTTTGTCTTTATTGTTATATTGGGCCCACTGTGGTAGTAGCCAAGCTTTATTGAAATACCCTCAAACAAACACAAAAGATAACGAATCTAAGTTGTAAAATCTAGTTTGTAAACAATTTAGAAGATAACTTGAAAAGATTAATGAAAAAAAAAAAATATACAATAATACAATATTAAATCTATTGTGAAAGCTGAACTTAACTTTATGAAAGTGTTTTATAGTTTCAGAAATTTTTTACCAAAATCGAATGAACTTATTTCGATAAAAATTTCGGAAACAAATGGAGTAAGTAATATATATTTCAGCAGGGCGGTCCAAGGACCTGTCTAAAGATAAAGGCAATATTACGATTACCTACAGATTCAATTTGATACGATTACTTTAATTACACAGGCCCGAAAAAAATTATATAAAGTTTTCAAGTGCAGGGCCGCTCTAAAATACATTCCACGGTCTGAGATAACCTACAAAAACCTTATAGAACGATGTTTTTTACATGTTTTCGGGGATGCTGTATCTAAATCCGAGTTACAAAAAACCAAGGACTTTTGGATAGGATATTACAAATTTAAAAATAGCGCAACTGCGAATTTTCTGCAATTCTTTTTTTGTCCTCAAAAATTTAAATTTTCGGCACAAAGTTTTCAAAAGGCACCTAAGCCGCGGCCCCATCGGCTCACGTTATAGTCCGGCCCTGTATGTCAGTTTAATAAATTACGTATCCATAAAACAACAATTGCTATTAAACTCAGATAACTATGCCAACTTTAATAAACTAGTACAATTACTTATACCATACAATAATTATCTAGCCCGTTGTAGGCTCAACTTCCGTAGTGATCCTAAGAAATTTTTCTCATTTGTTAATTCTAAACGGAAGTCTTCCCTTTTTCCTGCATCGCTACACTATAATAATGCATGTTCTTCTAAAAACTCTGAAATCGCGGACTTGTTCGCGAACTTCTTTCAAACTACCTACTCTGTCAATCCTAATAGCATTAACCTCAACTATCCCCAAATCTTAGAGTCCGACGTTTTACAATCTCTTATGTCCATAAAACCTTCCTTCTCTCCTGGCCCTGATGCTATTCCTAGTTGTGTTCTAAAGCATTGTGCCGGCTCCCTTTCCACGCCGCTATCCGTAAAGTTGTCATATCTTCCAGCCATCTGGAATGAATCGTTCATTATCCCTTTTCATAAAAAAGGTTCCAAGTCAAATATTGAGAACTACCGTGGTATTGCCAAGCTTTCATCAATTCCAAAAGTTTTTGAAAGGATTGTCACTTCACAATTGCAACACCACTGTCGTTCTTTAATATCTGACTCCCAACACGGGTTTGTAAAACGTCGGTCCACCACTACAAACCTTTTAGAACTTTCTTCTCTTATTAACAATGGTTTTATTAGCAAAATGCAAACTGATGTCATTTATACTGACTTCAGTAAGGCATTTGACTCAGTAAACCATAGCCTTCTTCTAGTTAAACTGTCTCGCTTAGGATTTCCGCCTTGTCTTTTAAAGTGGATCTCATCCTATTTAACTAATCGTGTGCAGAAGGTAGTTTTTAAAGGCTGCGAATCTAAAGTAATTAATGTCACGTCAGGGGTACCCCAAGGCAGTCATCTAGGTCCCCTACTTTTTATCTTATTCATTAATGATCTTCCACAAGTTATCCGGTCTTCTCGCATTCTTATGTATGCGGATGATGTAAAACTTTGTTTGTCCTACTCCCACAATGCTAATAATATGTATTCACTTCTTCAGCACGATTTCGATACCATGCAATATTGGTGTAATGTCAACCAACTTTTTCTAAACAAGACGAAATGTAAAATTATGACATTTTATCGTTCTGTTACTCATTTGGCTGCTTACTCTATAGACTCCTCTACCTTGGATCGTATCCGGAGTGTTTTAGACCTTGGCATACTGTTTGACCATAAACTCAAATTTAACGATCATATTTGCAATATTGTAAATAAAGCTAGAGGTGTTCTTGCTTTTATTAAGCGTTGGTCTAAAGAGTTTAACGACCCTTACACAACCAAACTTCTTTACATTTCTCTCGTCCGTCCAATTTTGGAATATTGTTCCTGCATTTGGAGCCCTCAATACCACCTTTATCAGGACAGGATTGAGTCTGTTCAAAAGCAATTCCTCCTTTTCGCACTTCGCGGCTTAAATTGGCATTCACTTATCCGGCTGCCTCCATATTCAGACAGACTTCGCCTTATAAAGCTGCCCTCCTTAAAAAACCGTAGAACATGCCACGGTGTACTCTTCTTGCATAAGTTATTACTCGGCCTTATTGACTCTACTGAACTTCTTAATAAAGTTAATTTTGTTGTACCTGCCAGAGTAACTCGTAATTTTCGTCCCTTAGCCTTGCAATCCTTTCCGAGTTCTATGCTCTAATTACAATAGCCTTTTTAATTTCCTCTCTTTTGAACGGTCTATTCCTTCTATCCAGAGCTCGTCAAAAAGGTCGACCGTTTTGCGTTGTCCAAAAATAACTCTTATTTACTGAGTTTTTGAGCAATGTCTCAGAGAGCAACCGTTCACATTGCTCTTTTAATAAATCGGTCTGCGCTCAACGAATAACCGATATTTTGTTTTACCTTTGCTCTGGTTATTCGCCAACCGTTTGGTCGCGAGAGAAAAAATAAAGGTCTTTTGCGTTTGTATGCGTGTATGTGAGTGAGGCGTCTGTTTGGGCTTGTTAGTAGCATATGTTTTTCAAGGCACGGGCAGACTTTAAAGCGTTATAACTTGGAAACTACTAGAGATACTTACACGATTTAAAAACCAGTCTTGTGAACTTTTTTCAAATCTTTGATACACACCAAAAGCGAAAAATGGCAAGGGGGTGGGTAAAAATACGAAAAACTGCGTTGTTCTAAATTTGGCGCCATCTACTGCTGAAAATATGAACTTCTGGGTATACCTTCCAATACAAATAAAACTCGAAATTCAATTTTCATCATTTTTTGCCTTGAAAGTTTTTTTGTACGACTTATACAATTCGAGATAAATGGGCCGACACAAAAAGTGCAGCATTCTCAACAAAGCAAATTAGAACGTAAAAGACCGTTTGCGCTGACATTTATTTTTTCGGTTGGTCTGCTGATGCTAATGTGCGAGCGCTCAATCATTTCGCTCTCAATAAGATGTTATTGAAAGAGCGTAACAAGAACTGCTCAACTGTTAACACTCAGCTGAAAACCGAAATAAAGCGAAGCGAAGTGTTATGCTCAGAGAGAGAGCAAGCGTGCATGGTTTTTTCGGTTGTGGTTGCGAGTAGACCGCAAAGGAAAAAACGGTCGACTGTTATTTACGAGCTCTGATCCTAAGTCATCTTGACTTGCCTCTTCGAGCATCCATGACCAATCCTGTATTATGAGGCACTTGTTTCGTCATTGATGCTCTTTTGGCTTTTTTTTATATATTTAATGTTTAAATTTTATTTGAACTTCATTTTTCCACTTGGTTATTGTAAATCCAAGTCTCTGGCCAGTTTTTGATGTGAGTCGGTGCATATCGCTAAAAAGTTCACCCACCGGGCTGGCGACGCGGATTAGTTTATATCTATGTATCTATTTTCCTCGTTTAATTTTAAATATTTCTTTTAAACTTTTCTTATAATTTAAGGCCAATTGCACTTTGTTGTACCCCATTTAAATCAATAAATCAAAATCAAAAAATATCTTAATATTTATTTCATCGGACTAACAAACACTATAATTCCTTGATATATTTTCTAGAATATAAACAGGAAGTCATTATTTTATTATGAGCTGATCTTTGGCATGTGCTTTATAAATGCAATGCACGCAGCTTATACACCTATGTACATACATATATATTTTTATAGCCTAGCAAAATGTATATAAGAACCTGAAAGTCATATGAGAATCTTTAAAATATCAACATAAGTCCATTTTTGTTTTTATTTTTTTCGTCAATTAAAATTTGCGAGCTTTTTACGAATTTTTATTTCTCTATTTAAAATTTCATACTGATACCTTTCTTACTTTACCAATATAGGTTCTAAAAATGCAATCAATTTTGATATTAAAGTATATATAGTGTATTTACCAACCTAAATTGTTTTTTAGAACTGGCTTCTTTTATTGAAATTTAAAGACTATGTCAGAGTATGCACAAGGTAAGTTGGCCAAAAAAATAAACTTAATTTTTATACCCTGTACCGTATGGTACAAAGGGTATATTGTGTTTGTGCAAGCCGAAAATGTATGTAACGTATAGAAGGAGAAGTCGGAGACCCCCCAAAGTTACCTAAAGTATGATCAGAGTGACTAGAGAAGTCGATATACCCATGTCCGTCTGTCCGTCTGTCCGTCTGTCCGTCTGACCGTCTGTCCGTCTGTCCGTATGAACGCCTAGATCTCAGAGATGGTAAGAGCTAGACCAACCAAACTTTCAGATAAGATCCGTTATTTATCCATAGGAGACAAGTTTATTTTATTTTTTTGATATCGGGACTACATTATATAGCTCCCATAGGGGTGTTTCAGAGGACCTCGAAAAAAAGCAAAAGTTTTAGATGGATAATTCGTTTGCTTATGAAGATATCATAACCAAATTTGGCAATCGGAAGTTTTTTAGAAACCCCCAGCACTGTACCAAATTTTATCAAAATCGGTTGACTATATCATATAGCTCCCATAGGACCAATCGGTCGAAAATTTGTTTTATGTACAAAATTCGTTGTGTTTCGTTTGTTTGTGAAGATATTGTAACCAAATTTGGCGTTAAGGAGTTTTTTAGAGTTCCCAAGCACTGTACCAAATTCGATCAAAATCGGTTGACTATATCATATAGCTCCTATAGGACCAATCGGTCAAAAAATCGTTTTTTGTACAAAATTCGTTGCGTTTCGTTTGTTTGTGAAGATATTATAACCAAATTTGGCATTCGGAAGTTTTTTTGAGATCTTCAACACTGTACCAAATTTTATCAAAATCGGTGGACTATATCATATAGCTCCCATAGGTCCAATCCAACAAAAATCGTTGTGTTTCCTTTACTTGGCAAAGAAATATCTTTTGGAGTTTGTAAGCAATATATCGGACTTGATTGCAATTTGGTGGTACAGGGTATCCCAAAGTCGTCCGCGCCCGACTTTAACGTACGCCATCTTTTTTAAATTAAAAGTAACAAAGTTAACAAAAGTTCTAAAAATAGAACTAAAATTTCGCTTTCTTTTGTGCCTAATCAACTGGCGCTGTATTGAATATGTCTGTGAGGAAACTAACTTTGGATGCTTACAATTCGCTATTAATTTAAACAGTGCTAGTGATAAATAAAATTTTCTTGCATATTAATTTTATATTTTTTATTGTAATTCTAATTTATTTCATTTTATTTTGTTTTTACAAATGTGAAACTTTGTAGACTTAAAATTCTCCTAGTATGGCGCTTCTGAACCGACTGGGAATTGTTCTTTAGTTGTGGGTTTTACCAATGTCAGCAAAAACCTAAGTTTTTTGAGGATACAACGATGTAGCTAAAAAAAAATATTTATAAAGTGGTAACAAGTTTTTTCTAAGCAGCTGGTAAAGGAAATTAAAAAACATAAAAATGTTTAAAGCATGCATCCAATAGAAAATATTAAGTTCCTATTGCACATTGGTAAGAAATCAATTGTCATTAGTTCAATTAATTGATGATTTTTTAATTTTTTTTTGTAGAAAAAAAAACTGTCGTTTTATTAAGTTTGCTGAACTTGGAAAGACACTGGTTATCATTTATTCAAAAATTAATCAAAATCGACTAACGCTAAATATAATAAAAAGATGGAAAAAATTGTTTGTTCTTAAACTACTGGTAAAGTACAACTAAATCTTAAAGCGATTTAAAGCCACGTACTCGACGAGTCTGTTTTTTTATACCCTGTACCGTATGGTACAAAGGGTATATTGTATTTGTGCAAGCCGAAAATGTATGTAACGTACAGAAGGAGAAGTCGGAGACCCCCCAAAGTTATCTAAAGTATGATCAGAGGGACTAGAGAAGTCGATATACCCATGTCCGTCTGTCCGTATGAACGCCTAGATCTCAGAGATGGTAAGAGCTAGAGCAACCAAACTTCCAGATAAGATCCCTTAGAGACAAGTTTATTTTATTTTTTTGATATCGGGACTACATTATATAGCTCCCATAGGGGTGTTTCAGAGGACCTCGAAAAAAAGCAAAAGTTTTAGATGGATAATTCGTTTGCTTATGAAGATATCATAACCAAATTTGGCAATCGGAAGTTTTTTAGAAACCCCCAGCATTGTACCAAATTTTATCAAAATCGGTTGACTATATCATATAGGTCCCATAGGATCGATCGGTCGAAAATTTGTTTTTTGTACAAAATTCGTTGTGTTTCGTTTGTTTGTGAAGATATTGTAACCAAATTTGGCATTAAGAAGTTTTTTAGAGTTCCCAAGCACTGCACCAAATTTTATCAAAATCGGTTGACTATATCATATAGCTCCCATAGGACCAATCGGTCAAAAAAACGTATTTTGAACAAAATTCGTTGTGTTTCGTTTGTTTGGCAAAGAAATATCTTTTGGAGTTTGTACGCAATAAATCAGACTTGATTGCAATGTGGTGGTACAGGGTATCCCAAAGTCGTCCGCGCCCGACTTTAACGTACACCATCTTTATTTATAATTTTTTTTAATGAATATTTATTTGTCCGTGCTATGAAAAACAGACTCGAATATTTTATTCGGATTCGTTTGGCAACTACATGTCTGTTGCTCCCAATTTCACCAAAAATAATTTTTTATGTGGGTCGAAACCGAATGTTTTGCTGCAAAACGAATTGGCAAAATAGACTTGAAATGACTTTTTAAATAGTTCCGATTAATATTTTAAATTATTATTTTTTTCTTGAATCAATCCAAAAATGTTCATGTCTTGCTTAAATGGTTCATGTCTTGCATAAAAAAAAATTTTCCTTGTAAAAGGAATAGCACAGTCGTGGATAATTTTCCTCGAAAGCTGTAGATCTTTGCTAATAAAGAGTAAGGCAAATATGAGTAGATAGCAACAGCAAAAAATTCGGATTTGAGAGCACGCAAAAACGAATCCGTATGAAATTGTTCGTTTTGGTTTTTTCTTTTTACGGAGCAATTAAGGCGACCGAATTTCGAAATCGCAAGTTTTCAAGCTAAAAAAAAAAAATGCGCATAAAATATGGTTCGTAGCACTCTCTTATTTAAATATCTTATGCAATTAGACTTGTAAAAGCATATGAGCAAAAAGGAGGACACATCCATTGCATAAACGCAAATCTAATCAAAACTCATCTGGAAACGCCAATGTTAGAACTGCTCGATAAACCTTCGCAGAAAGGAAATTGCTCCCCCCAATACTAGAGTTAGATCGTGAGTACGCAACAAATTCCACAGGATTTCAAGAAATCTATAAGAAAATAACGAATTTGCATATGGATAAGTTTTCATGGTTTTCTATGTATATTGGAAATTATTGCAGCCTCTTGACTTTCTGTTTATAGTCAGGGAGAGCGATTGAAGATCCCATGCGAGTTAAGTAACTCGTCTTCACAATATAACCGATGTCTTTCATAGAGCCCTACACTCTTCAGGTATTTTGAGTTAAACATCAAGTTCAGTTAGAAAAAAAATTTCCCCAAGAGAAGTAATAGATCTTTTAGACACACCAGCTTTAATAATATTTTCGAATCGTTATTAAAATATAATAATATTATAAAAATTTGGAATTCACGGACCAATCGCTCTGAAATTTGTGTCGCTGGTTTTTGGGATTTTTGGTTACTGTTTTTTGAGCGTTACGCAATACAGTAAACCAATTTTGATAAAATTTAATACAGTGCTCTAAAAAACTTCCCAACGCCATATTTGGTTATGATATCTTCATTATCTAACGATGTTATTGTGCTCCCTTAATTGTTTGGGATAGTTCGTTCTAAAATTAAAGGGGTCTACGCAGAATACAAAAAAAAAATTTCGCACGGAATGACGCAACCATATAAAAAAAGATGGCGTACGTTAAAGTCGGGCGCGGACGACTTTGGGATACCCTGTACCACTGCTTGCAATAAACTCCGGTAAATTGCTTAAGAACACCAAAAGACATTCGATTGCCAAATTAGATTACGATACCTTCATAAACAACCAAAAACAGACGAATTTTTAATCAAAAATGTTTTTTTGACCGACCGTTCCTATGGGAGCTATATGATATAGTCAACCGATTTGATAAAATTTGGTACAGTGTTGAAGATCTCTAAAAAACCTCCGAAACAAACGAAACACAACGCATTTTGTACAAAAAACGTTTTTTTGACCGATTGGTCCTATGGGAGCTATATGACATAGTCAACCGATTTTGATCAAATTTGGTATAGTGCTTGGGAACTCTAAAAAACTTCTTAATGCCAAATTTGGTTACAATGTCTTCCCAAACAAACGAAACACAACGAATTTTGTACAAAAAACAAATTTTCAACCGATCGATCCTACGGGACCTATATGATATAGTCAACCGAAAATTTGGTACAGTGCTGGGGGTTTCTAAAAAACTTCCGATTGCCAAATTTGGTTATGATATCTTCATAAGCAAACGTATTATCCATCTAAAACTTTTGCTTTTTTTCGAGGTCCTCTGAAACACCCCAATGGGAGCTATATAATGTAGTCCCGATATCAAAAAAATAAAATAAACTTGTCTCCTATGGATTAACAAGGGATCTTATCTGAAAGTTTGGTTGCTCTAGCTCTTACCATCTCTGAGATCTAGGCGTTCAGGTATATCGACTTCTCTAGTCACCCTGATCATACTTTAGGTAACTTTGGGGGGTCTCCGATTTCTCCTTCTGTACGTTACATACATTTTCGGCTTGCACAAACACAATATACCCTTTGTACCATACGGTACAGGGTATAAAAATTCCTAATGGGATATCCCAAATGGGATTTTTTTTTTTTATGAAGTTTTGACATTTCGTGCGGAATTTTTCATGCTGCGTATGGCCCTTTAAGGCCTATACGCAGAATGCAAAAAAATTTTAATGAAGTTTTGACATTTCGTGCGTAATTTTTGCATGCTGCGTATGGCCCTTAACAAAGTAAGAAATTTAAGAGAATTTATATAATAAAATTGGTTAAATAGTAGAAGAATCACCTAAGCAGCTGCTCATTTGTCATTGGCTTTATTAGTTAGAGCATATTTAGAAAAACTTGTTTCATTTAAAAATATAAAACAAACAAAATGAAGAAATATTATTAAGTTTATATATATGATGCAATACAATTGTTGTTATAGTGAGCTCATCAAGATCGCTTAGCAAAATTTTCGGCTGAGTTTTCCATGTTATTTCACAGTGTAATCTCTGTCTCTGTTCTAAGTCTACTAGAGAGCTTCAGATAAATCGTAGTCGTTCTAAAGCCGCCTCTAACTTATTATATGGTACTATATAGCACAATACTATAGACAATCTTTGCTGGGTTTACATATATTTACGACTATATACATATGTATATATACTGTGTCATTATTTTTATAATTACATATATGTTACATAGATTTTATATTCACCCAACTATTCAACTATTTTTAAATAATTGCACGTAATAAGTAAATTTTTAAATAACTCGAAATTTCACTTCGACATGTCTTAAAACTTTATATGCTGTTTTCACTTACACTCAAACACAGAACACTCTTGTTTTATATACTTTATATATAAAAAACAACAAAAAAATTTATTATCATTTATCTTCGCAAAATTTTAATAGTAACCATAATTTTTATTTCGTAATATTATATAATTTATAATTTTGCCGGTAGCGCTGAGTTAAAAGCGCTTCGGGAACTGCGTCTGTGACTGCGACTCAAACAACTGACAGACTGAACAAAAAAAAAAATATTAAATTATTAAAATCCACTCAATGGAAAGAATCTAAGTAGACGCACATATGTACACTGTGGTTCACACATACATAGATACAATCATTTGCACACACCAACTGACTGTCAATTGAACGTAGAGTGTTCTAAGAGTCCGTTGTCCGTTGTCCAGTATACGGAACGGGTCACACGTTTCGATCAGTATGGGGCGTTGTAATACGTTTTGTCAGACCCATTATCATATGCACAATGTAACATATAAGATGATTATATATATATAGTATATATATTACATAGTGTGTACTACACACACACACACACACTCAAGATTAAACGCAAAACGCTTTAAATGTAAGCAAACCCTAATCACATCATCTCAAGCTTTGGCTCATGCCTAGGTCAGTGCCTGAGATTATCAATGTGTGTCCCACCCAGCGCAGTTGGTTGAAGTATCCCGCCACGGCTCTTAGTAAGTGAGATAGCCAGCCCTTTAAGATGTGTGTGTGTGTGTGTGCGTGTGTGTGTGTGTGCACTAAACTGTGTATGGGCATTGATGACTATATTATGATCTTTGGGCATTGAAATTATCATGTCATTAATATTTATGCTGTTGTTGTTGCGTTGCACAGTGGACCAAATACTCAAAGGGGATGCCAAAATTTTAAGGATATTAAAAATTCGTTATAAAGCAGAAGAGTTTGTTTAATTCAGAAATAAATTATTTTTTTTCGTTGTTATGCCCTTTAGAAAAAAGTATTAAAGCCGCACAAAGTATCTATATATGCGAGAGCTGGCTATAAAGTTGTCGTTTTTTTTCGAAATAAAAGTGTCATTTTATAGCAAGATACTTAATTCGGAGCTTCTCCAGTTTTTTTTATGTTGTATGCAGAATCAATTCGTAGCGCTATTTAAGCTATTTTTCCATGGTGGCTTATATGAGTTTTTGGCATGTCCGATTACACTAGTTTACAAATTTAAGGTTCATCGAGTGAACCTTCCTAAAAATTGTTTTTTGGGGTAATTTGGGATCGAGAAACACGAAAATGGCAACCTTTTTTTTTCTTAAGCACCGTTTTCGAGATATTTTCGAAGAACATGATTTTGGGTACTTAGTTCAGTTATTCCTCAATATCTCTTGCTTGTAACTTCTATAATTTTTAATATCACTGTAAAGAGCAAATCAATACCTTTCGATCTAATCGTCTTTTATGTCGATAACAAAATTTGTTCACGAGATATTGAGGAATAACTGAAATAAGCAAAAACATTTTTTTCGAAAATATCTTGAAAACGGTACTTAAGAAAAAAAAAAAAAAAAGGTTTCCATTTTCGTGTTTCTTGACCCCAAATTACCCTAAAAAACACTTTTTTAGGAAGGTTAATTTTTCGTGTAAACTAGTGTTAGTTTTAAGCCTGCCCTAGTATACCAGAATGACAAGACAAAAGAAATTGGGTTTTATTTTTCAAAAACCTTAAGACCTAGGAATAGGCATATTTTATCACAAGCTGCATATGTACTCTAATTCTTTACTTGCAATTGTCCCTTTTTCACGTATCGATTTTTGCGGTTACAATCTTGAATCTAGGGTCAAGCGTATACTTAACCTAATATATCTAACAGGCCGAAGGGTACGTGACAGACCATGAATCCTTTATACCAAAATGCTTATTATAACCTAGTATTGCGATAGAGCTATACCCATATGTGCGTGCGTGCGTATCAACACCTAAATTTCAGAGATCACGTAAGCTAGAGACCCAAAAATTTACCAGCAAATGCGTATAAATCCTTTTCAGGTTAAGTTTGTGCTATTATGTCCATATCTGGACACGTTTCCTCTTTAGTTCAGTAAACGAAGGCACAAAAATGGCGTATGCAGCAAAAAAAAATACTTAGTTGAAACTTTCAGGGATTCTTTGCGACCTTGTTTTTTACCATACCTCTCAGCATATGCGCCTGAAACTTAACATATAAAGGGTGTTTTTTTGATATCTCTGAAATCCGTTGCCACTTTTGACAAATGTCAATGTCATTTTATTTAGTAAGACTTAACAATTCATCATGGAAAGATTTACACCACAACAATGCCTTCAAATCTTTGAGATTTTTAATCAAAGTCAGTGTTCTGTTGTAAAAACTTATAGAGCTGTTCGTAATAATTTTGTTCTCAGCTGTGCTCAAATTACCGACTTCGGCTTGCTTCAGCCTCGTGTCGGTGTAAATTAGAGCTCGGCAGCCCATAGACGAAACTAGCACTTCTACTTCGTGCATTTACGCAGACACGTGGCCGAAGCAAGCCGAAGTAGGCAAGTTTTGAGCACAGCTGAGAACAAAATTATTAAGGCCTATACGCAGCACGAAATAATTCGCACGGAATCGCAAAACTTCATATAAAAAAGATGGCGTACGTTAAAGTCGGGCGCGGACGACTTTGGGATACCCTGTACCACCACATTGCAATCAAGTCCGATATATTGCTTACAAACTCCAAAAGATATTTCTTTGCCAAATAAACGAAACACACCGAATTTTGTACAAAAAACGTTTTTTTGGTCCTTTGGGAGCTATATGATATAGTCAACCGATTTTGATCAAATTTGGTACAGTGCTTGGGAACTCTAAAAAACTTCCAATTGCCAAATTTGGTTTTAATATCTTCACAAACAAACGAAACACAACGAATTTTGTACAAAAACCGTTTTTTTGACCGATTGGTCCTATGGGAGCTATATGATATAGTCAACCGATTTTGATAAAACTTGGTACAGTATTGATGATCTCTAAACAACTTACGATTGCCAAATTTGGTTACAATGTCTCAATAAACAAACGAAACATAACAAATTTTGTGCAAAAAACGTTTTTTTGACCGATTGGTCCTATGGGAGCTATATGATATAGTCAACCGATTTTGATCAAATTTGGTACAGTGTTGAAGATCTTTAAAAAACTTACGATATCTTCATAAACAAACGAATTATTTATCTACAACTTTTGGGGTTTTTCGAGGTCCTCTGAAACACCCCTATGGGAGCTATATAATATATCCCCGATATCCAAAATATAAAATAAACTTGCATCCCCTGACATAATAACGCATCTAATCTGAAAATTTGGTTGCTCTAGCTCTTACCATCTCTGATATCTAGGCGTTCATACGGACAGACGGACATGGGTATATCGACTTCTCTAGTCACTCTGATCATACTTTAGGTAACTTTGGGGGGTCTCCGACTTCTCCTTCTGTACGTTACATACATTTTCGACTTGTCACAAACACAATATACCCTTTGTACCATACGGTACAGGGTATAAAAATATCCCATTTCCCATTTGGTTGCTATTAAGACAATTTTTTATTCGTCAAGGGTCTGCATCGGGCACAAATAAATTTTTAGTGTGAGTGGCTATTGAACACTCTGCACATTTGCCTTAATGCATTTGTGCTCGACTAAGTGAACACCCTAAATATTTAAAATAAAATATTCGATACAAAAAATGTTTTTTTATTTTATTACCAAATCGATTTGGTATATATTTACACTAATAACGCTTGTAGGAAAGCACCTAAAAGTAATTATTTATTAAATGTTGGCTTCAGTGCGACACAAAAAAGTTTAAATACTCTGACTCGCGTATTGTATCCATTTATTAATAGAAACTCCCGATTAAGTATAGAAAACAAATTGTACTTATGTAGATCTATTTTTCAAGCCGTAATTTCTTATGCTGTACCAGTCTAGTCAGATGTAGCTAAATGTCATCTTATAAAACTCCAAATATCACAAAACAAAATATTGAAAATGATTTTTAAATTATCCTGGTTCTATTCTACGTCCAATTTACACAAACTGGCTAGTATTGAAATGGTAGCGGATAGACTTGCTCGCTTATCCCAATACTTTCATTTAAGATGTTTAAACTCCCCGTACCCCCATATTATTGAGTTAGCTCGGTCATTATAGTTTGTAGAGTAGTTTTTGTATATAAAAATTACAATTTTTTTTTTTTTTTTTCCTCAAAGTGGTTTTTTGTAATTTTCTCCACAACTAACAATAAATTTTATATAATCTCGACTAGTAATATTATAACAATAATGTTAATATATAAGTAGAAAAGGCACTAATAGGCTAAACTCTTAACAATATCAAATTATACACAACACACACTCTGTAACATTATAAATGTGTAATAAATTGAATTAAATTAAATTGGATTAAATTGAATTGAAATAAATGTTTGTAATTTTTGACGAATAATTCTCCATTTTTTAAAGTAAATGTGATGGTTAAAAACTTAGCTTAACTTATAAAATTAAAAAAACAAAACTCGCTTATAAGCTAAAGTACTATTCCTTGTTAAAACCATATGAGAATTACAAGCAAAGCGAAGTAAAAATTGAAATGTATATGAAAGCATTTTTTGTTGTTTCTTTTATTTACTCGTGACTCCAGAGGATTAAAGGAAAATTATTTACAGTGAAGTTTAAAAATTTACGCAGGTAATACGTAAATATTTTTCATTTTTTAAACAAAAAAACAAAATAAAAGATGGCGTACGTTAAAGTCGGGCGCGGACGACTTTGGGATACCCTGTACCACTGCTTGCAATAAAATCCGGTAAATTGCTTAAGAACACCAAAAGACATTTGATTGCCAAATAAGATTACGATACCTTCATAAACAACCAAAAACAGACGAATTTTTAATCAAAAATGTTTTTTTGACCGACCGTTCCTATGGGAGCTATATGATATAGTCAACCGATTTTGATAAAACTTGGTACAGTATTGATGATCTCTAAAGAACTTACGATTGCCAAATTTGGTTACAATATCTTCACAAACAAACGAAACACAACGATTTTTGTGCAAGAAACGTTTTTTTGACCGATTGGCCCTATAGGAGCTATATGATATAGTCAACCGATTTTGATCAAATTTGGTGCAGTGTTGAAAATCACTAAAAAACTTCTGAATGCCAAATTTGGTTACAATATCTTCACAAACAAACGAAACACAACGAATTTTGTGCAAAAAACGTTTTTTTGACCGATTGGCCCTATGGGAGCTATATGATATAGTCAACCGATTTTGATCAAATTTGGTACAGTGTTGAAAATCTCTAAAAAACTTCTGAATGCCAAATTTGGTTACAATATCTTCACAAACAAACGAAACACAACGAATTTTGTCCAAAATACGTTTTTTTGACCGATTGGTCCTATGGGAGCTATATGATATAGTCAACCGATTTTGATCAAATTTGGTATAGTGCTTGGGAACTCTAAAAAACTTCTTAATGCCAAATTTGGTTACAATATCTTTACAAACAAACGAAACACAACGAATTTTGTACAAAATACGTTTTTTTGACCGATTGGTCCTATGGGAGCTATATGATATAGTCAACCGATTTTGATAAAACTTGTTACAGTATTGATGATCTCTAAAGAACTTACGATTGCCAAATTTGGTTACAATATCTCAATAAACAAACGAAACACAACAAATTTTGTGCAAAAAACGTTTTTTTGACCGATTGGCCCTATGGGAGCTATATGATATAGTCAACCGATTTTGATAAAATTGTCTACATTGTTGAAGATCTTTAAAAAACTTCCAATTGCCAAATTTGGTTTTAATATCTTCACAAACAAACGAAACACAAGAAATTTTGTGCAAAAAACGTTTTTTTGACCGATTGGCCCTATGGAAGCTATATGATATAGTTAACCGATTTTGATAAAATTTGGTACAGTGTTGAAGAACTCTAAAAAACTTCTGAATGCAAAATTTGGTTACAATATCTTCACAAACAAACGAAACACAACGAATTTTGTACAAAATACGTTTTTTTGACCGATTGGTCCTATGGGAGCTATATGATATAGTCAACCGATTTTGATCAAATTTGGTACAGTGTTGAAGATCTTTAAAAAACTTACGATATCTTCATAAACAAACGAATTATTTATCTACAACTTTTGGGGTTTTTCGAGGTCCTCTGAAACACGCCTATGGGAGCTATATAATATATTCCCGATATCCAAAATATAAAATAAACTTGCATCCCCTGACATAATAACGCATCTAATCTGAAAATTTGGTTGCTCTAGCTCTTACCATTTCTGATATCTAGGCGATCATACGGACAGACAGACAGACGGACAGACGGACATGGGTATATCGACTTCTCTAGTCACCCTGATCATACTTTAGGTAACTTTGGGGCGTCTCCGATATCTCCTTCTGTATGTTACATACATTTTCGGCTTGCACAAACTTAATATACCCTTTGTTCCATATGGTACAGGGTATAAAAATTATATATAAAAAATAAAAATAAATTTTACAATTTTTTTTTAACAAATCGATTTGGTTTGTAATTACGCTATGTAGGAAAGCACCTAAAAGGGTTTTCAACAAAGTAGAACTATTTAAATTTTTTTAAGTTAAAAACATAAAATATTAAAAAAAAAAAATGAAACTAAAAAACACATTTTTTTTTTTAATTTTAAGTTAAAAAAACTAGAATGTTTGGTAATTTTTTTAACTAAAAATCGATTTGTGCCTAATTCTGGTTTTACGTGGTAGATACGTTCCAGAAAAAACCATGTAATAACATGTACGAAGTAAATCCTTAAGCTGCTACGATTGTTCGAGAGCATAGGGTATATTTTAGTCGGAATATTACGACCACAGTTGTTCAATAGGTTAAAAATTTAGTTTTGTTGTACACCAAATTGTTGCAACGGAATGCGATAGTTAAAAAAAAAAATGCATAAATATTGTAATAAATTTGTATATTACTAGAGAGCTTACTAGAATAAACATGTAACCACTTTGGAGGGCTTAAAAAACAACAGACACTTTTGCTCAAGCAGGGGTGCTATGAAAATTCCATTGCTGTTTGATTTAAAAAATAATCCCACATAAGCTATTTAAAATTTCCCGAGTAGTCCTTAAAATGAACTTTTTGTGCTTCGCCAGCCAAACTTCCGACCACTGTTCGTTGGGTAAATTGAGTATGAAGGTTACAAACACTTGCATGACCTGGTATTTATCATACTTTTTCACATGCATTTATATTTGTCAACAAATTGCAATCAAATTTAAGACCTATAACGAATAATTGACCCATTTGTGTTAATATTATCATCAGAGCATGTTCTCCAAAGGAAACAATCACAACCACACTAACGACTGCAAATAGCAGCTACATATATGTAAATAGAGTGTTATACATACAAACGTACATATGTAAATTGTAAACACATTTGTACTTATATAGTGTAACAAATTTATATTGTTTAAAATGGAGCAGTAGCCATCAAGCGAGCTTATGGAGAGCTCGGGCCTATTACAAGCTTGATATCAACGCAGAAATTCAATCAACGCGAATGCACTCGAAATATTTTACAATTTCCAACAATCTCACACACATACATTGGAAGAGTGTCACAGAGCAGGACAGGTCTGACAATAAATTCACTCTTGGACTATGGGATAAATCATTAATTATAAAAGAAAAAAAAAATACGCGGCTTCGCTCAGCAAACTGCTGCCAAACCTTTTTTTGGTTTTCTGCAAATTATATTTCTAGAATAGTGAATACAAATAAGCAGCATTTTGCTTGCGCCATCTGGCGGCCACACTAAACAGAGAAATATATGATGACGGGAACGACAACAACGTTAAACAATTTATTTGTATGAGAGAGAAACTTTTTAATAAAAATTGTAATTTAGATGCCACTTTTGCAGCAAAAAACAAAGCCAATGCTAAAATTTTTATGTAAGTAGAGCACTAGAGCATAAGAAGTAACTTCTGAACTTGGGTACAGCTTAAAAAATAGTTTATAGCTAATTTGAATCTTTAAAGAATTAATTTAATTTTTTTTTAAGCTCGATTTAGTTTTTTTTTAACTTCTTTTTATAACCTGTACCGTATGGTACAAAGGGTATATTAAGTTTGAGCAAGCTGAAAATGTATGTAACATACAGAAGGAGACATCGGAGACCACCCAAAGTTACCCAAAGTATGATCGGGGCGACTAGAGAAGTCGATATACCCATGTCTGTCTGTATGAACGCCTTGATCTCAGAAATGGTAAGAGCTAGAGCAACCAAATTTTTAGATTAGATGCGTTATTATGTCAGGGGAGTCAAGTTTATTTTATATTTTTGATATCGGGGATATATTATATAGCTCCCAAGGGGGTGTTTCAGAGGACCTCGAAAAAAACAAAAAGTTTTAGATAAATAATTCGTTTGTTTATGAAGATATCGTAACCAAATTTGGCACTTAAAAGTTTTTTAGAGTTCCCAATCACTGTACCAAATATTATCAAAATTGGTTGACTATATCATATAGCTCCCATAGGACAGATCGGTCAAAAAATCGTTTTTCGCACAAAATTCGTTGTGTTTCGTTTGTTTGTAAAGATATCGTTACCAAATTTCGCACTCGGTAGTTTTTTAGAGTTCCCAATCACTGTACCAAATTTGATTCAAACCGGTTGCCTATATCACATAGCTCTTATAGGACCGATTGGTCAAAAAAACGGTTTTTGCACATAATTCATTGTGTTTCGTTTGTTTGTAAAGATATCGTACCCAAGATTTGGGACTCGGAAGTTTTTTAAATTTCCCAATCACTGTACCAAATTTGATCAAAATCGGTTGACTATATCATATAGAACCGATCAGTCAAAAAAAATTTTTGGTTCAAAATTCGACTGTTTTTATATCGGAATTAATTGCAATGTGTCGGCAAAGCCGTCCGCGCCCGACTTTAACGTACGCCATCTTTTATTATCTATTAATAGAGAACCCACAAGAGAACTAGCTGGAAATATTCAAATTCAAACAAACCATATAAAAGTTGTTATCAAGACTTTAACATACTAGCATTTTACATTCTTATAATTATTTATGGAAAAATTTACATTATATTAACGACTACAAAGTGTACTTCAAAAGTTAATATACGGAGCACGTAAAACCGAATCCGAATGAATTGTTCGGTGAAATCATTTAAAAAATTGACAAAAAAAAACCTAAGTTGAAATATCTAAACTTTAATTTAAAATTTTTTAAAATTTTTTATTTTTGTATAATTTAATTCAATTCAATTTTTTACAGAGCTAGGCTATAAGTGCTTAAAAAACATCGATGTTTTCGATGCTTTTAATTGGAAACAATCGATGTAACAGAATTTTCGTGTCACAATTTAGAAAGACAAAAATTCTGGCCGGCGTTCCTTATATTATCTTAATTGAAACTTCGATATATCGATATATTCGATGTTTTGCAGTTAAAAGCATCGAAAATAGCCATGTTTTTCCAGCACTGCTTTTTGCACTTGGGGTTAGATTTTAAAGGCCCATACGCAGCATGCAAAAATTCCGCACGAAATGTCAAAACTTCATAGAAAAAAAAAAATTCCCTTTTTTGGCCCTTCAGTAGTCAAAATATAAATATTTGCAAAATTTTGTATTTTAGAAGATTTACAATGAAAAGAAATTTTAAAAGCTTTTCAATAACAATTTGCACACATTTTTATGCTTATTTTTTTTTTTCAGTGCAGAAGTACCTTTTTAACTTTTAAGCAAACAATAAGTTATTTGCAACTACGCTGTGCAGCGTCATAAATGAAAACTATGCAGGCAAAGAATAAATCCTGCGCCTACGCCGTGAATCTTGGCGGCAATTGAACTGATTGCATTTGGGGAAGATAAAGAGAAGGTACCGGAGAGGTGTTCGTAGGTGTAGAATCGTAGCGGAAGAACTGAAGCAGTTTGTATAATGTAATATAATATGTTCGATAAACATAATCTTACAATTTGCTTTACCACAACAACAGCAATGACTATGCGTATATAATATATGATATATATATATATATATACTTATGAGCATATTAAATGAGTATACAGTTTAGTGACAGCTCATGCAAGTATTCATGGGTAAATGAGTAACCCAGAACATGCATGAGTGCATTACAAAATGCCAAGTAGTTGTTTTTATTGTATGAGGAATCTACAAGAATCACTCGAACTTAGCTTAGACTCATAAATAGAAGTTATTGTTTTATTTTAATATTTTATTATGGTTTTCTTGATTTTTAAAATGCATTTCCAAAAGTTGAACAGCAGCATAATAACTTGCAAGTTCAGAAAAAGCTACATTCTGAAAAATATTCAACCGTTTCGTATTCATTTTTATTGCTGCATAATGCCAATTTCACGCTTTTCGATGTCGATAGCTACTCATATATTTCCCTTACACTTTTCGATTAATTCCCATTTTTTGCCTGCTCTAAACAGCTGTGCGGCTTTTATTGGGAATTCGTCAACATTACAAAAATGCCATATATTTCCTCAAATAAACGCAAGCAATTTCGCTTGTAATAAAAAGAGCTGTAACTATACAAGGGAAATTATCGATATGGTAATGTGCGTGTGTATGTTAAGTGGTGGCCTATAAAATATGTCGCCGATATCGAAAAACATCAATAAATTTATTTCCCCATGACGTAATAAGGGATTTAAATTGAAAAATTGGTTGCCAGTTGAATAATGCTACAATTGCCCTGAAATCGTTAAGATTTTACGATTTATCTTTAGCTTTCACACACTATTTACTACTTTCATCTAGCTACAACAAAGTATATAAAAGTATTCACACGATAAGTTATAGTTTCCATATGTTATATACCAACAGTATTTGCTTATTTAGTCGACATTATATTTACAAAAATAATTTCTACGTTGCCTGCATTTAAATCAAGATTTCATCTGGAACAAGTATTCAATAGAGAAAGCAGAAGGCAGCGGCGAAGAAAGACAAAGGGCAGTCCGTAAATTGCTGACGATGCCATATACATAAATAAAGAATAGACAAATGAGCAGCCAAAGTAAAAATGTCCGAGAACATTGAACGCTGTTGCTGTTGTAGAGCCTAATAAGGAGGAGCAAGCCATCAATAAGAATCAAATAGATGGAACTACGAGCTGTCAACCTTGGGCATCGGTGGCACAACGTGACCAATTTTGCAAGTGTGTTGAACAATTGTACATGGTGCAGACAGAGAAAGAAGCCCAACGTAGAACGACCCAAACGACTAAACTGGGGACTATCAGACTATCAGTTTTCAAATAAGCGCTTGGTCAGACACATTTGATGCCATTATGTGATATCGACGCGTCTTTATGTACATATATTTTGCATTGTACCGTTCTACCTGTATAAGTATATGTATACTTGGGTACGAGGGCTGGCTTAAGCGTGATTGGCCTTGTCAAGAGACCACGTTAGCAATAATATGGTTGATTTTTTAAGCTTGTATGCATTGGGTCAATGTATCTAACAGGGAGTAGAAGGCGTGAGAGAACATAAGTTTTTTATACCAAAAGGCTTATTATAACCTCAAGCAGCATTTTAGTCGTATTCGTAGCTGGAGACACCAAATTTCGATATATGTATATGAATATCTTGCCCGGTTCCTACATAGGGGCAATTCGCTGCTTGCAGCCACACATAAAAAAACCGCGTAAAAAAGTCGAATGGTTCAATCAATTAAAAATGTGGTACAGTCGAGGCGGTGCCCGACAGTGGAATACCCTGTACCTTTTGTGTCAAAAAAGTTTTTCCTGCATATTCCATCTAAGAACTTTCCAATTGGAATTTTTTTTTTTTTGGTGAAAATCGATATTTATACCTATAAGTTCCCTAAATTTTGACCCATTTTGATGAAACTCGAAAGTTACAACAAAGAACTTATTTAAAGTATACGGGGTAAGTTTCAAGTCGGTATGTTGAGGGGTGTGGGAGAAAACACGGTAAATGGATTGCGGGGGGTGGGGGGACCGCATCGATAAAATTTGGATGTGGATTTGTTCATTAAAGCCACATGAATGAGCTTACCAAAAATTGTGATTCTAGGTCACTTGTAGCCATAATTGCGTAGAGTCAAATATTGACGCAGTTTATCGGCAAGGGGAGGTGAAATTTGCACATTTTTATACCCTGTACCTATGGGTACAAAGGGTATACTAGATTTGTGCAATGTATGTAACGTACAGAAGGAGGCGTGGCAGACCCCAAGTCCCTTATACCAAAATGCTTATCATAACCTCGGGTAGCGATTGAGCCATGTCCGTCCGTCCGTCCGTCCGTCCGTCCGTCCGTCCGTCCGTCCGTCTGTCCGTCCGTATGAACGCCTAGATCTCAGAGACTATAAGAGCTAGAGACACGAAACTTTACCAGCTGGTGCGCATATTTCCTAAGCAGATGAAGTTTGTTGAATCATGTCAATATCTTCCCCCGTTCCCCCGCAGTAGAGTTTCGCGGTTTTTAGCCACACCGTTTAGTATTTTCACCTGAAATTTAACAGAGCGATGCGTTGTAGTTACATGCATCTATGTGTAAAAAATGAACAAAATCGGACAAATACAACAGAAGTTATAGTCAAAAATGTGCAAATTTCACCTCCCCTTGCCAATAAACTGCGTCAATATTTGACTCTACGCAATTATGGCTACAAGTGACCTAGAATCACAATTTTTGGTAAGCTCATTCATGTGGCTCTAATGAACAAATCCACATCCAAATTTTATCGATGCGGTCCCCCCACCCCCCGCAATCCATTTACCGTGTTTTCTCCCACACCCCTCAACATACCAACTTGAAACTTACCCCGTATACTTTTAATAAATTCTTTGTTGTAACATTCGAGTTTCATCAAAATGGGTAAAAATTTAGGGAACTTATAGGTATAAATATCGATTTTCACCAAAAAAAAATAAATTCCAATTGGAAAGTATTTAGATGGAATATGCAGGAAAAATTTTTTGACACAAAAGGTACAGGGTATTCCACTGTCGGGCACCGCCTCGACTGTACCACATTTTTGACTATAACTTTTGTTGTATTTGTCCGATTTTGTTAATTTTTTACACATAGATGCATGTAACTATAACGCATCGCTCTGTTAAATTTCAGATAAAAATACTAAACGGTGTGGCTAAAAACCGCGAAACTCTACTGCGGGGGAACGGGGGAAGATATTGACATGATTCAACAAACTTCATCTGCTTAGGAAATATGCACACCAGCTGGTAAAGTTTCGTGTCTCTAGCTCTTATAGTCTCCGAGATCTAGGCGTTCATACGGACGGACAGACGGACGGACGGACGGACGGACGGACGGACGGACGGACGGACGGACATGGCTCAATCGCTACCCGAGGTTATGATAAGCATTTTGGTATAAAGGACTTGGGGTCTGCCACGCCTCCTTCTGTCCGTTACATACATTGCACAAATCTAGTATACCCTTTGTACCCTTAGGTACAGGGTATAAAAAGTGGTATACGGATGGATCCCTCACCGATGAGGGAAGTGGCCTGGGAGTAGTAGGACCCAGAACTAAATATCATGAGTCACTAGGCAGACACACCAGCACTTTTCAAGCTGAAGTCTGTGCTATTGGAAGGTGTGCAGAACTCTATCTGCAAAAGAACTTCCACGACAAGGAAATCTCCATCCTGTCTGATTGTCAAGCAGCGATAAAGGCAATTAGCAGAGCCAAGATCACATCAAGGCTGGTCAAAGAAGTGAGAACTGCACTTGACAAATTAGGTGCCAGAAACAAGCTCACAATTAGATGGGTTCCAGGACACAACAGTATCCCTGGAAATGAGCTAGCAGACAAACCAGCAAGAACAGATGCAGCAACACCGCTAATCGGACCTGAACCATACTGTGGGATTGGCAACCACGTGGTAAGGCACCTATTGAGGAAAGAGGAAGAAAACAAACGGCTGCTTCACTGGGCACAGATACCAGGACTTAAGCAGTCAAAAACGCTCCTCTCTCACTACAGCCACAAGAGGTTCAAACTCATGATAACTCACGGGAAAAACACCGTGAGGATCCTGACGGGACACTGCAGACTCCGCAGCCACTTAATTAAAATTGGCAGAGCGGATAGTGGACTTTGTCGCTTCTGTAGCATGGATGAAGCTACTTCAGTGCATCCACTATGTGAATGCATAGCACTCGTTACCAAAAGAAGCAAGCTTCTAGGCATGTACGTTATCTCACCGGAGAGTGTTGTTACCCTAAATCCAAACAAAATACTGGAGTAAGCCGTACTGGACTAAGCCGTGAAGGGGGTACAATAGATCCAATTGGGTCGCAGTACATATTACACCCATTACAAATAATAATAATCAATAAAAAAAAAAAAAAAAAGAATTTCAGCCAGCTCCTGAAAACGAACAATTTTCTTCGGATTCGTTTTGGCGTGCTCCGGAAAACGATTTCTTTTGACGATAACTTCGCATATTTGCATTTTAATTTTCGATAAATTCGTATATTTCCCCTATCTTTCCAATAAATTTTTCATGTTGTGTTGGCGCGAAATTATTTTTGCTTTATATAAAACAGCTGACGTGCTTGCCGCAGCTCTGCACATCTCTATTACTATATGTTGTTTACATTTTATTTTCATTAAAATATTGCCAGTATTTTGTTATTCTGTCTTTATAATAAAATAACACAAAAATATTACTTTGCCAACAATATTCATTGAAATTAAACACGGACTTAGCAATTTTTGTTACAAGGGAAATTTTATTTGTGTAACGCGACAACCCTGTCGCACCTAGCGTCATGTGTTCGTGCATGATATATGCACATTAGGGTGGGTCAATTTTTTTCGGCATAAAGGCTCACAGCGATTTTGATTCTTTGGGTCATTCTAAGCAACTTTGCCCAAGAAACTATGGGTCTAAAATGAATTTTTAGTCGCCCACTTTTTCAAAATAGGTTTTTTTTTCGAAATATTCAAAAATCGACTTAGACATTGCATTGAAAAAAAATGTCTAAAAATTATGTTAAGCTTTAAGCCGAAAGAGATGTTTTTTACGAACATTTTTAGTCTAAGATCTTAAAAATCGGTTAAGAATTGTAGATGTTATGGAACCATGTACGGAAGTTCCAATCTTCACTCAATCACACTTTTATATGAAAAATAAAATTTTAAGAACAATTTTTTTATTTGCATTCACTTACGTCTTCACGAATTTGTATGCAGCTGTAGCCGCGATTTTTCGTTCATAACACCTACAATTCTGAACCGATTATTAAGATCTTAGACTCGAAATGTTCGTAAAAGAATTCTCTTTCAGCTTAAAGCTTAACATCATTTTTAGAAATTTTTTTTCAATGCAATGTCTAAGTCGATTTTTGAATATTTCAAAAAAAAAACCTATTTTGAAAAAGTGGGCGACTCGAAATTAATTTTAGACCCAAAAAATCAAAATCACTGTGAGCCCCAGAACGATTTTTCGGCTCCATACAAATTGACCCGCCCTAGTGCACATGCATACGTTTTAATTTCTCTTGCAATAAGACATTCGGTTTCAAACCACATGAAAAATTCGTTTTGGTGAAATTGGGAGCATCAAACTTTCGGTTTCAAAGCGAATCCGAATAAAATGTACGAATTCGTTTTCCGAAGCACTGCCGAATATCACGGAAAATTTTGCCATAGTGACCATTTGTCGGATATTCTTTTTCACACAAAAATCTCATGGATGCTGTTTTTGTTCTTATGGAAAATTGACACAAAAAAAGTCTTGGAAGTTGTCAAGAGATTTTTTTGGCATACTGTATTGGATCGATTTCCAACTGAACTGGAACAAAACTGCATACGGCTAAGAAAAAAGTTCATTATCACCAATTGGTTCTTCGCGGAGGCCTACCTAGCAAGACGTGCGCTAAACATTTTTTTAAGTATGGTAGCAGCTGTATACGGGCTGCCAAGCGTCTTAAGTATTGTAACTAACATAATCTTTGCTAATTGAAAGTATATCTGTCTCTTATGTAAGTAATTGAAAATTTTTCGCCATTACTTGGCAGCTGGCCAGCTAAAACAATGTTCAACCAAATGGAAATCAATGTTCAAGGTCGTACACAAAAGGCCTATCAGCAACTTTTCTCAACAATAACCTTTGCCTATGTATAAAGGGGCGTATACGTAATGCACTTGCAACAAAAGCAAGATATTACGTATACGCATTGGGGAAAAAAACCGCACACAACGTTGCTCGAATGACGGCACAATGCAATATAATAGCTAGGCCCAGAATCTCTATTGCTTTAGCCCTGGCCAATCATTGTAGCACTCGACCAAGCCACATAACAATGTCAATAGAATACTAGTGCCTGCCCTTGAATTTGGCAGTAGACCCAAGGTAATTCAACAATTGCATGGCCAAGAAGAGAAGCGTCGGTCGTGCAAATTAATGTGCCGCTTCAGGATGCATAGGATCTTATTTTAGGAGAGCTTGAATAAGTCTGCGTTCCAGAATGAAGGTAAAATTTGTAGGCTCTAATATGGCTTGTGGGGTCTTTCTTAATCGTTTACCTCCACTCACCAAACGCTTGTAGCCAAAGTACAGACTCTAAAAGAGAACCCATTCTAGTCCCACATTACCATTCCATTGTACTCACCTTAGCTGCACATCATCGCAGATTTCGCCATCGTTTAACAGCACCACAACCGGCAGCGGCACACACTCATCCAATCTGCGATTGTGTGCAGCCGCTTTGGCCAACAAACTAATGGCCGCCGTAGAGGATCCCGATGAACAGGAAGAGGATGTAGAGGATGTTGAGCAGCTTGATGAGCAATTGTTATTATTATGAGCCATGGCGGGCGTGAGGTGTGCCGCAGTAGCATTGCCATTAGCATGTAATTTGTGCGAGTGTTTGTTGGAACCAAAACTGCGTCGTATAGACTGCAGGCTCTGACGTATAAAGGATTCCCGCTTTATATTGGCGCTGCAACGTTTTGTTGGCTGCGCCGTAGCCGCAATCTCAAAATGCACTTTAGCCGGCAATGACTGTGGGCGTGGCAAGGCTGCGGGCATGGGCGTGCACGCATGCTGATGCATCTGCTCGTATTCGTGTATGGCAGCTGGCGACTTACGCCGTAAAAGACTGCGCAGCTGCGTTTCCGTTTCCGCTTCGCTGTTATCCTTTGTTTTTGATATTTTCTTTTGTTTCTTAGCCTTGGCCAGACGTGACTCTTTTTGATCATGCACCTGATCCAGCAGCATGGATTCAATATCCGCAAAAGGTTGCATATGCGGTGATGCTAATAGCGCTGCATTAGGAACACTGACCGTGGACAATTTAGCGGCTGCTTTGCGTCTGCTCATATTATTCTTATTAGTTTTCTCTATAAAGCTATACGATTTGATTAAAAACAGATTGGATTTGTTCTTTTTGGCCTTCAATTGTTGCAATGTCGTCTGCGGCGACGACTCCGCTTCCGTCTCCAGCTCGCTATCATGTACGCTGGCATTGACGTCAACATCAACGTCAACGTCGACGTCGGCATTGGCGTCAGCTTCTTCGTCAGCGTCAACATACGCCTCCTCATTTGGTGCGTTTACTTCCGTAGCTTGTTTTATCATAACTACTATATTGTTGCTTTGTTCCATTTGGCAATTTTTACTTAAATCTTTTTACCATCACTTTTCTTTGGCACTTTATTTAATATTGCAATAGACTCTAACAGCTCTGACTTGTTTCCCGGCCGCTAAAATTGGATATAAACGCGTGAAAAACTGTCGCTATTTTTACACTCACTCATACAAGTACGCGCACACGCATCTGGCGGCGTTGACATTGCCGTAGTCTGTGCGTGTGAGTACTCCGATGTCTGTGCGTGAGTCTGTATATCAGCTGGGCTCAGCTGGCGCAGCACTGACTGTTGCTATCTTTGCCGGTCGCTCACCTAACGACGCGTGGGCTGTCACTTTGGGTTATTCAATAAGTTTGTGCCTTGTACGAAAAATGAAAATGAATCACATTGCTTTTTCGCTGCTAATACTGAAAACTTGCTACTCATTGGAACTAAAACTATTTTCGCTGCTTTTTGCGATTACCCGACTTTTCTCAATTTCTAGTATCTCTAAAATATTCGTATCTTTTAGTCCACATTATTGTACATTTTGGTAGCTCTAGCTTAGAAGCATATTAGTGCTGGTAAGTAGCTCTTAATTTAATGCAATTTTAGCTAAATCTTTTAAAGCCGCTTGAAAGCTTAACAACAGGGTGTATATATTGATGTCGAATTTCGGCAGGCTGACCTTAATACATAGTATCTAAGCCGCAAAATTCTTAGAATGAATTTAGAAACTTGAGTTAACTGCCGATAACACTAGTTTACACGAAAAATGAACCTTCCTAAAAGTGTTTTTTAGGGTAATTTTGAGTCGAGAAACATGAATATGGCAACCTTTTTTTTTCTTAAGCAACGTTTTCGAAATATTTTCGAAAAACATATTTTTGAGCACTTTTTATTGAGTTATTTCTCAATATCACGTGAACGTGTATCGACATGAATGACGATTAGATCGAAAGGTATTGATGTGCTCTTTCCAGTGATATATAATATGTACAGATAAAGTAAACATTATCGAGGTTACTGGCAACTGTAGTTGAAAAAAAGTGTAATTTTCAACCAATTTTAAAAATTACAAATTTTCAGTGTTCCTTTTATTAATGAGAAAAAGTTTTTGAAAATTATGTTATGCTTTAAGCTGAAAAGGAATTCTTTTTCATTTCATTTCATTTCGAGTCTAAGATCTTCGATAGGATAGGAACTGTAGATGTTATACCTTTCGATCTAATCGTCTTTTATGTCGATAAAAAATCTTGTTCACGAGATATTGAGGAATAACTGAAAAAAGTGCCCAAAAACATGATTTTCGAAAATATCTCGAAAACGGTGCTTAAGAAAAAGAAAAGGTTGTCATTTTCGTGTTTCTCGACCCCAAATTACCCTAAAAAACACCTTTTTAGGAAGGCTTACTCGATGACCCTTAAATTTGTAAACTAGTGTAATGCGCGTTATTTGTTATTGGGTACTCTTACTCAGAGAGTCTCTCAGATTCATTTATTCATACAGACTATCAAACGGTATGTACGTGCTGCTAAAGAATATATGTATATTAGGGTGTGTCAAGGCTCACAGCGATTTCGATTCTTTGGGTCATTCTAAGCAACTTTGCCCAAGAAACTGTCTAAAATTAATTTCGAGTCGCCCACTTTTTCAAAATAGGGTTTTTTTCGAAATATTTAAAAATTGACTTAGACATTGCATCGAAAAAAAATGGCTAAAAATTATGTTAAGCTTTAAACTGAGAGAGAATTCTTTTACGAACATTCATATAAAAGTGTGATTGAGTGAAGATTGGAACTTCCTTACATGGTTCCATAACACAATTCTTAACCGATTTTTAAGATCTAAAACTCGAAATGTTCGTAAAACAATTCTCTTTCAGCTTAAAGCTTAACATCATTTTTAGAAATTTTTGTTCGATGCAATATCTAAGTCGATTTTATAATATTTTGAAAAAAACAACCTATTTTGAAAAAGTTGTCGACTCGAAAATAATTTTAGACCCATAGTTTCTTGGGCAAAGTTGCTTAGAATGATCCAAAAAATCAAAATCACTGTGAACCCCAGAACGTTTTTTCGGCTCCATACAAATTGACCCGCCCTAATGTATATACACCCAAACCAATTTTTGCACGGTTTTTAAATAACACGGTCTACGAAAAAAATTTCTTATACAATTTCATTCGATTTAAAGAAAAATATTTTTGTTAAACTAATCTTTTAGAAATCTAGTAATGGAATTCCTTAACTTAATGCAAAAACCACATTTTTCTGGCTCATCTTAAGAACAAATTATTTTCACTTCGAGAATGGAAGAACTGTTTTTGAGACAAAAAAATTTTCAAGATTGAACGTGAACAAAATCTTATTTTGGATTTTCTGAAGTATATTTAAAGCTTCTGAACCTTGCAGTTATTGGCGCTTTTTACAACACTCTTTTGAGCCAAAGTTCGCTACTTTTCGTAGTTAACGTTCTGGGTCGCGCATAAATGCCCATTAGGGTGGCCGCCGCTGGTATGGAGTATTTTTTAACCGTCGATATCAATAACGCCCACCCCCTAAAAAGTTTCATTTTTACCTGCAAATAGCGCCTGTAAAATTTAAAGGCGATCCGAATGTATTTGATGGTTCCTAAAATAGGTCAAAGTTCATAATTTTCACTTTTTGCGTTTTTGACTGTATTGTTCTACATAAACTTTAAAAACTTATTTCCAAACAAACAAATCATGGTTCAAAAAGTCGCATAGCTATCAAAACATAATTTTAAAAAAATATAGAGTCGCCCTCAATAAATTTGTTAAGCTCTAAAATTAATTAAATTGACTAATTTTGTATCCTTAACATGTTTTAGTCGTTTCTGTAGTAAAATGACATGCTAAAACCGAAAATGCAGTCAAAAATGTTTTTCATCAAACGAGCTTTGAGATATTTTGAAAAAAACATTTTTCGAAATTAGAAAAAAAAAGTTACTACTTAACAGCAAATATCTCTGGTTATACTAAACTGATTTCGATAATTTTACTTTTGACTTGACTGTAGATAATTGAATTACCCATCGATTATATTTGGAACATATTTTTGTCAAACTTACGGTTTGGTCGCTATTTATGCATTCATATGAACATTTTTTATGATCTTTGAACTATTTTAGGGACTATCAAATACATTTAAATTTTACAGGCGCTATATGCAGGTAAAAAGTAAACTTTTTAGGGGATGGCATTATTAAAATCGTGAGATGCTACAAAAATGGCCACCCTAATGCGCATGTTTTTTTTAGTACAAGTCGTTTTTTGACACTGCTTGGACAAAATAAACCGCCCATTTATACACTTTGCCTAAAGCTCAACGAAACAAGTTCTAATAGTAAAAGCAAAAATTGCAATTAAACATTAAGTTTGTGAAATAAGTTTAAAGACTTTAAGCAACACTTAAACAAAAACATTGCACAAAGCTTTATAAACAGCTGATTTGTCAATTGTTTACCAATTCATAAGCTACAATGGAGGTAGTTTCGAATTTGACTGCATTTTCTGGTAACTGGTAACTTTTAGGCAGTTTAAAATTTTCAATGTTATGTCGATTGCCTTAAGCGCTCAGCATTGAAATAAGATCCGATAAGCAATTGCAAACACTGTTTGTTAGGTAAGGGCGCAGCCAGGGTGCCCCATTTTTAATCAGTATATGTGCATACAAAAAATTATATTTGGCACTCGCCGCTGTGAGAACTTTGCTGCGACCTTGTGTGATAACATGGCCGGCAAAAGCAGTTCACACCGCTTTTTAAGCAGCTGATTTATTAATTGCTACAGTAACGTCTTTGCAACACTTAATTTGCTTAATTGGCACAAAACCGTTAAAAACTTAGCAAACAACCCAACACTGAAGTTGCTCTCGCTCATAAGAGAGCATAATAAATGTTGCGGCAATGGCAAACGGCAAAAAAAAAGCAACAGCCAACGGCCGTTTTGTTGTTTGGTTTTTTTTTTTTTTTTTGTTTTTTGGCTTTTTTGATTTTCTTTTTACCGCATAGTTCGTTGTTGAATTCTATGGCTATTAATTTAACTTGCTATGCGCGCTTTTTTTTTTTTGCATTTAGTTATGGCCAAAACTGACAATTTCCGTCACTCTTTTGGCTGACGGTATGACGTCACTTGGAGGCGACCGTGCGCGATAAGCTGCTTGGGCAACTCTTGCTGGCCCTTTGACCGATCGACGTTACTTTCACACACACACACACGCACACACCGACACACGTGTCGTATACGCCGCGTTGGCCGCTAAGAAGCCACTGTTTGCTTTGTACTTGTTGTGTTAAATAAGTTTGTCTTTATTTATAAACACAATTTATACTAGTTGTTGATAAATGTTTATTTTTTTATTTTTGCAAGATTGCGTTGCGTGAACCAACCAACACAATAAAAACAACAAAAAAAATATAACAACAATAAAAAAAAAAGAAATAGAAAACACGAAACCGAAACCGAAACCGAAACGAAAACCAAAACCAAAAACCGAAGCAGCCGCTGCTGTTTGGCTGCCGTTCGCTTTCGCACTGAATTTCAAATTGAATCGCTGCGGCGGCCAAAGCTACAGCCGCAGTCCAGCGTGCGACGGCAGCGGCCCTACAAAAACTACAACAATAATAGCAGCAACATATTAAAGACAGCTGACGACGTCGACGCCGACGCCGACGCTGACGCTGTCGCTGAAGATGGCAAAAGCAAAGTCAAAAGTACGAGGGCTGCTTGATATGTGCGCTTTTTGTGTCAACTAACAGCTGTTAATAGCTAGTACTAAGCACACTGTGGTCAAAGAGAGCGCGTTTAGTGGGCTTGAGCATATTGTCAGAAAAGCTTGTGATTTGTGACGCATATGAAGCCAGATGAACATCGTGTGCTCTGCACCTTCTTTTACAATTTTGAACAAGTGGTTGACTGAATTCCATTGTCCACCCAAAGTGGTCATTTCGCCCAAAAATCAACGATAAAATTCAAGCAATTAGCTGAACGAGTTAACTGAACAGCTAATGCTGTTTGTACACGATAGATACGTTCCTGAAGAAACCGTGTAAAAAAATACATGAAGTAAATCCTTAAAGGCCTATACGCAGTTCGAAATATTTCGCACGGAATGACAAAACTTCATATAAAAAAAGATGGCGTACGTTAAAGTCGGGCGCGGACGACTTTGGGATACCCTGTACCACTGCTTGCAATAAAATCCGGTAAATTGCTTTAGAACACCAAAAGACATTTGATGGCCAAATTAGATTACGATACCTTCATAAACAACCAAAAACAGACGAATTTTTAATCAAAAACTTTTTCGACCGATCGGTCCTATGGGAGCTATATGATATAGTCAACCGATTTTGATAAAATTTGGTACAGTGTTGAAGATCTCTAAAAAACTTCTGAATGCCAAATTTGGTTACAATATCTTCACAAACAAACGAAACACAACGAATTTTGTACAAAAAACAAATTTTCGACCGATCGATCCTATGGGAGCTATATAATATAGTCAACTGATTTTGATCAAATTTGGTATAGTGCTTGGGAACTCCAAAAAACTTCTTAATGCCAAATGTGGTTACGGTATGTTCACAAATAAACGAAACACAACGAATTTTGTACAAAAAACAAATTTTCGACCGATCGATCCTATGGGAGCTATATAATATAGTCAACTGATTTTGATCAAATTTGGTACAGTGCCGGGGGTTTCTAAAAAACTTCCGATTGCCAAATTTGGTTATGATATCTTCATAAGCAAACGAATTATCCATCTAAAACTTTTGCTTTTTTTCGAGGTCCTCTGAAACACCCCTATGGGAGATATATAATGTAGTCCCGATATCAAAAAAATAAAATAAACTTGTCTCCTATGGATTAATACGGGATCTTATCTGAAAGTTTGGTTGCTCTAGCTCTTACCATCTCGGAGATCTAGGCGTTCATACGGACAGACGGACATGGGTATATCGACTTCTCTAGTCACTCTGATCATACTTTAGGTAACTTTGGGGGTTCTCCGACTTCTCCTTCTGTACGTTACATACATTTTCGGCTTGCACAAACACAATATACCCTTTGTACCATACGGTACAGGGTATAAAAATATCACAAATGGGATTTTTTTTTTTTTTTTTTGCGATTCCGTGCGAAATATTTCGTACTGCGTAGACCCCTTAAGCTGCTATGAAAATAAATTAAAAAGCGAAATTCCCTAACTAAATTTCTAAAAGATTAGTTTAATAAAAACATTTTTCTTTAAAATTTCAATTAAATAGCTTTTTTTCGAATGAAATTGTGTAAAAAACTTTTTTTTTAGACCGTGTTATTTCAAAACCGTGTAAAAACAGAATTGGGTGTACATTACATTCAGTGGCGGATCCATGGGGGATTTTTCGAGTCACGACCCCCAAAAAGTTGGAAAATTGGGTTGAAAGTGTTTGGCGAGCTCTGATATATATACACTTTGAAGTGAAGAACTTCGCTAAAGACCAAATCCTGGATCCGCACCTGATTACATTTGACATGACACTTATAAGCGCAAACGCAGACATCATGTCAACATGAACTATAGATTTATATATAAAGCTTTTTGAGCCAGCTGACTGATTGACAATTCATGCATAGCCCAAACGGAAATTTAGGGAAATTTTGGAAAATTCCGCCAACAAGTGAAGAAAATGGTGCGTTAAAGTTTGTAAAAGGGTTCGTTTTCATAAAATCAACTTACAACATGTGCAAATGTGATCTTTTTGGGCATTAAAGAAAAAAGGAAATTTTGGGAAATTCCGCTAACAAGTGAAGAAAATGGTGCGTCAAAGTTTGTAAAAGGCTTCGTTTTCATAAAATCGACTTACAACATGTGCAAATGTGATTTTTTTGGACATTAAAGAAAAAAGCATACAATCTTCTACCTCAATGCTGGTAAGGAACCGAGAATAGATTAAAATATCTAGCACATCCGCGCCGTAAGCGGTGAGGCTAATGTGATTGCTCAAGCGCGGCCGTATGATCATTTAAAAACAAACGCTGATCGGGATCTTCCAGCGCTCATCAAATGAATTTTAGCAGCGTTTCTTTACTGGATCAAATTATCAAAAGTTTTTTTTTTAAACGAAGTATCTTACAGAGATTTTGGGAAAAGTGAAATGGTCCATAAATCATCACGTAATGAAATTAGATATTCTATATGAGAATATGGAGTAGACTACAAACAATTGAGGCAAAGGCATACACTGAAAAAAGCAAGAAATTCGCGCTCAAAAGCGAGCGTTTTGACCAAATGGGATTTTTTTTTTATTATATATGAAGTTTTTTCATTCTATGCGAAACTTTTCGAACTGCGTATGGGCGCTTAAACAAGAATTGGGGGATTTTTCTATTAAAGGGGTCGACGCAGTACGAAATATTTCGCACGGAATGACAAAACTTCATATAAAAAAAAATATCCCAAAATGTATCCCTGGCCTTAATAACAGAAAATTTCGTCTTTCAAAATCGCGTTTTTTTTTGTAAACAGAGAAATTAAATTAAGAAATTTTGGAACTATTTTGGAAATTCCTAATTTCAATTTCAATTTCTTTATTTAAGGCCCTTACGTAGCATGCAAAAATTCCGCACGAAATGTCAAAACTTCATATAAAAAAAAACATCCCAAAAAAGGGAATTTTTTTTTTATATGAAGTTTTGACATTTCGTGCGGAATTTTTGCATGCTGCGTAAGGGCCTTAAATAAAGAAATCCCAAAAAAGGGAATTTTTTTTTATATGAAGTTTTGACATTTCGTGCGGAATTTTTGCATGCTACGTAAGGGCCTTAAATAAAGAAATCCCAAAAAAGGGAATTTTTTTTTATATGAAGTTTTGACATTTCGTGCGGAATTTTTGCATGCTGCGTATGGGCCTATACCCTAATATTACCATCTTCGTTTACTAAGTATGTATATACAATTTTTAGAGTTTAATAGCTTTACAACTAAGATATTATTATATACATGAAATCAAAATATTGCGTAGTAAAATTCTTTCTAGAGCAATTTTATGAAGACAGAAATTCTTAATTGAAGCATGTCTAGAAGAATTTGAAGAAGATTGCTTATAAGAAGAATTTTTAGTCTTTGTGTTGAGATTGAAAGTATTTATTTTTTTTTTTTTAATGAGAAGACAACGAATACTTATAGATTAAAGAGTGAAACATTCATATTTTGTGCAAATTCAAACTTTAATTGAGATCGTCTCTTTTTTCCGAGAGTACATAAGGGTGGCTGATTTGTTAGAGTTAATGTCTTGTCGGTTCTCAGTTTCGAGACGAACATTTTTGTTATTTTTTTAATATAATTTCTTTTACCATTCTTAATTAATATTATTAACATCTAAAATATTAAAGTTGGCTGTTGGACAGACTAGATATAGATTTTTAGCAAAAACGTATGCAAAAATGCATAAATTGAGCTAGAAACTGATACTCTCACCCAGCAGACTCTTCAGATTTATTCTGCAGCTGAAGAAATTAAGAAAATTGTGTTGTATGAAAAGTTCATCATTAAGGCAAACGCTTATTAAAAAAAATACTATTAATCAAGTAAAGACGACTCTTTTGAGACATAAAACTTTCTTTACCTAAAAAAATCAATTTTATTCAACAACTCACAGACTACCCAAACCTCCCTCGCAACGGCTTGCTTCTTCGGCTTGCTTAGTGCCGACAATGCGCTAACGCTGACGCTGACGCCGACGCCGACGAACGCTGCATAGCCGTTATTTGTTATTGTTGTTAAGAAATTTAACCATAAAAAAGTCATAATATTAACGCTTTGCTCTTGTTTATTGAAAATGACTGATGGCTGCTGCCGCTGCTGCTGCTGCTACTGCGACGCGACGCAACGCAAAGATACTTTGGCTGAGTATAAGATACTTTTTTAGCAGATACTATACAGATCAGCAAACATATAGCGGGTAATACTAGTTGTAGAAAGTTATACAGATAGTGCTCATGATGATGTTTGCTAGCTACTATATAAGAATCTTAGACACGTTCTGCTAGTTTGTCGTCTTAACCGGTTTATCAGTTTATCGAGTAAATATCTATAACTCATATGGATAACACTCAGCTAGTACTGACAAGGAAACTTAAATGATTATATCATAGTGTAGATCTTGAGTTTTCTCAAAGCGCAAAAACTTTAATTTCGTTAAATATTGAACTTCTCTAGATATAAAATTTGAATCATAGCTATAAATCATTTGTCAGCTACTTCAATGGAAATTGATTTATCAAAAATAATTGTCACAAATTTTTGCCAGACATCCAAGCATAATTTGAGCATAATGACCGTATAATATTGCGCAGTCCAGTGGCGTTGATGGTAGGCAGATTTGGGGAATCAACTTATTTCACCCTTCCCCAAATGATCAAACATAAATTAATGTAAATACAGAAATTGTTTTCCTAAATTATTGAGTGAGAAATGCCTAAAAATTTTTTTGAGAAATTATTTTTTTTTTGGGCTATCGAAATCAGCGCGAAATATTGCGATAACTGAAATGCGTAAACGCCAGAATTTTTTGACTGCTCTAATCTAAATAAAAATGCACTTCTGACCATTTTGGTACTTGGTATTAAGGAAACCATTAAAAAATCGAAATACAGTCGAACTTCCCTATAGCAAATTCGTAATATAAAAGGAATTCGTTATATGGAGATAATTTTTTGATTTGATTTATTGATTTAAATGGGGTACAACAAAGTGCAGTTGGCCTTAAATTATAAGAAAAGTTTAAAAGAAATATTTAAAATTAAACGAGGAAAATAGATAGATATAAACTAATCCGCGTCGCCAGCCCGGTGGGTGAACTTTTTAGCGATATGCACCGACTCACATCAAAAACTGGCCAGAGACTTGGATTTACAATAACCAAGTGGAAAAAGGAAGTTCAAATAAAATTTAAACATTAAATATATAAAAAAAAGCCAAAAGAGCATCAATGACGAAACAAGTGCCTCATAATACAGGATTGGTCATGGATGCTCGAAGAGGCAAGTCAAGATGACTTAGGATAGAACACGTGATAGAAGGAATAGACCGTTCAAAAGAGAGGAAATTAAAAAGGCTATTGTAATTAGAGCATAGAACTCGGAAAGGATTGCAAGGCTAAGGGACGAAAATTACGAGTTACTCTGGCAGGTACAACAAAATTAACTTTATTAAGAAGTTCAGTAGAGTCAATAAGGCCGAGTAATAACTTATGCAAGAAGAGTACACCGTGGCATGTTCTACGGTTTTTTAAGAAGGACAGCTTTATAAGGCGAAGTCTCTAGCTTTATTTACAATATTGCAAATATGATCGTTAAATTTGAGTTTATGGTCAAACAGTATGCCAAGGTCTAAAACACTCCGGATACGATCCAAGGTAGAGGAGTCTATAGAGTAAGCAGCCAAATGAGGAACAGAACGGTAAAATGTCATAATTTTACATTTCGTCTTGTTTAGAAAAAGTTGGTTGACATTACACCAATATTCCATGGTATCGAAATCGTGCTGAAGAAGTGAATACATATTATTAGCATTGTGGGAGTAGGACAAACAAAGTTTTACATCATCCGCATACATAAGAATGCGAGAAGACCGGATAACTTGTGGAAGATCATTAATGAATAAGATAAAAAGTAGGGGACCTAGATGACTGCCTTGGGGTACCCCTGACGTGACATTAATTACTTTAGATTCGCAGCCTTTAAAAACTACCTTCTGCACACGATTAGTTAAATAGGATGAGATCCACTTTAAAAGACAAGGCGGAAATCCTAAGCGAGACAGTTTAACTAGAAGAAGGCTATGGTTTACTGAGTCAAATGCCTTACTGAAGTCAGTATAAATGACATCAGTTTGCATTTTGCTAATAAAACCATTGTTAATAAGAGAAGAAAGTTCTAAAAGGTTTGTAGTGGTGGACCGACGTTTTACAAACCCGTGTTGGGAGTCAGATATTAAAGAACGACAGTGGTGTTGCAATTGTGAAGTTAGAAACCCTTTAAAAACTTTTGGAATTGATGAAAGCTTGGCAATACCACGGTAGTTCTCAATATTTGACTTGGAACCTTTTTTATGAAAAGGGATAATGAACGATTCATTCCAGATGGCTGGAAGATATGACAACTTTACGGATAGCGGCGTGGAAAGGGAGCCGGCACAATGCTTTAGAACACAACTAGGAATAGCATCAGGGCCAGGAGAGAAGGAAGATTTTATGGACATAAGAGATTGTAAAACGTCGGACTCTAAGATTTGGGGATAGTTGAGGTTAATGCTATTAGGATTGACAGAGTAGGTAGTTTGAAAGAAGTTCGCGAACAAGTCCGCGATTTCAGAGTTTTTAGAAGAACATGCATTATTATAGTGTAGCGATGCAGGAAAAAGGGAAGACTTCCGTTTAGAATTAACAAATGAGAAAAATTTCTTAGGATCACTACGGAAAATAAATAAATAAAATAAATAAAAGCAGTGCACCAGTTTGACTGTATATCAATTTAGCGAAGCCAGTGACGAGAGCGAAGGTCATGAAGAAACCGAAGAAAGCAATGAGAATGAAAACAGCGAAGAGTCCGAACGGAGCTATTATGCCGCAGGTACTATTGACTCCGATGATAGCAACAGAGTTCAAAACTACGGCACCGAAGATTTCGAAAACTCGGAATCCTCAGATGACTTTTACGCCACCGACCCCGAAGACAGCGAAGACACAGAATGATAACGCATAAAACGATAATACCGAAAACACTCCTGACTCCGAAGACAACAGCTACACCAAATCGCAAATACGCCGAAGACTTTTATGCCACCGATTGACTCATTTACAGTAAATGCAGACCCATTATATTGCGTTTGGATACAAAATTCTCTTTACTCTATGGACTAGAATACTTTGCACCGTAACAATCTACAATCTATCTTCCTCATACAGCTAGTGTTCAAATTTCACACTTCAATATCATTTTTAATTTTTTAATTGGGATAATCGGAGAAACTGTCTTTTTTTTAATGAAATGTTTATAACTCCTAAAATAGAAGAGGCAGATAGCGTGGAGTCTATGAAACACTACTCCGTTTGTATATATCTATGTACCTGATCAAAGAGAGAACCAACTGGAAGCAGAGATTAAAATTTTGTTGCAAAATGGAACCACCTAATTATTGTAGATTTCTTGTACCTAGAGCCGGGCCTAAGCTGAAGTTTATTTGTGCTCTTGGCAGTTCCGGAATACTTTCAAATTTAAGAAAAACCCATAACTATTGCATTTTTTTCAGTCAATTTAAAGTTCTGAAATAATACTCAAAATAAGTTGTTTTATTTGGTTTTTTGAGATTATATTGAAGCCCCGACGTGCCTAAGTTTTTTTGGAACTCGGATTTCGACACTGCGACCACTAAAGAGTGTATGATCTATGCTATCTATCATGTCAGTAAGGCAAATTCGGTATTACGAATTTATATTAACTTAGCTTATGAGACGATCTAAAATATATATTCATTTTATAGGGATTTCCAGCTATTTTATAGTAAAACCCGTTCCAAGAATCGCTTAGTGTATTATTAATAAATGGGTTCATTTTTCAGTTTTTTGGGTCTAAAAAACATATTTTAGCATGTTTTTAATTAATTTAATTGCAAATGTTCAGACTCAGCATAAAAAGCTACGTCACTGGTTCGATGAATATATTTCTGAATAATTTTAATTTCTGACACACACTCATCGAAATTCACTTAAAGACAGCTAGGTTTTTTTAATTTAATTTTAAAATACCACCAAGAGCTTAATAAATGTCTTAATAAATTGAGAATATTTTTAATAACAATTAAAAACAAAATGGCTTCTGACTGGAAGGGTTCTATGCCTTCTTTTGAACAAAGTTCCTCAATTCCTTATTACACCTTAATATAACAAAAAAAAAGTTTCGCATAGTTTTGACAAGTTTAAAATTCATAAAAGATACACAGAGGTTTGTACATTAGGCTCACATGGGACAACATACAAAATTTGATGACTCTAGCTCCTATGGACTTATATTCGAATTTTGAAGCAGCTGAATTTTGTAGCATTTTTGACCATAACTTTTTTTGAATTTATTTAATATTATTATTACCCGCTAATAAACGGGGTTTCAGATTTTAAGAGATTAAACAGAATAACTAGGACCGTTGAGAGGAAAGTAGCAGCCCTTTGGTTAATATCGTCATTTCCTAGGCGCACTCCTTTTTTCAGTAGAACTAAATGTTTCATGTTTTTTCAAGTCTACAGGCACCTTTAGAAAACTTCGGACACTTGTGAAATATCCTCGTCAACACACCCACAATAGCGAAACTTCAATAAAGGCGAAGTATAGCATATTTAACAAACTGTATTTGTCTCGGGATTATGCTCATATTTTTTTTCAAAGTTTTGTGGTCTTTGGGATCTATAGCTTAACTGATTCTCTTCTGGCTTTTAAATGCATTATACAATTTTGTAATACATTTAACCAGCACCGGATTGAAGCATAGTATAGGAAACTAGATATTCAGCCGTGCTCCGGAAAACGAAAAAACCAAACCGAACAATATCATTCGGATTCGTTTTTGCGTGCTACGGAAAACGAATTTTTTCGTCAATAACTTCCCTTTTTATATTCGATAAATTCGTAAATTTCCCTTATTTTTCGATAAATTCTTCTGTTGTGTCGGCGCGAAATTTTTTTTGTTTGATACAAAACAGCTGACATGGTTGCCGTTGAGTCAAAAAAAAAAATTATTAAAAATTATTGTCAATACATATCTACCTTAAAGTTGGCATAAATATAATCTAAGAATATCAAAGAATATTTAAAAAGAAAGTCTCTATTAATTAAAGACACCGCCGTTCGGATTCGGCTATAAACTGTAGCTCCCTGTTCTCTTTGAACAGTTATTAATAGAGATCCCCATGTCCCGCCCAGGGGCGACTGACAAAAAAAAAATTGTCAGTCAGGGAATTATTATATTTATATTATATTATTTAAAAATTTTGGCGATTCGTTTTAATTTCTCTTGCAAACAAAACATTCGTTTTCAAACCACATGAAAAATTCGTTTTGGTGGATTTGGGAGCACGGAACATTCGTTTTCAAAACGAATCCGAATAAATTGTTCGGATTCGTTTTCCGGAGCATTGCTGATTGTCCCAGTTCAAAAAAAAATATCTATCACGGAATTGTTGGTTAAATGTTTATACGGACGAACAAAGCTCATTCATCTGCCTGCTCAATGCTTTGCACTATATAATAATAATCTTGACCAGGGCCGGAGTAAAGCATGAGCAGATGAGGCCACGAACCAGGGCGTAACACATAAAAAGAAAATTAGTTCGAAAACTAGTTTAATTATTGAATTAAATATCAACAAAAGAATATCAGATATTTTCGCTACTAAAAAAAAAGCAAACTATAAGAAAAATGTTTTTCAAATTTTGTATACTTTGCGCTTGTGATCTTCGAGATTTTGGTGTCTTTACAGACGGGCCTAGCGCAATCATTTATTCAGGAGCGTTTTAAAGCATTAGTCGATGGGGCCCCCACATTCAAAAAAGTTTTATTATAACAAAATTTTGATAGAAATATCTTAGAAGCGCAGTCATGCCAAGAAAGTTACTTTGATTTATCAAGTTATCGAAGAGAAGATTGTGGAAATCTTTCTACGCTAGTATCCAGTGTTGATACAAAACGATGGCAGTAGATAAAGATCTTTTATCAAATGTTTGTACTAGTATGAAAAAAAAAACGACTTGTTCATCAAATTCTTCTTAGTCTGTAAAGGAACTGCGCGAGCTGCGCTTAGACAATATTAGTAAAGTCCTAAATTAGTTATAAAATATGTAGTATTTGGAAGAATTACTAAATAAAGCTGCGATCAAATAGATAATTGTGAAAAAAAAACGCCCTGAGCCTTGGGGCCTTGGGCGCTCCGGCCCTGCGCTTAATGCTTTCGCTACCGGCTGCAGCAAACTGTACTTAACACACTCCAAGTCAAATGGGTTTTTACACAAATTTTACGTTTGTAATATCCTAAGTATCTAGTTTTGAAATCTTTCGCTTATGTTTTCAGTGTAGCCACAAAGCCACAAACAATAACCACAACGCATTCAGCGCTGACCCAAAAAAAAGAAATTCGCAAGACATTTCGTCTATTATTTGAAATGATTTTTAATTTTTGGTTTCTACCATATTACAGGGCAGTAGAAAACTTTTGACAAAAGACCGAAACTAAAATGTAAGCAGTGTGCTTGCTATCATAAATAAAAAAAAAAAAATCATTTTCACACAGACATACACATATGTACTACAAAAAAAAAGAAAAAGTATTAATTGAACGTTTGAGATATTATTTTGATAAAAACTCATTGATAAAGTTGGCCACCTGCCGTTTAGCTTTTACCGTCTGCCAGCATTGTTAACTTTGATATCAGTTTAGATACAAACAAGTAAATATATATATGGCATATACTTATGTACTACCATCGGGTCTAACATAACTAAGCTTCGTACAGCTGTTAACTTTGGGCCATTACGTCTATTACGCCCCCTTGGTTGAGCAACGCAAAAAAAAAACAACACAACAACAATGACAACATAAACCCCTGGGCTGTAAAATATTTCATCTGGTAATATTTTTTTTAGTAGGCGTTCCGGCTTGACACATATACATTAGGGTGGCCGCCGCTGGTATGGAGGATTTTTAAACCGTCGATATCAATAACGCCACCCCCTAAAAAGTTTCCTTTTTACCTGCATATAACGCCTGTAAAATTTAAAGGCGATCCGAATGTATTTGATGGTTCCTAAATTAGGTCAAAGTTCATAATTTTCACTTTTTCCGTTTTTGACTGTATTGTTCTAAATAAACTAGTTTCCAAAAAAAAAACAAATTATGGTTCAAAAAGTCTCATAGCTATCAAAACATAATTTTAAAAAAATATAGAGTCGCCCTGAACGAATTCGGTAAGCTCTAAAATTGATTAAATTGACTAATTACACCAATTAACATATAAAAAAAAATGCAGTCAAAAATTCTTTTCAGAACACGGGCTTTGAGATATTTTGAAAAAAACATTTTTCGAAATTAGAATAAAAAAGTGCCTCTACTTAACAGCAAATATCTCTGGTTATGCTAAACTGATTTCGATAATTTTTTTATTTGACTGTAGATAATTGAATTACCCATCGATTATATTTGGAACATGTTCTTGTCAAACTTACGGCTTGAAAATATGAACATTTTTTATAACCTTTGACCTATTTTAGCGACCATCAAATACATTCGGATCGCCTTTAAATTTTATAGGCGCTACATGCAGGTAAAAAGAAAACTTTTTAAGGGGTGGCGTTATTAAAATCGTGAGATGTTGCAAAAATGGCCACCCTAATATACATACATAGTATGTTACGGAGCATTATCTATATACGTTCATATTTGGTTGTTCTTTTAAAGGTTTAATTAAAAAGATATTGTTTGAATAATGAGGTGACAATTAAACAGGCACATTTGGTCGTCTGAAAGTAAAAAACGATTTGGTCAAGAAGGTATTTTATCAGTACAAGAGACGTAACATATTAAAAAAAAAAAAGAAATTCGGAGATTTAAAAAAATTTTTGTTTTTGTTTCCTCTAAATTCGTTACAAGTACATACTAGGCTTCTTTTCCCAGCCCCTACTTCTTTTTTCCCTTATATAATTAGGCATCACAACGAACCTCATGCTCTCTGGGTGAACTCAATCATTGATTGAGCAGCCTAATCAATCTTACCTAAACTAACATACTAGGCTTTTAAAATTTTTGCATATTATTTTTAAATTTTCAATTCATGTTCTCTCAAAAAAAATGTTGCCCAAAATACACAGAAGAGAAAATAAAATCTTTTAAAAAAAAAAAATTTTATATTTTTACACGGAATTTGTTTTGATTTTTAATTGACCATACGTGACTTAAAGAAACGTTGGGCTACATTCATTACAGACTTTGCTTTAAAATTGTAAAAATTATTCCTCAGGAATTGTAAAAAATACATTAATTTTCATCATCACCTAATACTACTCGTAACACACTGCAATAAATAATATTTATAAACTAGGTATATATTTATCAAATCTTGTGCATGTGCTTGTTATCGTCTCAGATATACAAGTGTAAAGAATTTTAGAACGTGGCGCAAAGATGTGCGCGAGTTTCGCTGCGCTGAAAACTGGTTCACTTTTTGTATGGCAGCTATATGAAATAGTGGACCAATCTTGATGAAACTTTACACAAATGTTTAGACTAAAACAAAATACAACTGGCATAAATTTGGTCAAGATATTTTAAAAAATAAAAAAAAAATATTTCTAAGATGTGTTCTATATTAGTCTGCACATTTTTATGAAGTTGGATCGAAATTGGTGCACTTTTTCATATAGCTACCCTACAAAAATTGAACCTATGCTCTCTTTATCAGAGAGACACGAATAAAGAATCTGCGCATGACGTGACCTTCTAGTTGTTGGTTCAGGGGCGTTCAGATGCAGAAGCAATATCTCTGATAAAGTTATGCAATAAAGATTCCAATTTTCAAATGATTTCAAATGAAATCTAAGGCTAAACCGTCTAGATATTTTGGTCACAAAATCGATTGTTTTTCAACAATCATACACTATTCGATAAAATAGCTGAAATTGCCTTAACGCTGAAGGTATTTAAAAGCATATAAACAAATAAAATACTATACTATATATATGAAAGTGTTTCAAGAACTATTATAGGCCCCCGTTTTTGTTTTTCCAATTGCACAAACTTTACACTGGTGAACAAATTCAGTAGTTTTTTGAAGAATGGAAATTATAATAGATAATGGACAAGATAGGGCCTTGCAGAAACTACAACGTAGATGCTAAAATATGGTGAAAAGATTTTCTTAATCGTACTATTAGAAATCTAAGAGATTCAAGCAAAACAAAATTTTCTAAATTTAAAATTTTTTTAAATTTTCTATATACATATATTCAGGAAAATATAAAGGTAACGCTTCACACTCCCGTGGCTCACTTTAAGAACAAGAATCTGGAACTTTTAGTAGGTATATATAGGTATGCTTATACCCTTTCATTCAACTTTTTGGCAGTTTCGTAACCTTTTCATAATTTACTAGCTCATGGCACATGCAAACATTGTACACGTACATAATTAGTATATGCTTGTATATATGTCATGTTATAGTGGCAACCATATAAAGCTGCTGTCATTGCTACCTGTCATCAAACACCTGGGCCTAAGCATTAGTCATATGAGTTTTTGTCTGGGTGCAAAGTATAATTTGATAAGTTGGTCGAAGGCATACGAGGGACATGTAGAGTTTTGCAAATAGCTTCTTAATGGTAACAATCTACTAGATTAGAGCCAGTTCTCTCCCCTCACGAACTATTTTGGTGGTGACCAACGTTAGGAAACCCTATAGTTTTTATTAACCAAAAAAAAAAAAGGCTGAGCTTTAGTGTTGATAAGCAATTAGTATATGAAATTATCATAAAAAGTTGATTATTATGCATCACGTGACTTTTTTATATACAAATATAATATATATAGAACAGTTCTACAGCAAAGTTTTATCTTCTAACGATTTGCTTCGTTTTGTGATTAGAATGTATAAATACAAGTTCCTTGGTAACATCTTCTGGCTAGTTACAGCACTTATCCGTTTGCGGAAGGTATTTTATACGCCTACAAGTAACTTAAAAATTTTTAAATATTAATATTTTCGAAACACTTAGTTTTGTCAGATTTAAGAGATTGGGATTTAAAAAAAAAAAAGCATTGTCCATCGCTAGCTACGACCTTTTCCATATCTTTCTGGCAGAGCTCGAGTAGCGTTATGGTAATCTTTTAAGGCTATCCACGAATCAAACTATTTGTGAATGTCTTCATATGAGCAGAACTGCTGATCAGAATATGGCGGGTGGGGTAGGCCGAAAAGAAGGCAAAGTTTGGGAATTATTTATGGCATACAAACTTCCTGTTTTGATTGTTAAATGCGATTTTTATTGTACAATAATTGGAAATTTTTGTCTCGACGAAATTGAAAATGACGGCTCTTGTCTGCCTCTGCCCGTAGAACATCGTCCCCGCATTTCAGTTCTCCAGCCTCTTGTAGTGAACCTTACACTAAATCAGAATGAGTTTTGACGAAAAATTAACTGAAATGTGGGCGTTCGAAAAAAAATTTGGTTTTTTTTTCACGTTTTTGGGATTTGAACTTTGATTAAAAATAACAATTTAACACTTTTTCATGTATATGCCAAACAAAAAATTATATCCTTTCAAACATGGTTTGAATGAAGGGAATCGAACAATAGATTTCAAGCTATGCTTGAAATGCGGATGAAAAACATGGTTCCGAGAAAAACGCGTTTAAAGCTTTTAGAACGTCCCTCAGCGCGAGCGACTTAGATGCGTTTAAGACGCTCTATTTCTATAATTATCGATCGCATCGAGAAATCCTTTCATACACATATTCTACGAATTTTTGTAAAAAAAAACGATTTTCTTGAAAGAAGCTCCCCTTAAGAGTTTTTCGACGTAAGATCAAGTTCAGCTCGTATTGTGGCCGACTCATTGCATCAATTAAGTTAAAACCCGTTCCCCAATTATGATTTCGTTCAATTTCAACCGCTTATTATAGTAACCTTTGACCTGCGCCCCCCAAACACTAAGCATAACCTTTGCAGCGTGAATATTCTGCCCAGCCGACGATGCAGAAGCATGACCGGGCAGTTCCTATGACTTTATTTTCTTGCGCTTCCTGCAATGAATCTATTTTTCATCACTATGCAATGTAGATAACGCCAAAAAATCGACGCTCCATCTCCATTGGCTTCGAATCATAAGTAACCCAAGTTCCTAGCTTTTGAATTATTACCAACGCATGCAAGTGCTTGAAAATGGCTTGGCGGGTAAATTCTAATGTTGAAGAAAGCTGCTCTTGCGTTTGGCTGTGATCCTCTTAGAGCAATGCCTCCAATTCCTTCATCGTCGCAGGTTTTTGGACGGTCGTTAACGAAGTCTCCATCCTTACAGGGACAAAACCAATCACAGCACGTAGTTTTACTTAGAGCAGCAACTCAGTAAATACTTTTGAGCTCTCGCTTGAGCCGGCAACAAGGTTCAAAAAAGTGTGCTAAAAAACTGGTTCAATTTTTGTATGACAGCTGTATGAAATAGTGGACCAATTTTGATCAAACTTTACACATACATACATATATGAAGACTAATACCAAACACATAAGTACCTTTGTACCTGGACATTTTGTTTATTTTCGAAAATATTGTGACCAAATTTATGCCAGTTTTATTTTGTTTTAGTCTTAACATTTGTGTGTAATTTGATCAAAATTGGTCCACTATTCAATATAGCTGCCATACAAAAATTGAACCAGTTTTCTGGCCAGCGAAACTCGCAAAACTCTTTGCGTCAGCCTGTAAAATGCTTTGCATCATGTCTGCCATCAATGGACATTAGGGTGGCCGCCGCTGGTATGGAGGATTTTTAAACCGTCGATATCAATAACTTGGTCGCTATTTATGCATTCATATGAAACCTTTTTATGACCTTTGACCTATTTTAGGAACCATCAAATACATTCGGAACGCCTTTAAATTTTACAGGCGCTATATACAGGTAAAAACGAAACTTTTTAGGGGGTGACGTTATTAAAATCGTGAGATGTTGCAAAAATGGCCACCCTAATGGACATATTAGTAATAGCTTGCGCACCTAATATATAAGCCAAATAACAGTACATGAGAAAAGAGTAATTAACAGCAATAGTATCAAGAGACTTCAGGGTTGAGATTTCCAGTTCGCTGTTAATTTTGGCCAGAAGAAAAGTACGTTATGGGGCTGTTTCTTCAAAATTACGTAATAAATTCATTGGAGCAATTGGCGATATCCACAAAGCTACAAAAGAGCTGTGAAAAATTTAAACCACTAAATTGTACAAGGGGGTGGGCCAAGACAAAGTGAAGAAGTAGACCATAAGATGCACCTTGGGCACATTGCCCTGCCCCCAACTCTCTTAGTCGTCGAGAAACAGGTTATACGAAAAGACGAGCGGACATGGCTAAGTCGACTTCTTATCTTATACACCCATGTACTGTACTATACCCAAATATAATACATTTTTTAAAAATCTTGCATTGAAAAACCATATTAAGATTCTGGGTAGAAAAGTGTTTTACGCTAGAAATCTCTAAAGAGCTTGTTCAACTTTTCAAACGAAATTTCTGGGAAAATATGTCGGATGAAAATTCAGTTGAAAAAGCTATATGTCACAAATTAAAAATTCAACTGAATGAGACTTTGATGATCTTGAGCTATAGGTGTAAAGGTGGCTACACAAATATATTATGTACATCATTTTAAGAGAAACTCGGAAGTGATGGTACAGTGTGCTGAATATATGCCAAATTCTAAAAGCTTGGCGCCTACACAAAGTTCAGATACTATATGTAGTATATAGTCCAACTACTAAATAAACTATTAGGCTCTATTTATTTAGAATTTATTTCGATTTTTTTTCGTTTTTGGATGGCATGACGCATTTATTTTGGTTTTGTTGTTTGACAAGCGCAAACAAATTGCCAAGACGCAAAACAAAAACCTCTAAAACTATAGTTTCTGAATTTTCCATAATATTTTTAAAGATTTCTAGAACTCTGATTTGTATTGATTACTAGGTCATGTGTATATTTAGGTAATAAATGGAATAAAACCAACACTGAAAGTGTTCCAAAATGTGTTCCAAGCTATTGTTACGACGGTTTTAAAGATTAGCTATACTTTAGAGGAAAGCCCAAACAAAAGTAGTCAAAAATGTTATCTATAAAATGCTTATATGTAGTTAGTGATATAATACTACTAGATTTGGTTAATACATACTACGTTTATACGTCAAAATCGCTTAGTAACTTTATTTGCGACAATTAAAAGTAGTATTTGCATTATTTTTAAGAGGCCATGAAGGAGAGACCACCCTGTTTCCTCTTGACAGATAATTCTTAATGCGCAAACAAATATTTTGAAATATACACATAATATATGTATTTGTATGTAGTACATGCCATGTGATATAGATCTATATATAGAGCAAGTATTATTTCGCAGCATCTATGCCTTAAGAGCGCGTGCTATCAGTCACGACCACAGGAAAGTACCAGAACCAGAATGGGAACAGACAGGGGCGACCAGAATAGAACCACAACAAACAATGATACGACGGCGACGGCGACGGCGACTCAAAAGAGTTTCCGAGCATAGCTCTGGAATTGACGTAGACAATTTGGTACCATTATATGTAGTACATAGTACATAGTGCTTTAGCTCATATAAATATATATATCATTATTATTTTAGATTTAGATTTAACTTTTCACAAAGTTTGACGTATGCGCAAATTTGAAAATTGATAACATACTATGAACAAGTGTAAACTGGTTGACACATTAGTATATGTCTAGTGTTATAATACTCTATATACTAGTAGTTGATGGCGCAGATCTTGTATGCTATGTATATATACATATGTATATATATATACTATATACACTGACTGATAGCGATTGAGTTCCAAGCCACAAATGTCATTCAACCTGCTGCTCTTAATATAAGCTGTAATATTTTACAAGCAAAACAGTTCATATTCAAATAAGACGCTGTTTTCAGTCAATCTCAGCAAGTTACCTTATGCCACGTTTACACTGACGTCACAAATACAGCTCGGGTCAGTATTAACAACTCTGTTCTCGCTGGCAATGTTTTTAACCCTGGTACTCATTGCAACAAGAGTAGGTTCGGTTAGGTTAACTTTAGTTTTCTATTTAAAGCAGCTGTTAATGGCTTGTAGGACCTTGGCACCTCCGTCACAGCAAAAACGTCATCAGCACGGAAATTAAGCAGAGAATTGCTCTTGAGCAGGAGCTGAGACTACTCGCTACGGACGCTGATCCTTCCTGTTTTGCTTCATGCAACATGAATGATGAACCTGCCAAATGCTTACTCCACAAGATCTTTGGCGTTGACGACAGCTTCCGCATTCGATGGAACGACGAACTGCCTGAGCTCTACGGCGACACTGACATATTCAAACAGATAAACATCCAGCAGACGCTTCAGCGAGTAAGGGTTTCAAAGTCAGTTCACTAGCTACCTTTGGTATCACGGAGTGGGGCAGGCGTGTGCAAAGCAGACGCCTAGAGGGACGTTTTACGTCAGGCCGTAATCCACTAACAAGTTATTCTGGCCAGTTAGAAAGCAGAAGGAACTATCAGTTAGCAGCACTCGAGCTCGAACTTCCTGAAGAATCGGCCTCGATAAAGCACTGGTACATGACAATATAAGCGCTGCCGGATCATGCTATCCTTTCTATAGTGCCAATTATCAATGCCATAGTCATAACAATGGTCCACAAGCCTGGAAAACTGATACCTGTTTTCTACCGGCCGATCAATCTCTCAACTTTGAAGCTTTTGAAACGTTAATTGCATCCAGGCATTGCGGAATCTCAAAAGTCTAGAAACTCCGTAGGCTCACCGACCAAATTCTGCGGGCGTTCGACCAAAGAGTTTGTACATGTACTAGTAATGAAGGGATTAGCCTTGCCCTAATTTGCTCTGTTGCGGTCCTACTACTTGAGCCTGAGCATCAAAGTCGCCACAAGAAAGCTTCCTTGGTCCTTTTTTGTTCAATCTGTTCTCTATGCCTGACGGTGTTTTTCTTAGAATTACAGTCACTTCTCTGCTCATGGCTGCATGATGGTCTGTCCAAAATCTCAACGCAAAGAAATGCTTTAACGTGTGCTTCACCCTGTGTCATCGGCTACCCGTCATGTTGCGTATGCACTGATATCCGTGTATCGACTGAGAATGCACTCCAACAGTCATACACGGAATCTGGTAAAAGGCGAGAGCGTTTATTTTCTAGCGGAAAATGGGAGGGATATCTAAACAAATCCACAAACTTTTCCTGAACTTACGTCAATGCATTGCAATTTCTAAGCGAATTAGAAATATTACCCAAAAATTAAGGTCGCAATAGAGTGAGTATTGGTTTCTAGACTGAAGGACACTAAACTTTTGCTGTTTATAAACGTTTTCAAGGTACATTTAAAATGCTGGAAAATTTGCGGCTCATATAAAAAATGTTTCGAGGATTGGAATAGAATAGAATGTCAATGACAGAAGTGGCAATTTAAGAAAAAAAATGTGGTACAGTCGAGGCGGTGCCCGTCAGTGGAATACTCTGTACCTTTTGTGTCAAAAAAATTTTTCCTGCATTTTCCATCTAAGAACTTTCCAATTGGAATTTATTTTTTTTTTGTGAAATTCGATATTTATACCTATAAGTTCCCTAAATTTTTACCCATTTTGATGAAACTCGAATGTTACAACAAAGAACTTATTTAAATTATACGGGGTAAGTTTCAAGTTGGTATGTTGAGGGGTGTGGGAGAAAACACGGTAAATCGATTGCGGTGGGTGGGGGGGCGCATCGATAAAATTTGGATGTGGATTTGTTTATTAGAGCCACATGAATGAGCTTACCAAAAATAGTGATTCTAGGTCACTTGTAGCCATAATTGCGTAGAGTCAAATATTGACGCAGTTTATTGGCAAGGGGAGGTGAAATTTACACATTTTTGACTATAACTTCAGTTGTATTTGTCCGATTTTGTTCATTTTGTACACATACAAATTATAAATTTCAGATGAAAATACTTAACGGTGTGGCTAAAAACCGCGAAACTCTACTGCGGGGGAACGGGGGAAGATATTGACATGATTCAACAAACTTCATCTTTCCAGGAAATATGCGCACCTGCTGGTAAAGTTTCGTGTCTCTAGCTCTTATAATCTCCGAGATCTAGGCTTTCATACGGACGGACAGACAGACGGACGGACATGGTTCAATCGCTACCCGAGGTTATGATAAGCATTTTGGTATAAAGGACTTGGGGTCTGCCACGCCTCTTTCTGTCCGTTACATACATTGCACAAATCTAGTATACCCTTTGTACCTATAGGTACAGGGTATAAAAAGAGACATCAAATCGGTTGACTGACGCCACACGGTGATGATTCCGGTCAATTTTTGATCAAGGTAGTAAATGTCATTTACAAATGGGACTATGATGACGGTATGCTTTTGTACAGTTGTGGGAAATTCAAAAAGTCTTGTGTTACGATATCTTTATAATCCACCAAGTTATGCAATAAAAACATTTTTTTGACTAATCGATCCTATGGGGGCTATAAGATTGGTGAATATTAGTATTTTAATACTAGATTAAGTAATATCGATAAGTAACTCATTTAAGCGAACATCGATTTAATGTATAGTTACAATAAGAATAAAAGTAGAAGTGTGCAAGACACATCAATGATATAGTCCACCGATTTGGTTCAAAATCGGTACAGTGCTGGGGAACTCTAAAAAACAATCAAGCACCAAAAGAAGTTACGATATCTTTATAAACAAATGAAAAACAGCGAATTTTGCACCAAAAACTTGATTTCACCGATCGGTCCTATGGGGGCTATATGATATAGTCAACCAATTTTGCTTGGGAACTCTAAAAAACTTTCGAATACCAAATTTTGGTAACTTTAGGTAACTTTGGGGGGTCTCCGACGTCTCCTTCTGTATGTTACATACATTTTCGGCTTGCACAAACTTAATATACCCTTTGTAACATACGGTACAGGGTATAAAAATAGTTTTATCGTGATGAAGTTTGAAAATAAATTGCAAATAACGAGAATTGCTTGAAATTGTGAAGTTTATCAACATCATCATACTATTTATTTATTTATTTATTTATTTGAGGGGTACAACTATTATATATTATAAAAAAGTACATATAAATTATTTAGAAAAGAAAATAGAGCGAGGGTATTGATATGAACTAATCCGCGTCTCTAGCCCGATGGGTGAACTTTTTAATGATATGCACCAACTCACATCAAGAACTGGCCAGAAACTTGGATTTACAATATTAAAGTTGAAAAAAGGAAGCAAGATAAAAATTAAACATTATATCAAAAAACAGAGCCAATGGATCACCGTTGACCAAGTGGGTGACTCATAATATAGGATTGGTCAAGGATGCTCGAAGTGGCAAGTCAAGGTGACTTAAGATAGAAGAAGTGATAGATTGAATAGACCGTTCGAAAGAGAGGAAATTGTAAAAGTTATTATAGTTGGAGCATAAGACACGGAAAGGATCGTGCAAAGCATAATTAGATCTACAAAATTGTAAGGCTAAGGGTCGAAAATTACGAGTTAATCTGGATGGTATGGCAAAAGTAACTTTGCTAAGGAGTACATTGGAATCGATAAGACCGAGTAACAGTTTATGCAAGAATAACACGCCGTGGCATGTTCTGCGGTGATTTAAGGAAGGCAATTTTATAAGGCGAAGTCTATCAGAATATGGCGGCAGTCGGATATTTGGGTCCCAGTTTAAGCCACGAAGTGCAAAAAGGAGAAATTGCTTTTGTACGGACTCAATCATGTCCTGATAAAGGTGGTATTGAGGGCTCCAAACGCAGGAACAATATTGGACGGACGAGACAAATATAAAGAAGTTTGGTTGTGTAAGGGTCGTTAAACTCTTTAGACCAACGCTTAATAAAAGCAAGAACACCTCATAGCCTTATTCACGATGTTGCAAATATGGTTATTAAATTTAAGGTTATGATCAAGCAAAACACCAAGGTCAGACACACTCTCGATGCGTTCTAAGGTAGAAGATTCTAAAGAGTAAGTAGCCAAATAAGGAGCAGAACGATAAAATGTCATAACGTTACATTTTGTCTTGTTGAGAAAGAGTTGGTTGATATTGCACCAAGATTGCATGTTATCAAAATCATGCTGAAGAAGTAAGTACTTATTATTATCGGAGTAGGACATACAGAGTTTAACATCATCCGCATACATAAGAATGTGAGCAGATGAGATTACCTGAGGGAGATCATTTAAAAATAAGTTAAAAAGAAGAGGGCCTAGATGGCTACCTTGAGGTACCCCTGACGTGACCATAATTTCTGTAGATTCGCAGCCTTTAAAAACTACCTTCTGGACTCGGTTGGATAAATAGGACGATATCCAATTTAAAAGACAAGACGGAAACCCCAGACGAGACAGTTTAACAAGTAGAAGACTATGGTTTATCATGATAAATGGGAAGGCATTTAGTGTTGTGTCGGAATCATCGTTTCTAAAGAAAATGAATTTGTAATGGATGTATTACCAAAAGTATGACCGTTCTACCATGCGAAGAAAATTTATCTGTATGTAGATTACGGCTGGATTCAGAAATTTTCTTGAATGAATTTTGCATATAACCGACAGACTTTCAATTAAAAAATTGTAGGTCAAATAAGCATAAATAAAGTCTGGAAACGAAAAACGCTTAAAAACTAAGGCTTACTCTAAATGTTCTGTTTTTCGTAAAAAAAAAAAAAAAGTTACAACCACTTCTCAAGGTATTCAAAGTCAAACGTTAGAAAAATCTTTTGAATAGTTAGCTATTCTCTAGACAATGTAGCTTCAAAATAAAGCATTGTTTTATTAAAATTTATTTTTCTACCTTATTTAGCTGTTGCCCCTTTATATAGTACTAGAGCAATTAAAATCTTACCTGGAATGTTTTCGTTTCGCATTGTCACTTAACGAAACAGTTGTGGCAAGTTGTGTTAGCCTGTAGGGGTAAAAAAATAGTAATTATACCACATGTTTCAATAATTTTTATTATATATGCACATCTCTAGTAGATCCACAAAAAAAATAATGGGCTTGTGTGTCGGCTACCCCCCGCTGACTGAGTTGTATAAACATTACAATGCCTTATGAAACATGTAACCTAGACCAAAGGGTTCTAGATCCGCCCCTGATGCACTTTTAAAGCTACTTCTTTAGTTTACTAAACAAATTTACCTACTGAATACTCAAAATACTAAATTTTTGATTGTATAAGACAGCGCCAGTTTTAGCGTAAGGCGGCACTATCCAAAAAACTTTGAAGGCCTGCTCTTTCATAATTCATAATTACACAACAAGAAAGAACAAAAAGAAAAGAAAAACAAATGCAGTTAAATTATTGGAGAGGTCGTCCGTCGTCAGTTTGGGACACGTGAAATAAACGACAAAAACAGCATTGAGCAACGCAAATAGCTGAAATATATGAACATACATACATACATACATATGTAATATATAAAACTAAACAAAAATTTATTTGCGCCAAACTAAAAGAACCTTAAAGAGATGAAGAGCTGCCCCAGTATGATGCTGCTGCTTCTTCTTCTTCTACTTCTCATGGAAACGTCGCCGATTGTCAAAAGCAAAACCTTCAAATATGCTCACCTTGATTTTGTACTCGCGCATAGATTTTTGCCAAATTTTCGTAATATTTTTACATGCTGCTGTATATTGTACAAATTTCCCAAACACTTTTTACACTTTTTGTGAATTTTTGTGAATTTTCCGGAAACACGCACACGTCTAGTTGTAGCAATTGTTGTAGTGCTATAGCAGCTACTTTAATTTTAGCCAAAACCAAGATGAAGACTTTATCTATTAAGCCGTAATTTGCTTTGCTAATAATTTTGCAAAATTTTACACAAATTCTCAAGTTGTTGTGGGGCACCAAAAAAAAAACAGCCCGCCGGAGTTCCTCAAAAAGCAACGCGTTCTACGCTCAAATAATATCGCAACTGCTGCTGCTGCTACTGATTATGACACTCAGAGCCGCGCAGCGAACAGCAGCAGAGACAGCTGCAGAAGTACCGTTAACGTGCAGCGACGCGACAATGACGTTGACGTTGCGGCCGCTCTAAAGAGTCAACAATGGCAGCCGCAGCTGAGTAAGCTGAGCGCAGAGACACAGAGACGAAGAGATGCGAACATTGTCGGGGCGTTTGTGGGTATGGGTGTGTGCTTGCAAAAAGCACCCTCAAAATGGCATGCACACACATACATACATGCACACACCCATGCATGCAAATGTATATATACCAAGGCGTATACACGTTATACGCTCGTGCGCAAGAAAGGGATAAATATGCGATGCAGCCAAGACGACTCGACAGTGCGCTTCAACGATAAATAATCGAGGATGCAAGTTGATAGAATTAATCGATAGAGATCTGCATGAATGCATTTATTTATATTTATACCCTGTACCGTTTGGTACAAAGGGTATATTGTGTTTGTGCAAGCCGAAAATGTATGTAACGTACAGAAGGAGAAGTCGGAGACGACCCCCCAAAGTTACCTAAAGTATGATCAGAGTGACTAGAGAAGTCGATATACCCATGTCCGTCTGTCCGTCTGTCCGTATGAACGCCTAGATCTCAGAGATGGTAAGAGCTAGAGCAACCAAACTTTCAGATAAGATCCCTTATTAATCCATAGGAGACAAGTTTATTTTATTTTTTTGATATCGGGACTACATTATATATCTCCCATAGGGGTGTTTCAAGGGACCTCGAAAAAAAGCAAAACTTTCCATAGGGCCAATCGGTCAAAAAAAACGTTTTTTACACAAAATTCGTTGTGTTTGGTTTGTTTGTGAAGATATTGTAACCAAATTTGGCATTCAGAAGTTTTTTGGAGATCTTCAACACTGTACCATATTTTATCAAAATCGGTTGACTATATCATATAGCTCCCATAGGGCCGATCGGTCGAAAAAAAGTTTTTGATTAAAAATTCGTCTGTTTTTGGTTGTTTATGAAGGTATCATAATCTAATTTGGCAATCAAATGTCTTTTGGTGTTCTTAAGCAATTTACCGGATTTTATTGCAAGCAGTGGTACAGGGTATCCCAAAGTCGTCCGCGCCCGACTTTAACGTACGCCATCTTTTATTTTGTTTTTTTTGTTTAAAAAATGAAAAATATTTACGTATTACCTGCGTAAATTTTTAAACTTCACTGTAAATAATTTTCCTTTAATCCTCTGGAGTCACGAGTAAATAAAAGAAACAACAAAAAATGCTTTCATATACATTTCAGTTTTTACTTCGCTTTGCTTGTAATTCTCATATGGTTTTAACAAGGAATAGTACTTTAGCTAATAAGCGAGTTTTGTTTTTTTAATTTTATAAGTTAAGCTAAGTTTTTAACCATCACATTTACTTTAAAAAATGGAGAATTATTCGTCAAAAATTACAAACATTTATTTCAATTCAATTTAATTCAATTTAATTTAATTCAACTTATTACACATTTATAATGTTACAGAGTGTGTGTTGTGTATAATTTGATAATGTTAAGAGTTTAGCCTATTAGTGCCTTTTCTACTTATATATTAACATTATTGTTATAATATTACTAGTCGAGATTATATAAAATTTATTGTTAGTTGTGGAGAAAATTACAAAAAACCACTTTGAGGAAAAAAAAAAAAAAAATTGTAATTTTTATATACAAAAACTACTCTACAAACTATAATGACCGAGCTAACTCAATAATATGGGGGTACGGGGAGTTTAAACATCTTAAATGAAAGTATTGGGATAAGCGAGCAAGTCTATCCGCTACCATTTCAATACTAGCCAGTTTGTGTAAATTGGACGTAGAATAGAACCAGGATAATTTAAAAATCATTTTCAATATTTTGTTTTGTGATATTTGGAGTTTTATAAGATGACATTTAGCTACATCTGACTAGACTGGTGCAGCATAAGAAATTACGGCTTGAAAAATAGATCTATATAAGTACAATTTGTTTTCTATACTTAATCGGGAGTTTCTATTAATAAATGGATACAATACGCGAGTCAGAGTATTTAAACTTTTTTGTGTCGCACTGAAGCCAACATTTAATAAATAATTACTTTTAGGTGCTTTCCTACAAACGTTATTAGTGTAAATATATACCAAATCGATTTGGTAATAAAATAAAAAAATATTTTTTGTATCGAATATTTAATTTTAAATATTTAGGGTGTTCACTTAGTCGAGCACAAATGCATTAAGGCAAATGTGCAAAGTGTTCAATAGCCACTCACACTAAAAATTTATTTGTGCCCGATGCAGACCCTTGACGAATAAAAAATTGTCTTAATAGCAACCAAATGGGAAATGGGATATTTTTATACCCTGTACCGTATGGTACAAAGGGTATATTGTGTTTGTGCAAGTCGAAAATGTATGTAACGTACAGAAGGAGAAGTCGGAGACCCCCCAAAGTTACCTAAAGTATGATCAGAGTGACTAGAGAAGTCGATATACCTGAACGCCTAGATCTCAGAGATGGTAAGAGCTAGAGCAACCAAACTTTCAGATAAGATCCCTTGTTAATCCATAGGAGACAAGTTTATTTTATTTTTTTGATATCGGGACTACATTATATAGCTCCCATAGGGGTGTTTCAGAGGACCTCGAAAAAAAGCAAAAGTTTTAGATGGATAATTCGTTTGCTTATGAAGATATCATAACCAAATTTGGCAATCGGAAGTTTTTTAGAAACCCCCAGCACTGTACCAAATCTTATCAAAATCGGTTGACTATATCATATAGGTCCCATAGGATCGATCGGTCGAAAATTTGCTTTTTGTACAAAATTCGTTGTGTTTCGTTTGTTTGTGAAGATATTGTAACCAAATTTGGCATTAAGAAGTTTTTTAGAGTTCCCAAGCAAAATCGGTTGACTATATCATATAGCTCCCATTGGACCAATCGGTCAAAAAACCGTGTTTTGTACAAAATTCGTTGTGTTTCGTTTATTTGTGAACAAACCGTAACCACATTTGGCATTAAGAAGTTTTTTAAAGTTCCCAAGCACTGTACCAAATTTGATCAAAATCGGTTGACTATATCATATAGCTCCCATAGGATCGATCGGTCGAAAATTTGTTTTTTGTACAAAATTCGTTGTGTTTCGTTTGTTTGTGAAGATATTGTAACCAAATTTGGCATTAAGAAGTTTTTTAGAGTTCCCAAGCACTGTACCAAATTTGATCAAAATCGGTTGACTATATCATATAGCTCCCACAGGACCAATCGGTCAAAAAAACGTATTTTGAACAAAATCCGTTGTGTTTCGTTTGTTTGGCAAAGAAATATCTTTTGGAGTTTGTAAGCAAAATATCGGACTTGATTGCATTGTGGTGGCCCGACTTTAACGTACGCCATCTTTTTTCATATATCTTACTAATAAGCAGCGGAACGTTAATTTTGAGTATGCAGATTTTTGGAGACACCCTTTGTGTCTGTTTTTCACAAAACAACATTTCTTGTTTTTGCCAATTTATCCAATGAGTCCAGGATTCAAGTTTTACTTAAGAAAATAACTGTATAGAGTGCATAGAGAGTTATTTTCTCTCCGAGTCTCACTAGGACTATAACGTCGCCACAAAAGTTTAAAGAGTTGTTAATAAATACAAAAGCAATCATTTAAAATCAAAAAAAGGGCAAAAATTTTTTGAGCAAGATATCACAATAGTTTAATGTGCTTGCGGATGCTGAAAACTGGGACAAAGAGCATGGAAGGATTAGAGAAGGATCCCTGGGTTAAAAGTGTTCAAAATTGTCAATTAGGCATCGCAAACTTTTTAAAAAACCACAAAACTACTCAACAAGGGCAGGAGTGAAATTTCTAAAATTAATGGATGATCAAAATGGGCCATCCGGCAGTTGATAGATTTTAACATATGGTAAGAACGAATCGGTTTCGGAAAATCCCCCATAATCACAGAGTAGATTAGCGGTATGTATAAGGGTGTTGCATGCTTTTTATCTGATCACATATATGCACAGGAATATATTAGATTATATGAGCTACAATTCGGTACCATATCCGAAGGATTTACCTGCCGCAACAGCATATTTCAGTCTGCTAAGGATTTAAACCACGGATCAGAAGCTCCAGAATCATACTTTAGGGTGCAAAATATTGGCTTTATGGAGTGGCCGACGAAGAACTGGAGCATAAATTTGATTGAAAATATCTTAGAGATGCCATCTATAAACATTTTTGTTATCATAACGAAGTATGACTATTAAGAAGACCTAAAAAGTGGCTAGATAGTAAACGTAAGCACCATCATAAACAAAAAATTCTATGTTTTTGGTGAAAACTTGAGATTTCGTGTACTCATGGTGATTCATTCAGCTACTGGTGTTAAATGGAGAGTTCGAATTTCATGAAAAAGAGCTTATTTAAAAGGTAATGACTCCTACTTTCTACAACAAATTCAAATATTGAAGAGTGAACCACTTTTCAAAGCTTAAAGGCAGTTGAAAATCACAAAAAAAAAATTCCTTCGAAAAAATTATATATTTTTAATTTTTACTAAAAATTCAATAAATCAGTCATTTCGAATCATAAAAAGACGACACTATACAGAAATTGCATCTACATATCATGACCAATAACATAAAATAGCTAACTTTTCAAGTGTTCCAGACTTTTTCTGAAAGAAATAGCGATATTTGTACGAAAAGTCACCAAAATGTTGTGTTTTTCTGGGTCTTGCGCATATGTTCGGCTGTAGTTTTCTCTTAAGGTTACCAATTTTTGTGATTGGGGGCATTTTGGAAAGATAGGTCTACTCTACTTTTGAGCAAAATCAAAATAATGAAAAAATTCGAATTAGTACAGTTTTTATGACCTCATATGTGGAACCGTATTTTGGAAAAGGTCCTTTTTCACAAAAATAGCCATAAAAAAAAAACAAGCCATGGGAGGCCTAAACAAAAATCGGTTTTTGAATGCTGAAACATTGCACTAACATAAAATATAAGTCTCATCTCTTGAGAAGTGTTAAATTTGTCGACTAGTGTAATCTAAGAACATCAAAGAATATTTTTAATATTATTTCAGTTTAAAATGCGTACACTATTGAAACTTTTTTGCTTCGTTTTTATTTATCTTTTAACAAAGTTAAACCGCATTAAAAATTGGTTTTAGTGAAATTGGGAGCACCAAACATGTGATTTCAAAACGTATCTGAATAAAATATTGTGATTCGTTTTGCGGAATAAAATTTTGTAGCAAAAAAAAAAAGGTAAAAATTATTTGCTAACAAAAGCAGGCGACCTTTGTGCATGCACCCTACAAAGTCACCCCTGTTTATGACCAAGGGAACCCAACCCCAAGTCAAATGTGTTTAATATGCTGCAGCCGGCATGTCTAAGCTCTTTCTCTCACGTGCGCTCTCACTTTTTCTGGAAGTTTCGCTCTCCGAAGCTTTTGCGCATGCACAAGTTAATATAATGCGAGGGCAGACTGTGAATTAGTTCTAGCCAAGCAGTCACGTAACGTAAACGTAAGAATAGATTTTTAGATTAAGGGATTGCCAAGGCTGACTTCTTTCTAACGTAACGGATTTAAAAAAATAAACTCCATATGGATTACACTAGTTTACACGAAAAATGAACCTTCCTAAAAAAGTATTTTTTAGGGTAATTTGGGGTCGAGAAACACGAAAATGGCAACCTTTTTTTTTCTTAAGCACCGTTTTCGAGATATTTTCGAAAAACGTGTTTTTGGGCACTTTTTCAGTTATTTCTCAATATCTCGTAAACGAAATTTTGTATCGACAGGAAAGACAATTAGATCGAAAGTTATAGATGCGCTCTTTACAGTGATATATAATTATATTTATAATATAAAGCATACTAAAAATTTGTAATTTTGAAAAATGCTCAAAAATCACACTGTTTTTCGACTTTGGTTGCGTGTAACTTCGATAATTTTTTACATTTTTTTGGCTCGAGGATTTGAACACTAAAGAAAAGTTGGAGCGTTTGCAAGAGATTTGTCACCATTGACAAATTAAATTCTTTCTTAATACATTTTTATTTTTTAAGGAAAATCTGCAAATTTTAGAAATATATGAAAAATGTCGGGATGAATTGTGCTCCAGTGAGTTATATTTGCTAAAAGTCTGTTTTATTAAAGTACCCCAAATGGATGTGGAAGATTCAAAAAATAAAACTATTTCACTATTTCAAACTATTGTGTATACTAGTAGGTTTAATGTCAGTTGGTTTTCTTTGTTAAGGTAGACCCCTTTAGAAAATATATCTTCTAGATGTTTTTTTGCTAATTTCATCCCTAACACAAAGAATATTGAAGTCATCGTGAATTTCTACGTTGCTAACAAGGAGCTACTGCAATACTTCTCTGAGTTACAGATTGGTAACTATAGAAGGTCCCAAATATGTAATCTTCAGTGTGTTCCTTTCTTTACTAAACCGATTACTTTTCAGCCCGCCCTAGTATAAACTAAATAGCTGGATAACGCTGAGGGCCGCTAAATATTTTAAAAAGCACACAAATGCTTGACTGCCGGGTGAAATGAAATATTTATTTCGATTACAAACTGACCGAATGTCTGCCCCCAAGAAGGGGCTCGTGTTCGCTGAGCTGCTCTCCTAACATTGTTCTGCGCAATAGAGCTGGCAGTTTCTATAGCGCTTTACCTGCCCCAAATGTTTGCGCTTGTGTTTATATACAATACATTACATAAATACATACATATGTTTGCATTTCTATGTGCAAGTTAAGCGGATTGTTTTCTACAGAGCAAAGCAGAAATGGCAAAAACACAAATCTGAGACAAAAGTTGCCACAGATGACGCAGTGTAGAAGGTCAAGCTTATTATTTTTGCCGCTTATCTATGTATGCCGCTGATGTAAGTTTCCAAACCGAGTGAAAATGTCAAAACACCCACGCAACAGACAATACCACAAAAGGGTTAAATTCGCTGGGGAAATGGCGAAAAAAAAAGTCTAAATCTCATTGCGCATTGGCAACAGCTTTGAATAATGGTCTTGTCAACATCTAAATGACGACCATAAAAAATACCCGCAAAGCGTAGATATAAGATGTCGACTTTAAGATACACTTTGGCATTTCACTTTCGGTGAACTAAATGCAACGTTGGTTTTTGTAAGTAATATTTTTTTTTGACTTATAGAGAGAGCTTTAATTGACGTATTCTATCTTGCTTGAACCATTCCCTAAGGCGGCTTATGAACTCTTTAACAAAATATCTACACATAATACTAGCCATTCTTGGAACTCGCTTGGACAAGTGCTTATCAAAATCTTTTTCGGTTTGTTCTGTGAGATCTAAGTGTTCGTACCGACGAGCATGGCTCAGTTGCTACCCTAGGTGGTGCTAAACATTTTGGTATTAACCATCAAAGGTGGTGCCACGCCTTCTTCTATATGTTACATAAATTGCACAAATTTATACAATCCTTGACGCTACGCCTTTTTTTTAATTTTTTTTAAATACCAACTAAAAGATGGCGTACGTTAAAGTCGGGCGCGGACGACTTTGGGATACCCTGTACCACTGCTTGCAATAAAATCCGGTAAATTGCTTACGAACACCAAAAGACATTTGATTGCCAAATTAGATTATGATACCTTCATAAACAACCAAAAACAGACGAATTTTTAATCAAAAACTTTTTTTCGACCGATCGGCCCTATGGGAGCTATATGATATAGTCAACCGATTTTGATAAAATTTGGTACAGTGCTGAAGATCTCTAAAAAACTTCTGAATGCCAAATTTGGTTACAATATCTTCACAAACAAACGAAACACAACGAATTTTGTGCAAAAAACGTTTTTTTGACCGATTGGCCCTATGGGAGCTATATGATATAGTCAACCGATTTTAATCAAATTTGGTACAGTGTTGAAAATATCCAAAAAACTTCTGAATGCCAAATTTGGTTACAATATCTTTACAAATAAACGAAACACAACGAATTTTGTACAAAACACGATTTTTTGACCGATTGGTCCTATGGGAGCTATATGATATAGTCAACCGATTTTGATAAAATTTGGTACAGTGCTGTGGGTTTCTAAAAAAACTTCCGATTACCAAATTTGGTTATGATATCTTCATAAACAAACGAATTATCCATCTAAAACTTTTGCTTTTTTTCGAGGTCCTCTGAAACACCCCTATGGGAGCTATATAATGTAGTCCCGATATCAAAAAAATAAAATAAACTTGTCTCCTATGGATTAATAAGGGATCTTATCTGAAAGTTTGGTTGCCCTAGCTCTTACCATCTCTGAGATCTAGGCGTTCATACGGACAGACGGACAGACGGACATGGGTATATCGACTTCTCTAGTCACTCTGATCATACTTTAGGTAACTTTGGGGGGTCTCCGACTTCTCCTTCTGTACGTTACATACATTTTCGGCTTGCACAAACACAATATATCCTTTGTACCATACGGTACAGGGTATAAAAATCATTTTTTCATTAGCATAGCAATTGATATACATTTTCAATGTTAATCTTATAAAAGTTAATATGCTTTCAGCTATTTTTTATGTTTTAAAAATATAGTAATAATATGATAAAATAAAATAAAATTTAAATTTTTTAAGTTGCTGCCAAAGGTTTCGCGCTGACTAAATTCTTGATGCATGCCATGACGTCATGATAAAGTATCAGTATCCTAACTGAGTTAGGTATACTTGCTGGGACTGGGGATAGTGACTACTGCGCCACGGTTATGAAATGGAACGACAAATTTGATGCAATTTTCCCGGAGAGAGAGGATTGGAAGCTAAAAACTCCTTTTGAAGGAAACGAGCTGACAATCTACACTGATGGCTCGAAGACGGCAGAAGGCACAGAAGCAGGCGTCTTCTCTGAGGAACTTGCGACGAAGCTTTCTTTTCGCCTTCCCGACTGCTGCAGCGTTTTACAGGCCGAGGTTTATGCAATCTGGCAAGCGGCAAGACTTATTAACACCCTGGATGAAAGTCCAAGGAACGTTTTAATTCTCGTCGACAGCCAGGCAGCAATTAAGGCGCTCACTTCGCACACCACTAAAAGCAAACTTGTCCGTAACACGGTAACAGCGCTCAATCACCCTCTACCGGGGCACTCCGGCGTCTCTGGTAACGAGCAGGCAGATGAGTGTGCTACAAACGGTTCAGCTCTGCCAGGCAACCTTGCGGTCACGGATATAGGAAGACCCTTACAGGACGTCGTATTGCAAATTAGGGAGACGGTCAGAGCCCAGACGGAAAGAGAATGGGACTCTGTGTCCGGCGAACATCCTGCTTTGCCATACAAAAAGTGAGCCAGCTCTCTGCGCAGCCAAACTCGTGGACGTTCGTAGCGCCACCTTGTAAAATGCATTGCATCATAGTTTCTTTAGTATTTCTTTAGTAACAAAAGAGAATGTCTCTTTTTCAGAAAAACACGATTAACGCACCTACGCATTGCGTAACCTTCTAATTATTGGATCATGCAAAAGAGACGCTGTAATTTTGAGTCACATTTTCGAACAACTTTAAATAATGTATAAGCCGCACAGTAAAACTTCGATATTTTTTCATCGATTTTATAGTTGAAAGCATCGAAAACATCGAAGTTTTTCCAGTACTGCAGCACAAATTTATGGTGTCTAAGAAAAGAAAACCAACCCTTTTTGCAGTTTTAAGGATATTTTTTTTAAGTCCGAACGCTTAAAAAATAACTTGATATAAATTTGCAAAGTGTGAAGCTATAGCCAAAAGAAGTATATGCATTTTTGTCCGGCATAGAATCTCGTTACATCGTGTCTCCCGGCTAGAACCATTCCAAAATTAAGTTTTTTTCGGAAATTGGTCTCGCTGAGTAGCTCTAGGGCTAGTAGGGAGCTCAATAGATCCATCGGGTCGGTGTGCTGCTTTTCAAAACTATATAGTATTATTATGATTACCTCCAATATGGCCAGGAGGGCAAAATAAATTTATATTGCCATCTACGTCGGTCTGGATAACCAAACTTTCTTTGTGTCACGCTCCATTCTGCCCAAAATAATTTACAAGAGCTATATTTTCTAGAATTTCTTAGCTACAACTTTAATTGATATGGGCTGTATATACATAAATATAATCTTTGGATTAGTACCAAGTATCATTATAATCGGAGCCTACAGTCTTGTAGAAGACTCCTGTTGCTTTTGGACTTGTGCGTACAAACGGATTGTCATCTTTTTTCAGAGCATAATGCAGCGTAAAGGGGAAACTTGCAAAGGTTGCGTAGACGAGTGATCTACTCTTTGTTAAGACTAATTTTTCTTCGATAGGGGTCGAGCAATACCAGGCGGAAAGATGGCGTACGTTAAAGTCGGGCGCGGACGACTTTGGGATACCCTGTACCACCACATCCAAAAGATATTTCTTTGCCAAATTTGGTTACGATATTTTTATAAACAAACGAAACACAACGAATTTTGTTCAAAAAACATTTTTTTGCCCGATCCCCATTGGAGCTATATGATATAGTCAACCGATTTGGATCAAATTTGGTACTGTGCTTAGGTACTCTAAAAAACTTCGAATTTCCGATATCTTCATAAACAAACGAAACACAACGAATTTTGTGCAAAAAACTTTTTTTTACCGATCTGCCCTATGGCAGCTATATGATATAGTCAAACGATTTCGTTCAAATTTGGTACAGAGATTCGGAGCTCTAAAAAACTTTTGATTGCCAAATTTGGTTACGATATCTTCATAAACAAACGAATTATTTATCTAAAACTTTTCGAGTTTTTCGAGATTCTCTGAGATACCCCTATGGGAGCTATATAATATATCCCCGATATCAAAAATATAAAATAAACTTGCATCCCCTGACATAATAACGCATCTAAACTGACAATTTGGTTGCTCTAGCTCTTACCATCTCTGAGATCTAGGCGTTCATACAGACAGACGGACAGACGGACATGGGTATATCGACTTCTCTAGTCACCCTGATCATTATTATTGTTAATGATGGGTGTAAAGATGTACTGCGACCGAAATGGATCTATTGTACCCCCTTCGCGGCTCAGAGCTCTCCCAACAGTCCAATGGCCTGCATATATTCCAGTATTTTGATTGGACTTAGGGTAACAACGATCTCCGGTGGGAGAACGTACATGCCCAGAAACTTGTTTCTTTTGCTGATGAGGGCTGATCATACTTTGGGTAACTTTGGGGGGGTGTCCGACGTCTCCTTCTGTATGTTACATACATTTTCGGCTTGCACAAACTTAATATACCCTTTGTACCATACGGTACAGGGTATAAAAACGATTGGCAATCCTTTAATATACTCAAAAAAAAAATCAATGCACTTCATCGAGAAGTTACTGACGCAGCATGATGAGGAAACTTGCCAAAATGAGCGATCTACGGCTAAGAGCCAACAGCTGCATTTTTAAACTAATTCCTGAGACCCACCAAGTGGAAAATCCATTGACAGTCCGTCCAACCACTCGGAAAGAAAAAGAAAAAGACAGCTTCTACTTTGGGAATACCATTTTAAGACAACCTGTGCTAGTTGGCAAGCCTACTATAAGAGTACCAGAAATTTTTGATCGACTCTTTAGAACCGAGCCATTATCCCAATATTAAGCGCTGCCGATGTTTTCCTTACTCCATAAGAGGCATTACAAAGGACATAAAGCCACCACATTTGCAGGTATAAGATTAAATTGAGCGCTTGAAAAATTGCTGAAAGATCGGTATTTTGACCCAGAAGTACTGTCAGCAAATTATCTGAGCACACTGCCAGAAAAATCCATAGAAATCTCACACAAAAGCAAGCTGCACAATTATTCAAGAGATTTCTAATGAAAATTAAGGCCCAACTCCAATTCGATTTTTTCAAGAGATAATATATGCACATTAGGGTGAGTCAATTTTTTTCAGTATAAAGGCTCACAGCGATTGTGATTCTGTGGGTCATTCTAAGCAACTTTGCCCAAGCAACTATGGGTCTAAAATTAATTTCGAGTCGCCTACTTTTTCAAAATAGGTTTTTTTTTCAAAATGTTCAAAAACCTACTTAGACATTGCATCGAAAAAAAATGTCTAAAAATTATGTTCACCTATGTTCAAGCCTCAAAGAAAACGCTTGCTCGCTCCAGGCTCTTCTGTTGAAGCTTTTAAAGCCGAGTTAGACAGAAACATTAACGTCAACATTGAGCTAAATTCTTCTGAAGACGTCGACGATGCGGTTTCAGTTTTCATGCAAAATATAAAACAAGCAGCTATGAGTGCTGCCCCCAAAAATCTACGAACGCCCAACGAACAACGCCCAGTCCAGTTACCTCCAAATGCTGCTGCTCTTCTTTGCCTCAAAAGGAGGGTCAGAAGAGAATACGCCAGAACAGGGGATGTAAGACTGCATGCGATGCATAAAAGATTGGCCAACCGTCTGCACAAGGTACTCAATAAACATAGGCAAGCTGGAATAGACGAAATTCTTGCCAACGTAAGTCCTGATGAATCTACGAATTACTCTCTGTGGAAGCTCACAAACAAATACAAAAGGCAGGTAATTCCGAAAAGCCCAATTCGAGATCCAGCAGGAGGTTGGTGCCTTTCAAGCCAGCGCCAAGCTGACGTTTTTGCAGACAATCTGGAAGACAGATTTAAGCCACTCAATCTTACCTCTGAAGAAACTCGTGGAGTGATCAGTAGAGCTTTACAAGAACCTTTCCAAATGTCTCTGCCGTCTAGTCCAGTCACATTACAAGAAGTGGTGCTACAAGTCAGGAAACTAAAACCCAAAAAAACACCGGGAGAAGACCTTCTAGATAATCGAACTCTAAAGCTACTTCCTACCAAGGCGCTGTTATTCATAGTCCTACTTTTTAACACTGCTCTAAGACTGGGATACTTTCCACGTGCTTGGAAAACTGCTTTGATCACCATGATCCCGAAACCGGAAAAGCAGCCCACAAATGTGGATGCATATCGTCCAATTAGTCTGCTACCATCACTAGGAAAAATGTTGGAGAGGGTCATTCTTGACAGAATTCTACAGTTGACGAGCGTGACTGAAGCTATACCTAAATGGCAGTTTGGTTTTCGAAAAGGTCACGGCACGCCAGAACAACTTCATCGAGTTGTTAACTTCGCCTTGGAGGCCATGGAGCACAAAGAGTACGCTGTCGCAGTGTTTATGGATATACAGCAAGCTTTCGATCGAGTGTGGCATTGTGGCCTTTTGTATAAATTGAAGCGTTTACTTACTCCACAACTTTTTCAAATAACAAGTAGCTTTCTAAGTAATAGGACTTTTTGTGTCGCAGTTGACGGCGCAAAATCAGTCAACAGAAGCATTTGTGCTGGTGTCCCGCAAGGTAGTGTACTTGGTCCCACACTTTATTCAATTTACACTGCCGATATGCCAACATCAGAGTCGGTATCTGCCGTAGAGGAGAGTGATGTCCTCATTGCAACCTATGCTGACGATACAGCTGTGCTGACCAGATGCTCCTGTCTTGATGTGGCCACAGAAGCCCTGCAAGAATATGTAGACAGCTTCGAGAAGTGGGCGCTAATGTGGAATATCGGCATCAACACCAGCAAGTGCGCCAATGTCACCTTTACGAACAGGCGAAATTCGTCTCGTATATCAATGCTCGGCTCTGCTTTGCGTCATGAAACTGCGCACAAATATCTTGGCGTTATTCTGGACAGGAGGCTAACCTTCTCGAGGCACATTACAATGGTGCAAAAAACTGTGCAATCCAAAGCGAGGAAAATGTCATGGTTGCTGGCTCCCAGAAATAAGCTTTCCTTATTTAATAAAGTTACGATCTACAAATCTATTCTAAGCCCAATATGGAAGTACGCGCTTCAAATTTACGGAATTGCAGCGAAATCGAACTTAAATAAAATCAGAGTTGTCCAGAGCAAAATATTAAGAAATCTGTGCGGCGCTCCCTGGTATATGCGTACTAGGGATATAGAAAAAGATTTGAGGGTGCCTAAAATAGGAGATGTTATCCAATTGCAGGCCAAAAAGTATCTAGAGCGTCTTGGATCTCATCCAAATTTGCTAGCACGACTGCTAAATACAGAAAGACCGTCTTCCATAGCAAGAATGAGACGATTAAAACGGTGCCACCCACAGGATCTCCCAAGGAGAATCCTTTAGTAAAATTATATAAAATCTTCAATAATAATAATGTTTAATCTTTAGTAATTAAAGAATATTGTAATGTTAAGTTTTTTTTTTTTTGTATATATATTAATGTTTCTTTTTAATCATTAATTATCTTTGTTTTTTATATAACTTATAATTTGTTTAAGCTGTCATTTTTAGGTAGTAGTACACAAATTTTATATTATTGTTTAATAAAATATACACATTTTTTAACAAAAAAAAAAAAAAAAAAAAAAAAAAAATTATGTTAAACTTTAAGCTGAAAGAGAATTCTTTTTTTTAAGAAATTTTTTTTCAGTGCAATGTCTAAGTCGATTTTTGAATATTTCGAAAAAAAAACCTATTTTAAAAAAGTGGGCGACTCGAAATTAATTTTAGACCCATAGTTGATTGGGCAAAGTTGCTTAGAATGAGCCAAAGAATCAAAATCACTGTGAGCCCCAGAACGATTTTTCGGCTCTATACAAATTGTCCCGCCCTAATGCACATACATATTGTAAGGTTGCATGCCTCAAAAAGCGCTTTCGAAACGCAGGCAAACCTTATTTTGAACTAAATACACCTTCTATGCCAAACAAATGACCAAGTGTACAAGATACATATGTCGAGTGAAAAAAGAAAACAATGTGATAAATTAATTGGCCGTCATGCTTTGCCGAAAATCGCCACAGCAACTAAGTAAATAAATAAATAAATAGTATAGAGCAAAAAGAAATAATACCGAAATGCGATCGACCTTGTAACAAATAAACAAAAACAAAACAGAAATAATAAAATTCGTGCAAAATAAGAGCGAAATAAAACAAATAAAATGCAAACAACAAAAAAACGCTTGCGAAAAACAAAACGCAAATTAGAGCGCAAAGGAAAAGACAACACGCACGAGCAAAACAAATGAGGTGCAGTGAAGTGGAGAGAAGTGTTAAGAGAAGTGGAGTAAAGCGGAGCTGGCAATGAAGTTATTAAGTTACGGTGAAGCAAACACAAACCCTTTGCTCAGCCCGAAATTGGTTTTTCGCGCTAGTGCTGCAAAAAAAAATATTTTTCTAACCACGGTGGCGTATGCGTAACGAAGCGCAACGAAACCAACAAAAATGGGCGTTGCTTTTAAGCGCTGAAAGTTTACATACTCTTGAATAAACAATACATGCTATTGTTTTAAAAGCTAATGATAAAAAAAAAAATTGGCATTAGTTTCTTTTGATGTCGTATGCTATATAAATCACACACACATACACACACAGCAAAGCTCACACTGTTACGTGACGAATTTTACATTATTTTAGTCTAAGCTCTGTAAAAGAACTTTGTAATAGCATAATAATATTTATTCAGTAGTTGTCACAATTAAAAAAAAAAAAAGCGAAAAATGTTTGTTTTTGAAATTTTTAGAAAGTCTTTTTTTATCATCATTACTTTTTAAAAATCGTTGAAGGTTGTTTTTTGCTCCTAATTTAACAAATTTAAGGGTCATCGAGTGAACCTTCCTAAAAAAGTGTTTTTTAGGCAAATTTGGGGTCGAAAAACACGAAAATGCCAATCTTTTTTTTTCTTAAGCACCGTTTTCGAGATATTTTCGAAAAACATGTTTTTGGGCACTTTTTTCAGTTACTCCGTAATATCTCGTGTTCTTTTTATTAACGAAAAAAATTTTTGAATAATAATGTTAAGCTTTAAGCTGAAAGAGACTTCTTTTACGAACATTTTGAGTGTAAGCATGACTTTGATGCAATATCAACCAACTCTTTCTCAACAAGACAAAATGTAACGTTATGACATTTTATCGTTCTGCTCCTTATTTGGCTACTTACTCTTTAGAATCTTCTACCTTAGAACGCATCGAGAGTGTGTCTGATCTTGGTGTTTTGTTTGATCATAACCTTAAATTTAATAACCATATTTGCAACATCGTGAATAAGGCTATGAGGTGTTCTTGCTTTTATTAAGCGTTGGTCTAAAGAGTTTAACGACCCTTACACAACCAAACTTCTTTATATTTCTCTCGTCCGTCCAATTTTGGAATATTGTTCCTGCGTTTGGAGCCCTCAATACCACCTTTATCAGGACATGATTGAGTCCGTACAAAAGCAATTTCTCCTTTTTGCACTTTGTAGCTTAAACTGGGACCCAAATATCCGACTGCCACCATATTCTGATAGACTTCGCCTTATAAAATTGCATTCCTTAAATCATCGCAGAACATGCCACGGCGTGTTATTCTTGCATAAACTGTTACTCGGTCTTATCGATTCCAATGTACTCCTTAGCAAAGTTACTTTGGTCATACCATCCAGAGTAACTCGTAATTTTCGACCCTTAGCTTTACAATTTTGTGGATCAAATTATGCTTTGCACGATCCTTTCCGTGTCTTATGCTCCAACTATAATAGCTTTAACAATTTCCTCTCTTTCGAACGGTCTATTCAATCTATCACTTCTTCTATCTTAAGTCACCTTGACTTGCCACTTCGAGCATCCTTGACCAATCCTATATTATGAGTCACCCACTTGGTCAATGGTGATCCATTGGCTTTTTTTGCGATATAATGTTTAATTTTTATCTTGCTTCCTTTTTTCAACTTTAATATTGTAAATCCAAGTTTCTGGCCAGTTCTTGATGTGAGTTGGTGCTTATCATTAAAAAGTTCACCCATCGGGCTAGAGACGCTGATTAGTTCATATCAATACCCTCGCTCTATTTTCTTTTCTAAATAAATTATATGTACTTTTTTATAATATAAGGTCAACTGTACGTAGTTGTACCCCTCAAATAAATAAATAAATAAGATCTTTAAAATCGGGTAAGAACTGTAGATGCTATGGAACCATGTTACGGAAGTTCCAATCTTCACTCAATCACACTAATGTATGAAAAAAAAATTTTCACTCAAAGTTTTTTGTTTTCGTTCAGTTTCGTCTTCACGAATTTGTATGCAGCAGTAGTCGTGATTTGTCGTTCTTGGTTCCATAAAATCTACATTTCTTATCCGATTTCGAAGATCTTAGACTCGAAATGTTCGAAAAAGAAGTCCCTTTCAGCATAAAGCTTAACATTATTTTCAAAAAATTTTTCTCGTTAATAAAAAGAACACTAAAAATTTGTAATATTGAAAAATGGTCGAAAATTTTTTTCTATTTTATATTTTTAGTGTTCTTTTGATTAACGAGAAAAATTTTACTTAATCTGTGCATATCATATATCACTGGAAACAGCACATCAATAGCTTTTGATCTAATCGTCTTTCATGCCGATACACGACGTGTTCACGTGATATTGAGGAATAACTGTAAAAAGTGCCCAAAAAAATGTTTTTCGAAAATATTTCGAAAACGCTGCTTCAGAAAAAAAAAGATTGCCATTGTTTCTTGAACCCAAGTTTCCCTAAAAACACTTTTTTAGGCAGGTTCATTTTTCGTGTAAACTAGTGTAATTTCCTCAACTTTAACTTTTATACTTTATTTAATTCATTTGCATTATATTGCAACTTGATGCCAGAAAAGATTTGGTACAATAAAGTGGAGTGGTACCTATTCCCAAAAATTAAAAGAAAGCTTTTATATTCGAGATCACATGAGTCTATAATATGGACAGATTTTTATGAATACAAGATATCGCTCCTAGGCGCGGCATAGGGCAGATGGGCAGATTTTAATATAGCAAAAAAAATTTCCGGTAGCCGAACCAACGTTTCAGAATCGTCAGCTCGCTTAAAACCCACAGCACTTAAATAAAAAGAAATGCCTAAAAATATATATAGTATAATCAATATTATTTTTCTTATTAATCCGGTTTTTTTTTAGCTTCGAAAAAGGTATTAACACTGTTTCTAGACGCCATTTATTATTGTTAAAGAAGTTACTTTGGTTTTAAAGGCCCAAAAAAAAATTCCCTTTTTTGGGTTTTTTTTTTTTATATGAAGTTTTGACATTTCGCGCGCAATTTTGCATGCTGCGTATGGGCCTTTAAATAAAAAAAAATAAATAATTTAAAAACTTTAAACGTTAAGTAAGAGTTTAAATATAAAAACAAAAAAAATATACGAATTTTAAAACTAGTCAGCTAAAAACAGCTCCTGTTGATACAGAAAACAAGCGCCAAAACACTGGTCAAGGAAAAATGGTAGACTCTAAAATAAAATTAAAATTGTATGTCTTTAATGAGTTGTGAATTATAAGCACACTTTAATAAAAATAACTGGTAGGGGCTGGTTACAGCACCATACATGTAGGTCATATACATGCTAAAAGCAGTTGTGAATTATAAGCATCACCGCCTAAAGGCGGGCGTGAACGTTTTTGGGATACACTGCACTATCAAGCTAGACGAAATCAACTTTATTTACGCATACAAAGAGTATACTCAAAGTATATGTATACCCTTTACCCTTTGGCTACAGTGTACGAAAATCGCGCAAGCGTCTAATAACTTACCGTTCCTCACTGGCGCTCATGGCACGCAAGCCCACCGAGGCGGTGGTCACCTTGATGGTCTGCCTAATGAGTGAGCTCAGCACGCTACCACTGCTGTTGCGTCTGCTGCTGCTGCTGCAGCTGCTATCCCTAGACGGCGTGCACAGCACGGGCACATGCAGCGTCATATCAGTGGGATCCGTGTTGCAACGTGGCCTATAAACATCATGCTCGTTAACCTGCGCACGCCGATGCACTCGATGCAATTTGCGCGTGGCGCTTGCGTGCTGTCGCTTGGCAAGCTGCGGCGTTGGCGGCAGCAAGGTGTCCATTTGTGGCAACTGCAACAATGAACTGGCACGTTCTATGGCAATGCGAGGCACATGCTCCTGTTGCTGTTGCGGCTCCAACACCAAGGGGGATTCCGAGCGACTTATGAGACGTTTGCCGTCGCGCGTCTGCTGATTTGTGCGCCTAAAGTTCTCGGGATTAATCGTCAGATAGTTCATAGCTTGGCAAATATTATTATTGATAAAACGCTGCGTATTGAATTGTATTGGCCGGGTGCAGATTACGACCACGACAACACGACGATGATGACGACGGAAAGCAACACTAGCGACTGTTTTTATTTTGCAAATGGGCTAATAATGGTTTGGTAGATGGCCAAAATACAAGACACGAAATCAAAGCAAAAGACACAAAATACGGGCAAAAAGGAAGATGGTAGAGCGATTGACACAAACAAGACGCCGCACAGTGGGCTAAATGTTCTCAAAAGTGTTGCGCAATTTTAAGCTTAGACCCTGAAGATCATAATAACAGTAGTAGGTATATTAAGGTTTTTGCTTCCAATTTTCTTTATTTATTGAAAAGCTGAGCAAATCATCACAGTAAATATTTATAAGTAATTCATGGACTACCTTGAGAACATTTGTGTATTAGAGGAATAAGCAATAAATAAATAAGTAATAAACATTACTAAACATTGATATACTATTGCACTGAAACCAACAAAAAAAAATGTGGTACAGTCGAGGCGGTGCCCGACAGTGGAATACCCTGTACCTTTTGTGTCAAAAAAATTTTTCCTGCATATTCCATCTAAGAACTTTCCAATTGGAATTTATTTTTTTTTTGGTGCAAAACGATATTTATACCTCTAAGTTCCCTAAATTTGTACCGATTTTGATGAAAATCGAAAGTTACGTCAAAGAAGCTATTTTAATTATATTGGGTAAGTTTCAAGTTGATATGTTGAGGGGTGTGGGAGAAAACACGGTAAATCGATTGCGGGTGGTGGGGGGACCGCATCGATAAAATTTGGATGTGGATTTGTTCATTAGAGCCACATGAATGAGCTTACCAAAAATTGTGATTCTAGGTCACTTGTAGCCGTAATTGCGTAGAGTCAAATATTGACGCAGTTTATGGGCAAGGGGAGGTGAAATTTGCACATTTTTGACTATAACTTCTGTTGTATTTGTCCGATTTTGTTTATTTTTCACACACAGATGCATGTAACTACAACGCATCGCTCTGTTAAATTTCAAATGAAAATATTAAACGGTGTGGCTAAAAACCGCGAAACTCTACTGCAAGGGAACGGGGGAAGATATTGACATGATTCAACAAACTTCATCTTCTTAGGAAATATGCGCACCAGCTGGTAAAGTTTCGTGTCTCTAGCTCTTATAGTCTCCGAGATCTAGGCGTTCATACGGATGGACGGGCGGACGGACGGACGGACGGACATGGCTCAATCGCTACCCGAGGTTATGATAAGCATTTTGGCATAAAGGACTTGGGGTCTGCCACGCCTCCTTCTGTCCGTTACATACATTGCACAAATCTAGTATACCCTTTGTACCTATAGGTACAGGGTATAATTAAATGCATAAACATTCTTGATTTTAATTCTTACAGTAAGACCAAAAATTCTTTAAAATAAGACAAATTAATCTGAAATAAGAAGCACATTTTTAATTTAAAAAAATAACCAAAAATATTTTTAACAGGACTCAATTTAAAGCCAAAAATACTTCGCACAAGATTAAAAACCCTAAATAAAGATAACAAAAAGTATTAAAATAAAATTTTTAACTTACCTACAACAAAAACAAATATTTTTCAAATAATTAAATTCTTAAATTAAGTTTTTAATCATAATAAAATTTCACAATTAAAATACAAATATCCTTAAAATAAACAAATTCTCAAAACATGACCAAATTTTCAAATTAAGTTAAAAAAAATATTAAGTGCAAATTTTTGGAATTAAGAAATATTAAGTTTGATCAAACACTCGCAAATTAAGCCACAAAATTCTTTGAATACAATTAAAAAAAATTACTAAACTAACTTCTTTTGCGAAATAAAATTTTAAGCCTTTTCTTATAAAATTTAAAAATTAAAATTCAAATATATAAGTTTAAAAAGATTTTTTAAATTTTTGAATTGAACAAAAACATTATCAAACATTCTCAAACTAATGCTTTAAATAAGATAAAAAAATTATAACATTAAAAGCATACTGAACAGCAGCACCCAAAGACCCTCAACACTTATATCTAGTTACTAATATCTGTATATACATTAGGGTGGGTCAATTTTTTTCGGTATAAGGGCTCACTCGGATTTTGATTCTTTGGGTAATTCTAAGCAAATTTGCCCAAGAAACTATGGGTCTAAAATGAATTTCGAGTCGCCCACTTTTTCAAAATTTTCAAGAAAAAAAACCGAAAAAAATCAAAAACCAACACTAAAGCGCCCTCTGGCGGCACCCAAAATTAAAAATAGATGTCAATAATGAATTCCTCGACCCCAAAAACCCCCAAATTCACATTTGGCTAGAGAAAAAATATCGATTTTAGGCCTTTTCAATGAATTTCTAAGTCGATTTTTGAATATGTCGAAAAAAACCTATTTTGAAAAAGTGGGCGACTCGAAATTCATTTTAGACCCATAGTTTCTTGAGCAAATTTGCTTAGAATTATCCAAAGAATCAAAATCCGAGTGAGCCCCATAAGGTTTTTTCGGCCCCATACAAATTGACCCGCCCTAATATACATATATAGAAAATTATGGCAGAGAATATAAAAAAAAAATTCTTGAATTAAGCGTCATTTTTGAAGTTAATTGTACCACTGTGCGCCGTTTAGCCCGTTTGCTGGTTATTATTGAATTATACGCTTGGCATAAAAAACCAAAACAAAAACAGATAATAGACAGGAAAAAAGACACGAGGAAGCGACGAGAAAAGTCAAGGTGAAAAGTAAAGCATAAATAGCTCAATGCAGCATTTGCCGTTGTCGTCGCCATTTATAAATGAAAGTAAATAAGACGCTAACAGTTTGACATGCAGTGCAAAACAGTTTGAGAGCAACATGAAATTGAATTTTTGTGCTCTAGTAGCAACATTTTTCGTCCTTTGTGGATCGACTTGGAAATTTGTGAATTCCGAAGAGCGTTCGCACAGAGGTTTAGGCAGATTTTTTCATATTCAAATTTGGGCGCCTAGCAATTCCGCGTTCCTCCCCCCTGAGACCAGTAGTATAGGCGTTATATATGCAGATTAGTATTTTTCCAAACTACCTTTACTGATTCTAAGACCACTGCAGCCCACCCGCCGATCTAGCAGAAACGAATTAATGGACCCACTGCTCCGATTTCACAGGATGGACGTTATTACCTGTAGCTCACTTTTTTTCTTGGTTCGCCGATATAACATACTTATTGTCATCCTAGGCAGAGGGTAAAGAACACAAAAAAAAAAAAATCGGAAAGCGTGAAGAAGATTCTTGATTCAAATGCAAAAGAAGACTTTAATATGCCCTATACCCTCCCTCATTTCTACATCATATGACTTTGACTTACGAAGAATCATAAGTTTAAATCTAAAGCTGATAATTGTGATTACACTGTGCAACAAATTTTTGAAGACGGTTCCCCAATTGTGAATATATTTATACCCTGTACCGTATGGTACAAAGGGTATATTGTGTTTGTGCAAGCCGAAAATGAATGTAACGTACAGAAGGAGAAGTCGGAGACCCCCCAAAGTTACCAAAAGTATGATCAGAGTGACTAGAGAAGTCGATATACCCATGTCCGTCTGTCCGTCTTTCCGTATGAACGCCTAGATCTCAGAGATGGTAAGAGCTAGAGCAACCAAACTTTCAGATAAGATCCCTTATTAATCCAGAGGAGACAAGTTTATTTTATTTTTTTGATATCGGGACTACATTATATAGCTCCCATAGGGGTGTTTCAGAGGACCTCGAAAAAAAGCAAAAGTTTTAGATGGATAATTCGTTTGTTTATAAAGATATCCTAACCAAATTTGGTAATCGGATGTTTTTTAGAAACCCACAGCAGTGTACCAAATTTTATCAAAATCGGTTGACTATATCATATAGGTCCCATAGGATCGATCGGTCGAAAATTTGTTTTTTGTACAAAATTCGTTGTGTTTCGTTTGTTTGTGAAGATATTGTAACCAAATTTGACATTAAGAAGTTTTTTAGAGTTTCCAAGCACTCTACCAAATTTGATCAAAATCGGTTGACTATATCATATAGCTCCCATAGGACCAATCGGTCAAAAAATCGTGTTTTGTACAAAATTCGTGGTGTTTCGTTTATTTGTAAAGATATTGTAACCAAATTTGGCATTCGGAACTTTTTTGGAGATTTTCAACACTGTACCAAATTTGATCAAAATCGGTTGACTATATTATATAGCTCCCATAGGGCCAATCGGTCAAAAAAACGCTTTTTGTACAAAATTAGTTGTGTTTCGTTTGTTTGTGAAGATATTGTAACCAAATTTGGCATTCCGAAGTTTTTTAGAGATCTTCAACACTGTACCAAATTTTATCAAAATCGGTTGACTATATCATATAGCTCCCATAGGGCCGATCGGTCGAAAAAAAGTTTTTGATTAAAAATTCGTCTGTTTTTGGTTGTTTATGAAGGTATCATAATCTAATTTGGCAATCAAATGTCTTTTGGTGTTCGTAAGCAATTTACCGGATAATATTGCAAGCAGTGGTACAGGGTATCCCAAAGTCGTCCGCGCCCGACTTTAACGTACGCCATCTTTTTGTCTATATCTTCAGTTACGCCTGTCCGATAGTGATGAGTCTTCAGCAGGTAAGGATCTAGGATTTGGTCTTGGGGGCGTTCTTTACTTGGAAGTAGTGCTGGAAATAACATTGATGTTATATCGATGCATCGATACTTTTTATTTCGTCCCGATCATCGATATTTTTATTTCGATTTTCGATTATCGAACAAATCCCATTACGGACAAAATATGGGCAATCAACGGCATCCACGTCACAGAAACTTTTCGCTTTTTTAGATAAAAACCAATCTCAAAAGACCCAATATTTTAATGTTGGAAACTTAGATTCAAGCATATGCCCGTTGAATTACTGGAAGATAATACCTTTTAAAAGTTTAGCAAGCCTGGCAGTCTAGTGAGCGACAAGCGGAGTTTGCTTTAATTAAAAAAACGTTGACATGATTTTATTTAATATCCATAATGAATGGATCTCAAATTAGTTTAAAGATTATGAGACTGCAATTCTGGCTGGAACAGAACATTTTTTCGTTATAACTCACAGGCTCACAAGAAAAAGTGGTGTAAACTTTACATGTGGACTTTGGGCAGCTGAATCTGAAGTCCAAAAAACCCCGATCCAAGGGATCTTAGATAATATTCAAATTATCTCGATTTATTTGATTTTTTGGTGGTTATCCATAGCCAATATGTGAACGAGTTTTTTCGACTTCGGATTCGGCTGCCCAAAATCCATGAGGGACCTGTTAAAATTACAATTAAAGGGGTCTACGCAGCACGAAATATTTCGCACGGAATGACAAAACTTCATATAAAAAAAAATGGGATATCCCAAATGGGATTTTTTTTATATGAAGTTTTACGATTCCGCGCGAAATATTTCGTGCATAGGCCTTAACTCACTTTTTTTGTGGCATGTATTATCTTTTGCTTTCGTTGCATAACCTTTTGGATTGTTATTTATTATTTCTTTGCTTATTTTTCTATGAAATGTAATTAATTTTGAAATGTATATTATGAAAATATAGTTATCGCTTGGTTTGTTTGTTAATTTCATTTTATTATTTGAAAATACTTATATAACCAAACCAACAGATGGCCCACTCTGAATTAATTTAAGCATTCCAAAAATGGCCGCCACATGTACGTCGATGTATCGAAACATGAATATATCGAAGTTAAAAAATATCGAAAACATCGATGTTGGCCAACATCGATGTTTCTCCAGCACTACTTCGAAGTGTATGTATATCAGAGCTCGCAAAAGACTGTGAACCCATTTTTCCGACTTTTGGGGGGGGTCCGGACCTGAAAGACCCCTCGTGGATTCGCCACTGCTAAGTTGCAGTGCTGGAAAAACGTCGATGTTTTCGATGCTTTTAACTGGAAAACATCGATGCCTCGATATATCAAAGTTTATATTAAGATAATATAAGGAATAAATATTCTGTTCTGTACAGAATTTTTGCCTCACAATTTAAAAAGACGACCTATGGTAATAATATTATTATTTTAAAAACCCAATGGAATTGTTTGCATTAAAATCGCTTTTCTTTATGCAACAACGACTCCAGTTATGCGTATCTAATTACATGGATTATAGAATCTCATTTAAATTGGTTTCACACAAAAGGCCCTACTTGGGCGCCCAACACAATATAAATCCGCCACTGCTTTGTATAGCAAAATTTACTTTGCTTAGATACTATGGCCCAATCCGATATACCCAAAAATAAACATTAAATTGATTTATTTTCATTAAATTTCGTGCTATTTATTTAATTTTTTTTTTTACTCAGAAATCATGTTTATTTATTTTATAACGCGCTCAAACATTTTTCATTTTTCCAAAATTGTTTTAGATTTTGAATGCGCTTTCGGTTTCACATACATAGTTTCTTTTGTTTATCTAAGGCTGCTCTGCAATATATCATCAATTACATTTGAGTATGTAATAATAATAGTAATAATAATAATAATAATATGTTTATAAGAATTTGTGTACCATAATAGTCATAATAATAAACATTATATTATTTGCCAAAATATGAAAAAAAAAAAAAAAAAAGATTTGGAAAAATTTGTTTGCTTTAAATTCAAATTAATAAACAACAATTTGTAACTAGAAATTTTTGCATTTCAATATACTATATATTATACGTACATATGTATTTTAATTTGTTTATTATGTAATAATTATTTATTATTTTCATTTTGTTTAATTTTTGTTACTTCTATTACATTTGTGCTTTACAGCTAACATTCATTTGTTGTTTATTTGATAAATTGTTTAATTGATTTTCATTTTTCATTTTGACAAATTGCTAACAGTATGCAAACTATGGATTAGAGTAGTCTTGACTTTGAATATGATTATTTTTTTTAATTTATATATATACTTGTATATAACTTTAAAGCAGGCACGTGCAAGCATGGCGCTTAGGGGCGGAACTTTTATCGGGTTTTCATATAGAAGCAAACTAACGAATGCTTGACGGAGACAAAGCAAGCTTTGACTTTGGTTTATCTCTCTCTCTCTTGGAATCGCAATTAAATCACTCGGTGTTGGGCCCGCACAAATTTAATCCGGCACTGTTTTGTATATAATTAACTTTCCGTGAATATTCTACTCTCTACCTGATCATGTACACAAATGATATAATGAACAATAAACGGTTTATAGCCCATTGGTTTCGGCATAGTTCCAGGAACCGGTTCTTTTTAGTGAACTCAGAAGCTTTATCTTTTATCTTTCGCTTAGTATTTTTTAAATTTTAAAACTTTAAATTTTGTTTCATAGCCAATTGGTTTCGGCATAGTTCCAGGAACCGGTTCTTTTTAGTGAACTCAGAAGCTTTATCTTTTATCTTTCGCTTAGTATTTTTTAAATTTTAAAACTTTCGAAGCGAAGCTTCACGATCATATAGAAAATCTTCAACCAGGAACCAGTAGTTTCTAAGTGAAAAGATATAAAGAAACAAGTAGTTCCAAAATGGAAAGCAACTAACTGAGACTAGTTCTAGGAACTAACTTCAAAGTGAAAAGATGCCAATTATTAAGTAGTTTCAAAATAAGGACCTATGCTCCAGTGGAAGATAAAGGATATGATGATGATGATGAAAGTGAAAAAGAACTAAAATACGAATAGTGCTTAAGTGTAGAACTAAAGAATCGAGCAATTCCATATTAAGGGAAATTAAAAGAACAAGTAGTTCTTAAGTGAAGAGAAACTAAAGGATCGAGAAGGTTCTGAAAGAAAGCGAATTTAACTAACGTGTAGTTCCGCTCCTAAGGGAAGATGGTCTAAGGAACCAGCTTGCACTAAGTAATGTGTGTACTAGATACTAAGTAAAAAGACGCGAATGGATTAAGTAGTTTCAAAGTGTAAAGGAACTAATATACGAGCAGTTGTTAAGTGAAGAGAAACTAAAGGATCGAGATGGTTATTAAAGAAAGGGAATTTAAATAACGTGTAGTTCCGCTCCTACGGGAAGATGGTCTAAGGAACTAACATACGAGCAGTTCTTAAGTGAAGAACTAACGAATTAAGCTCCTTTAAGAAAATAAATTAAATGAACAAGTAGTTCTCAAGTGAAGAGGAAGTAAGAAGTAAAGCATCGAGAAATTTCTTAAAAAAAAAAAATTAAAAGAACAAGTAGTTTTTAAGTGAATAGGGTGCTTTGTAAGCAGGCATTTAAGAAACGAGTGAAAAGAACTAAAGAAACGAGTATTTTCGTAATTTTGTGTTTTCCGGAATGCTTGTCACTATGCAGGGTAATTGGAACAATTGAAAACAGACAAAACACCTGCTTGAGGGGACCCTATGATCAAGCTAGGGTCAAGCTAGGTGTTCATGCTAACGAAGAGAAGTTCAAGTAACATATATGTAGGTTAGGGTGGGTCAATTTTTTTCGGTATAAGGGCTCACTCGGATTTTGATTCTTTGGGTAATTCTAAGCAAATTTGCCCAAGAAACTATGGGTCTAAAATGAATTTCGAGTCGCCCACTTTTTCAAAATTTTCAAGAAAAAAAACCGAAAAAAATCAAAAACCATCACTAAAGCGCCCTCTGGCGGCACCCAAAATTAAAAATAGATGTCAATAATGAATTCCTCGACCCCAAAAACCCCCAAATTCACATTTGGCTAGAGAAAAAATATCGATTTTAGGCCTTTTCAATGAATTTCTAAGTCGATTTTTGAATATGTCGAAAAAAACCTATTTTGAAAAAGTGGGCGACTCGAAATTCATTTTAGACCCATAGTTTCTTGAGCAAATTTGCTTAGAATTATCCAAAGAATCAAAATCCGAGTGAGCCCCATAAGGTTTTTTCGGCCCCATACAAATTGACCCGCCCTAATGTAGGTATATATTTCCGTAATTGAAATTAACTAACTAGGACTAGGCCCAGAAAGTAGCTCCTAAACCAAAAAAGACGCCAATATATTAATTAGTTTCAAAATGAAAAAGAACTAACATATGAGTAGTTCTTGAATGAAGAACTAAAGAATGAAGTTGTAAGGAAGTTAAAAGAACGAGTATTCTCAATTGCAGAGAAACTAAAGGATTGATAAGTTGCTTGATGAAAGGAAATCGAAAAGTAGTTCATACGTAACGTGTAAAGAAAATTATGGAGTATTTACTAAAAAAAAGGAATTAAAAGACTCTGTAGTTCTTAAGTAAAAAAAAGTTGAATAGTTCTTTGAGGAAAGGGATTCAAAGGAACCAGTAGTGCACAAGTGAAGAGGCAAAAGAGGAGCGGTTTTTGGCCAACTACTCATTGCTTAGTCAAGACTTCGTGTATTACTTCGGCGTTGTCTGTATGAATGCCCGAAGCTGCTTCGGCCCGTGCGCACCATGGTTGCAAGTGCTTGCTTTAAAGCTTTGCTGCATTTAAGAATTTGCAGGTGCTTAAACATTTTGTGTTTTTTTTTTGTTTTTGCTTTGTTGTTTTAAATCAAAGTTTATTTGAAAGCGCGAAGATTATAAATTGAAAACTTTTGCTATCACAATTAAATAAATAAATAAAATGTTGCATACTTTTTGTAGCCTAACAAAAGGACGGCTTGTAATTAGTAGTTCAAACTGAGCGTAAATATAAATATTGCAATTTATATTAGTGTTAAAAGCAATAAAACTAAATATAATATAATTATAACTTATACATTATAATGCTAAAGTCAATATCACAACATTACATACATATATATATACACACACACACGCATGAGCAATAACATATACATACACATAAATATGTATTGCATATGCAAATGCCAAAAAACAATTTAGTTAGTCGATATACATAATCTGTTTATATATATTTTGTGTATATATATAAAGGGCATACAACTGATTAAATTGGATATACCTAAGACAACTTGACTTGATTAAGGTATTTCAGATTCAGATTCATATACATATACAATTTCAGACTTAAGCTGCTATGGTATTACATTATGTACTATATATTAATGTACATAATCGTACAACACAAGAGAGTGCATTTCATTTATTAGGTTTTGCTCAGGAACTGAAAGTGTCACGATGATTTCGACTTTTTCGTACACTAGAAATATGGTTTGATTGTATTTGTTTTTTTTTTTTCTTTGTTGGTTTATAGAAAATATTTTTTTATTTTTTATTTTTATTTTTAATAGAGTAGAAAAGTATTTAGGTTTTAACTGTCTTTGGTTTTAACGGCATTACTAACGTTTTGATTTGGTATTGTATGTGTAAAAGTTTAAAGACGTCGGAACGTTGCCCAACAGTGGCATACCCTGTACCCATTTTTCTAAAATTTGCTAAACGACTTTACTTGAGGAAATCTTTCAAAGTTTGTTTGTTCACTAGGCTGCCATTGGATTTACATAAAAATCTGTTGAGGGATCAAGAGCCTGTTTGTGACAGTTCATAAAAAGCGAGTAGTTCATACAGACGGACAATAAACTAAAAATACCCCAGCTGATGCTTATCACAAATTTAGCATATTATGGACCATTTGGGTACAGGGTATAAATATGTCTAGAAAAACTTTAGCTGATAAGTATCGTAAACAGTTGACATTTGTTGAATAAAACTATTGCCAATTTTTAGAGTGGGCTAGGGACAAAAGTAATACATATAGAATTTATTTTAGCTAACATTTTATATAGTATTTACCACGTTCTATCATTCACATATATGTAGTTGAGTACATGTAACAACCTTCAACGAATGTTTCCTGCTTCAAGTTATGTTGTGCTTAAAATTTGTTTAAACTTTGCATAATTTATGTCAAATGTTGCTTAACTTTTGAAAAAAGCTTTATGTAATAGCTTTTTATTTGCATTTGCATTTGCATTTTTTGTTTATATATGGTCTTAAGTTTTGCTTTCTTGGTCAGTTGTTGCTTGGCCAGATCTTTACTTAAACTATGCTCAGACTTTGTACATTCTTTTTTTGGTTTTTTTGTTTGTTTTTTCAACAATAATCCTGACAAAGCTGACAAATCGACAACTTTGGCCTGTGGTAATACATATGTTGTATTGTATTGTATATAGTAAGTATGTATGCTTTGTTCTCTATAAAGAGTATTTTCATACTAATTTTGAAAAGATTTTTTTTTTAACAATTGATACGAATTTGTTTGCTCTAAAATATTTAGCAACAATTCGAAAAACACAATGACTACGTATATGAGTAAGTATTTTGTTTTTTGTTTTTGTTTTTTTTGCACTTGTTAATTTTAGTTAGATTCTATTTATAATTATAATTTAAGTAGTATGTATACATTTTCACTATTACAATTATTTTTCTATAAGTCATTTTAATTATTTGGTATAATTTTAATTGATTAGCACACACACTAAAATTGAATTGTTTAAGTTTTATTTTTTTAGATCTTTGCTGTGTTGCTTCTCTATTTAAGTTTAGAATATGCCACGATTAATTTCTATATTTGTTTGACTATTGCTTTATTGTTTGGTGTTATATTTGTTTATGTTTTCAATTTTAAAAGTAATTTTCTGTTTAAAATGTAGCTCGTATGCTTTTGTTTGGGAGGCGGGATTGCACTTTTCTAAATTTATTAAATTATAGCAACAAAAGCTGCTTAATTCGTACAATCATATCTTATCATTCATATCGATTTAATTTTACACTGAGTGTTTCTTTAAAAGCTTTAAAGCAACTACAGTGTGCTTCATAAGTTTGTTAACAAATATTTCTAAAGAAATTATTGCAGCTTCTACTTCAAGAACTCAACTCAATAACTGAGTTAAGACTGAACAAAAAAAAAAAAAAAAAAAAAAAATAGAACCTAAGCCTAATTTATGTACTAGCTAAATATTTATATACATTATATGTGTGAGTTGTGTAGGGGAGAAAGAGTATTTGTTTTTGCAACAAAAGGCATATAAAGGCATTAAAAATATATAGGTAATGTGCATTATTTATAAAGCACTAGTTATATATATATATGTATATATACACACAATATAGACTAACTGCATGTATTATATAAATGTATATTTGCTAAGAGCCCTAATCATAAAACATTTTGATCTGTAATGTATTTTTCAAGGGTTTTTCAAATTAATAAAAGTATACAACAATTCAGAGATTTCACCAATTTAAATTGGAATGTTTCAGTGTCCAAAGTCGCTAATTATCTGAATAATTTTTCTTCTTTAAGATTTTAATTTGAGGAATGTGTAGAAATTATTTCGTTTGGACTCGAACTCAATTTTGACGCACTTTTTGATTTGAAGTACCAATCAGTTGCATTTGGCTCATGCTGGGCTCTTATGTACATGTAAATATATAGAAATAGCTACATAAGTTATCAGTACATATACATACATATTTGATTTGGTTTACATTTAAATTCACAACTTGACTAGACTTATTCACACAGAGATCTCGCATTGTTTAATATTAATATATATATAAATAATAACTTTGACTAGTTTAGACTTTATTCAGCTTACAAATTCGCATGCGTTGACGCAGCGCCAGCGGTGCCGGCGCTTACAGCAGTAGCAGTCGCCGTAGCCCCGGATCCCATAGCAGCAGACACGCCCGTGCCCATGCCTACAGCAGCTGCAGTATGCATGCCCATGCCATGCTGCATGCCAATGCCCGTGAGCAGCTCATGCTCAGTCTTGGCCTGACGTAGCCAATTACGCAGATCTCGGGTGCGCTCCACCAGACTGGTTGTATAATTAACAGCCCGAGGACTTTGTGAGACAATAGTATTGGCCGCCAATATGGCACCTCCCATGGAGCTGTGCATGCGACCAGCTGCCAACTGGCGATAAGTCTCCAAGCGATCCGCCAATGTGGGTATGGATTGTGGTGCATGTAGCACAGCACTGGCTGTGCTGACCATGCTGTGAGCAGAGCTGCTGCTTTGCAGCGGTGCCGAGGCTGCTGGCGATTGACTGAGCATATGCGACCAACTGAGCTCATTGGGCGAGATCATAGGCATGCCGGAATGTAGTTGATGTGCCGTAGGCGCTGTATGTGTATGCTGTTGGTGCTGCTGCTTCTGGCCAAGTATATCGAGTATTTCACGTATTTCAGCATTGAGAATTTCCAGGCTTTGTATGCATTCATTGGATTCTTGCTGGAAGTACTCCTTACGCTTGTGTAAGTCGGCGCCACTGGCAAAGTCGGTGCTGCTAAAACCCGAGCTAGAGTGTGATGACAAATCGCTGAGTGTGGTCGCATCATCCTTGGGCTCCAGCTCTAGGCTAGGCTTCTCCTTCTCATAGATGCGCAGCAGACTTTGCTCCAAATGGCGCAATCTTATAACCTTCTCGCCAAGTAGTGCACGAGTGCGATGTAAATTTACTTCCATTTCGGTTAGTTCCTTTTCCTCCTGTATAAGCTGATCTAGAGAGTGGCGTGGCGTCAATGTTGTGGCCTTATGACGTTGTTTTATTTCACGTTGACGCGCGCGAAAATTGGTGCGTTGTGTGCGCAGCGATTCTTTGGCACGTCGCACCGAATCACGCTCCAAATGTATGCGATGCTTGAAGAACTCCAACTCAGAGCCCACACCCACGGCATGCTCATTAGAAATATCCGTAAAGGGATAGCGCAAATGATAGGTGGTATCTAGAGTGTGCTCTGGAAATTGATCCTCTAAGTCCTCTAGTTTTTGCAGCTGATGACGTAAGTTCTCAACGGGCGTGCAGGGACGCTCAATGTGCTTGTAGTTATCCGAGTTTAAACGTGATGTGGACGCCGATTTTGTGCGCGAGAAAAGCTTCTTGCGTGGCGTATTTAGCTTGCTATTATTATTGTTCTCCTGATTATTGCAATGCAGCGCCGCAGCCTCCGAATCTGAGTTGCCATTGTCACTGAGCACCACAGCAGAGGCAGTTGTAACGTTTGGCGCTGGCAAGTAGCGACCCTTGCTATAATTATTCGATATGGTAGTATCCGACTGGCTTAACGAAGTTGTGGTGTCATCTTGCAGCTGCAACTGCTTAATATACTTGGAGGCAATGCCGCCAGGTTTGCTAAGATGTGTCTTGGGCGGCACGGGTGGCTTTCCGCTGACATTATGATGCTTGCTACCGCCGGCAGCCTGCTCCGAGTAGCTTAGCGAACGATTTTCGCTGTTGCCTATTGACGGCTTGTTGGATATGGAACGCTCAGTCTCCGAGCCTGTTGTGGTATTAGTATTCGTATTGGTATGCTGCTGCAAAGCCTGAGCCTCACGACGGCGATTGCGACGCTCTAGCGAGAGCTTTACATCTGTCTTTAGCCGCACGTATTTCTCCTTCAAACAACGATACTTATCCTCCAACAAGCGCTTTTCACATCGCACCTTCTCGTACAGGCGCTCCTCTCCACTCTCGCGTAGACGTTGCTTTTCCAGCTCCAGCTCATGTGCCAGCTTATCGCGCATTTGAGCCAATTTGGCGGCGTGCTCGCGCCGTAAGATTTCCTCCTCACTGCGCAAGTCACGCTCTAATTCTTGCAATATCTCTGCATGGTTGCTTTGTAGCGTGGCCACACGTGCCTTATGTTCACTCACAACCAAAGCGCGCTTACTCTGCAGCTGCTGCTCCAACTGTGCGCGGTATTCTTCCAGCTGCATTTCAAAGGCCTCCTCCAATTGATGCTGATGTGAGGTCAATCGCAAATCATATTCATGCCGCATGCTCTTAAGTTTCTGCTCATGCTCACGCTTAATGGTCTCAATTTCCTGCTGTAGCTGTGCAGCCGCATCCACTTGATCCAGTCCAGCGCTACTCTCTTTTTGCTTAAGTAAGCCTACCAACTTACTAGCCATTTTAAGCGAACGCACGCCCAGCTTGCCTGTGGCAGGCTGCTGCTGCAGCTTGCGTTGCAGCTGCTCCAACTCATGGCTATGCTTGCGGCCGAGCTCGTCCAGGTCAAAGGGATTGTTAGAGTGTAGCGAATCTTGTTCGGATTTATTAATGATAAAGCTGCGCACGGAGCTGCCTTTGGAATCAGAATCAGTATCCTCATACAGCGGCTTAACCACAGCGCTATCTTTTAGTTTATCTAGATAGCTGCTGGCCGAGCTGGCACCCACATCCACATTAGGCTTACTTGTCTCGCCAGGCAGCTCCATCGAGCAGCTTTGAGCCTTAAGCATTTGTATGGTCTGTGCCTTTGGCACACTTATAATGCGTATGTTCTTCTGGTTATCATCGGTAATAAAGGGATTTAGACTGCACATGCCTTCCATTGCATCTGGATCCACCACATCTTCATCCCATACATCATCATCATCATCCACATCATCATCGCCTTCGGCTTCATCTACCACATCGTCGTCATCATCGGAGTTTATGGATATTTCCGGGCTATGTGTCAGCTTACGTATACTGCCGCCGCTCACCTCATCCTCTGGTGAGTTGCCGCGCGCATTGCGCTGTGTTTCCTCCAAATTAAAGCGCACACTTTTTTTATCCTCACCATCTGTTGCCTCATCACGATCCAGGCGACGCCGCATATCTGTTAAACTAGAGTCTCGAAGTATGCCTTTTACACCTGGCGGCGGTGTGCCATGACCCGAACTGCTGGCCTCCATAAACTGCTGGCTGGGTTGCTCTAATTGCTGCCTGCGCGACTTTAGAAACATCGCACCCGTGCCGGACAATTGAAAGCCGCCATTTTTACGTTGTTCCAGTGATTGCTCCGCATTGGCTGCTTGTTTAGGAGTGGCAAATTTCATAGCCAAACTTATTTGCGCATTGGTTTTGGCCACCTCGAAGCGTGTATTTTTTACTGGCTGAAATATAGGCCCAAAGCTTTTGCTGCGAGACTCCAAGAAGCGACTGACGCCACCACTAAATCCATTAGGTGGTCCAGGAAAACTGGGTGTACCCGTGCTCACAGGCGTTGCTATGGCCACTGCAGCTATTGACTTTTGCGTTTGGCTGCTGCCATTATTAAGAGGCGAGCTCATATCGTCCAGTAAATCGTCTGTGCCCTGCATGCTGCGTATGCCTGAGTCCAGCTGCGATACATCATCCGAGTTGTCAATTATGGGTGTGGCTGCACCAGCGCCAACATTTGTTGTTAATGTTGTGGCCTTTTGACGCGTTTGCTCTACAAGATCGCGATAGACAGCATCTAAAGGATGATCCCATTGCGATTGTTTGGTACGTGTATTGTGATAATAATGACCGCTCTTTTCCTCCGAATAGCTGAAAGTGCACAATAAAGGCAGTAATTAGAGAAATTTTACAAAATGAATCAAAGATTTTGCTTAGCTTAAAGTGAGGATGGTATAATAATAAGCGTAGAAAGCTTAGGAAGCTTTATACGCTTTTAATAATTGTAGAAGCTATTCAAGACGGACTCTATCTAAATAGATAGAATGCATTTATCTACAGTTCCATGAACAAGCTAAATATGATATGGATTCAGCTGTTCCGGATACCCCAATCGTATTCGTTTGTGTGGCAGAAATCTTTAGAAGGTTCTGTGGTTTCTTTAAAGAATCTTTCGGGCTAACTAATAAAAAGTATAATGTGCATATTAGAGTGCTTATGTTAGGGAACTAATAACACTTACCAGATCTTCCACTCGGCGGGCAATGCGGCCATTAAACCCTCCTTGGCTAGATAAAGCAAATGCTGCTCCTTGGCTGGATCAATACCAATAAGCGTAGCATAATCATTGATTTCTGTAAAAAGAAAGAAAGTTGAACATTTTTTTGTAATTATGGGGTACTTAATTCCGAGTTCCATATTTTTTAATTGGGTCTTTACCTTAAAATAGATTGCCTTTTAAAATAGCATCATGCCATATGCATTTTTTATGCTGAAACTTTCACTGCGTTCCCATTAGAATTAAGCCATTGAAAGCTGTATAGTGAAAGCATTCCCATACAAATTCCTACAAAGAGCAGCTGCAGCAATTCAATGCCTTCAATGAAACGCTGCTAAACAATGACCAAGCATATCAAGCCACGTCCATACATCCTACAAACTACTATTCTATAGTCTATTTGCCGGTTCAGTAAAAACTGAAACTGATGCGATTATAAATTCCATTTTACTATACAAACATGTCGCATGAATAGCCTCAATAAGTATGTCCTCATCCTATGCCAGACACTGAATGGCAAGTGCATTGACAAGCACCGGCTCAGTCCTTCGTTTTCAGACTCACGTCGCGACGCAGGGAGCAAACAAACGTCGCCTTCACTGCATGGCATGCATTTGAATTTATCATATGTATACACACATATTGATTTTTTTTTATTTCTGGATCTACCGCAACGGGCACAAGTGAAGCATGCAGTCAAGTCATGGCACAATCTTGCCAAGAAGGGTGAATTTGGTCAAGTTACTTAGCTATGTATTTATTATAATTTACATTTCTCGTGACTCAAATTGTTGGGCAGTCAGTGCTTTAGCCAACATTGAGGGAGGGCATTATAAAGCATTGCTTGTTATGGCTCTCGTCCTGAAAACCGGTTAGAATTTGTGATTAACATTTTATACAGGTTTTTGTGGCTTAAAATGGTGGGGAAATTTGAGGGAAATCACTGGAAATGGCCAGTTAACCAAGTTAACACACAAGTTCTGCTTGGTGTTCCGTTTAAGTTGCTTTAATTAGGGTAGTGACATAATGCGCGCAGCCAAGTCTCTCTGGAATCTAAACAGGGTTGAGTTTTGTGCTTGGAACTCATTGATAAACGGAACAGTCCAAATATTCACTGCTCTGTTTGTAGTATAAACACTAAGATATAGAACAGTCAGTTCGTTACCCAGTGGCAACGGGTTGTTATAAAATCTTATCGAAAATCTACAGAAAAGTCAATATCTGCAAAATCTTAGAACTATGGTTTTGAACAAACTGAAAAAGCACGCCAGGTTTTTGAATAAGCAGCAAGTATAGCCCAAAGTATCTTAAGTGTAGGTCTAGGATTCTTATAGAAAGCTAAGTCGTTGCCGTATAAGCTCTCTATAATTATATTCTATCGAAGACTTGAATTCTCGAAAATGTCTGAAAAACATAAATCCCTTACCAACATTTTGTAAATATCTGGATCTGAATATGTTAGTATATATATAGTATATACTATATATCAAAATGTTAGTCATATATAGTATATGACTGATAAACATAAGCAATATTTTGATTTTGAATTCCGTTTTCGAATTAAAAATTCACAAGAAAAAAAGAAATAGGATTGTTAAAATTTTTGATTTAGGCCTATACGCAGCACGAAATATTTCGCGCGGAATCGCAAAATTTTATATTAAAAAAATCCCATTTGGGATATTTACTTAGAACAGTAGCTCGAGATAGGGATCAAACAACCCCAATTTAAATTTAATTAATTACAATTTTTTTAGTCTTTTTACGAAATGAAATGAGACCTTCTTTTAAAGCTCCAATATTTATGAGTTTAAAACAGTGGTCGGCATAAAATAAACTCACATTTTAGCTTGCGGTTATGAGAGTGGCTTAGTGACGTCACGACAACCATCGGCAAGGCAATGTGACGTGCACGTGTACCGTTCGTGAGTTGACGTCGCTGCCGCCTTTAATCCCTATATACGTGAGATAGGGCCGTGCCGAACACTGGTTTAAAACTAATTAAGCCCGAAATTAAAATAATTCCGAAATAAAATTAATTATCTCTTATTTCTCATACGCTTTCGATAGAAATACTCTCATATTTGCTTATTCATGAACAATTTTTGAAAACTGAAGAGGTTAATCAGATAAAATACACTTATTCCCTTAAAAATAAGTTCATTTAACTATTGTTTTAAGTTGGACGTTAATTTCCGAATGAATATTTTTCGAAACTTGTTTAGAAGATGTTGAATACGAAAAAAAAAAATTAACTTTTACGAAAATTTAGTTTTTAAACTTTTTTTTATTTTTGTCATCAACAGCTTTTTCTAATAAGAAAAATACTACTACAAAATCCTTAATTGTAACTATTAAGAATTTCCTTAAAAAAACAAGTGGGCTGCTTACAATCGGCATAGGCCGACCCCATGTACCCACGATACTTCCTACACTTTGAATTCTCACGGTTCTCATTTGATTTAGACGCGCCTTAAAGTATACCTTCTAATTAATGCTAGAGACGCTGACGAACTTGGAAAAACGGTCCCCTCAATTCTGCTACCAAGAGATGAGATGACCACGGAGTACAACTTCAAAAAGAACTTTAGCACTAATATGAGTTGAGGAGATACAACCTATGAAAAGACACACCATTAACAAAAGAAGGCACCGGCCTAGGGGTCGCGGGACCAAGAACGCGACTGTCAGAATCACTGGGAAAGTACACCAGCATATTTCAGGCAGAAGTATGTGCGATAGGTAGGCGTGTGGACATAAACCTATCTAGAAAATATAAGGGCAGAGAAATCGCTATTCTGTCAGATAGTCAGGCCGCTGGCTCAAAAATAAATTCAAAATTGGTTCAGGAAACCAGAGCCAAACTAAACCACCTAGGATACTGGAACAACGTTTCCCTTAGATGGATCCCAGGACATAACAACATTCCTGGGAACGAAATTGCTGACAAGCTGGCAAGAAACGGTGCTGCGAACCAATTAATAGGGCCTGAACCCTTTTGTGGCATTGGCAGACACACCATTAAACAACTGCTACGAGAAGAGGAGAGATCCAGACGACAATCAAACTGGATTGGCACGACTGGTTTACGACAGTCCAAGCAGCTCCTCGGTTCCTATGATCTGAATAGGTTCAAGAAAATCTTCCATCTGGGCAAGAATTCCCTTAGGATACTTACTGGGTTACTTACGGGACACTGCAGACTAAGGAAACACCTGAGCATGATGGGCAACGTAGATTCTAACACTTGTAGGTTCTGTGAAATAAGGAAGGAATCCTCCCAACACATACTAACGGAGTGTGACGCTCTCGCCAGAAGAAGGGCATCCCTCTTCGGCGACTACAGAATATCGATGCGCGACGTAACTGGACTAGAACCATCCCAGATAATAAAATTTATCTCCATAATTGGCCTGGCCAAGGAGCTCTAGAGCTAGTAGGGAGCACAATAGATCCTAAGGGTCGCAGTGCAGTTTTTCCCCTCACAATTATTATTATTATTAAAGTATACCTTGGATATGAACATTAAGTCCCACCGGTCAACTTCAACTTTATTCATTAAAGGCCTATACGCAGTCCCAAATGGGATATCCCAAATGGTATTTTTTTTTATATGAAGTTTTGTCATTCCTTGCGAAATATTTCGAGCTGCGTAGACCCCTTAAGCAATAAAAATGCTTATCTCCATAAAAATACAAAACATTGGTTTAATTCGAAAGAAGTCTAATTTTGAGTAGAGCTTTCACGCATAAGACGTTAAAAATTTCAATTTTTCAGGACGTTAAAGGAAGATGGCGAAGAAATAAAACAGACCAGATTTCTTATTGACGTACAAGACATAGAGCTTGTATCAGTTATTTTTGAAAACTGAAGCTCTCAACATAGTTAGGATTAGTCGGGGCATTGCCCGAGGGACTCTCCGCACACAATTTCCTCTAAAAAATTGCATATCTGTAGTTTTGTAGCTATACGTAAAATATGTGCGCGTTACGAGTTCTTTAGAGAAAAAGGCAACATCTAAATACCAAATATTATGAGTTATGGGGGCCAAATTAAAATAGTATTAATATATAAAACATATCTTAAAAAAAAAATATATGTTATAGAGGCAAATTTTTGTTTTCGTAAATGCTTAATTTCGATCGGTTTACTTTCAAACCGTATAACTTTCTTACGGGGTATTAACAGGTCGGCTGAAAAGTTCGTATCGTTTTAAGGGGTCTACGCAGAATGCAAAAAAAATTCGCACGCAATGACAAAACCATATAAAAAAAAAATCCCATTTGGGATATTAGGGATTTTTTTTTTATATGGTTTTGTCTTGAGGTCTGAGGACAGCAAAAAGTCGCTGGGGTCAAATCTGGAGAATTCGGTGGATGCTGAAGTTCGAGTCCCAATTCATGCAATTTATCCATCGGCCCCCACTTTGCACAGAGCTTTTGCATACCCAAATATTCATGAATGATGTTTCTGTCCAACACGTTCTTTTGGTATCTTTTGAGTGTCAGCTATCTCAAGAAACTTCACTTTACGATCATCCAGAATTATTTTGTGTACTTTTTTGATGTTTTCGATCGTAACAGCCATTTTTGAACGTCTTCGGTGCTCATATGGCCTGTACGGAATTTAGAAAACCACTGGCGTAGAGTCCAGACAACAATAATCAAGCCACTTTTTGGTATCAGAAGTATTTTTGTTCGTCAAAACATTGTGTTTTGCATTAGCACACGAAATTCCCTTTTATTCATTTCTTCCAAATTAACAAAATTAGCTTTATCTCAAAAACTAATAGCCCGACAGCTTTCAAATTTATAGACGTATCTTTTGGAGTTTAGTGCTAAATAACAATGATAAGGATTCAACTCTAGTAGCGCCCTCGGTTAGAAACGATACAAACTTTTCAGCCGACCTGTTATATAGACATAATTTGACAAATTTCATCTGCTTACGGATAGTGTGCTTCTTTTGTTTAAAAGGATTCCGAAGCCAGCAACATCAGAGTATCTATGAAGCGCTGTAAGAAATTTATTTTTCATCAGTCCCTACCTACACAACATTAAGAATAATTGCAAAACTATTGGAGGAAGAAGGTACTTCCGGGCCCGAAGTTCTATAAAGAAGAAGGTCATACGAATTTTCCTTGAAGTTTTTTTTTCCGAAAATTTAAAAAAAACCGAAGGCCTGATTGGGCTTAAAAATCTTATCACTCACTCATACGAATAGATAGATACTTTTGGATGTCTAGCTCAATCGAAGTGAGGCTTGAATAAAATAATATAATACCTAATTATAAATAAAAAAAGGTGTCCAGAATCAACACCGGGCACTACTTTTCTTTCGATGGCTCTACAAAACATTGGTGAACTATTTTCTAAACCTATCTAATTTAACTTCGCTGTATTATACGACAGGATTGGTTTCTTTTTGGGATTCTGAAAGTTTAATTATCAGCTGACAAATGCATGGGAGTGTGTCACAATATATATACAAAATAAGCTATTCGTGTGGCTGGTGGAGTCCTGATACCAGAAATCAGCACTGCGCCTGCATCCATGACTGCATGAAAAAAGCAAACTTGTCAGCAACCCCAATTCCTTTATTCACGCCTGAACGCAAGAAAATTATTGCTGCAAAGTTTAAAGTTCCCAGCTTAAAAAACAAAAACTTTAATCCACCATATATGGTATTATACGCAGCACTTGGTTGCAAAAATGTATACGTTATGACAGGACAGGATGGATACCTCGCACTTTTTTTTTTTGGGCCAGTGAAAGTTAAATCATCAGCTGGCAATTTGTCATTTGTTGTTTTCCCACACAGCGCACTAACTAACTAATGATGGTACATTTTGTAAATGGTTTTGAAGGCTGGCTGAATGGTATACATTTTTCATGTAAAGACTTTTAGTGGGTCGCCAAAAACGTTAGGTGTGTAAACGGGCAACGGGCAACGGGGTGAGGAAGAATCGCTTTGAGTACTCACCCTCGGATGATGGCAGACAGGCGTCGTCAAAGACCTCTTCGCATATGACCGATGTTGAGGGCGAGTTATAGCCCAAACGTTTCGCTGTTGAGGCTGATGTTGTCATTGTTGTTGGTGTTGTGGCCGGTGTGGTTGCCAGAGATGAGGTTGTGTTTGTGGTTGTTGTTGTTGTTGTTGTTGTTAGGGCTGTTGCTGAAGCTATATAGCTGGCCATATTTATAGTTGCGTCTTTTTTCGCTGCCTCCCAGTGATTAGTTGATATACGGCTTGGTTTGAGGCTGCGGGCGTTGCTGCTGCTGCTGCTCCTGCTGCTGCTGCCGTGACGTTGCGTAAATGTTAAGCATCCTTTGCAGGAAATTGATTTTTTCTCCCACGCAGTATTATGTTTGTTTGGAGGCAGCTGAGACAACAACAACTACAACAACACCGCCAACAACAACAAACAATTTGCAATATCATAAAATTGAGCAGAAAATCTTTTATGGACTGCGGATTGACCTACAAAATAAAAAAAAAAAAAGTATAAAGTTGCATAGAAAAAGAGCAGAAAAGAGTAAGAAGAAGAAGAAGCTGCAGAGTAGAAAGGAACACTGAGGAGAAGCAAACAGTGCGAACGAGTGCACAAGTTGCATAGGGAGCTGCGTGTGGGAGTGGGCGAGAAAGTGTATGTGTGTGTGTAGGTTGCAGTTGTTTTGTGTCTTTCGGGTGAAGGGCGCTCGTAGGCAGACGGAGGACTGCACAAAACGAGCAACAAAAAAAAAGCTGCTTTGGTTGGCAACAGTAAACTATAGAAACGAAGTTTATTTTGCTGCATGCATCAATACACGCACACACACACAAATACGTATACACACACACTTTAAATGCAAATATGCAATATTTTATAAATGTTTCGTTAATTTAATTAATTTAACACACATAATTAACCAATAATAACAAATTAATGCACTACACGCACGCTACCTCAACAACTAATTGCTAACGGTACTACGTATTGATTTTTCACTTCGTTTTAAAGCCGCCGTATTGTTCAACGTTTTTATCATTTGCACAATTCTTTTAAGCACAGCGCTTAAAATGCAAAATCAATAAATTTTTTTATGTATGGAACATACCTAAAGTTTTAGTTGAAAAACAAATATTTGGAAATGAAATTTTGCATGGAATTTTGACAACCGTTTTATATATGTGTGTGCGCGTAGCAGTTACTCAAAGAGAATTAAAAGGAATTGGGGAAGCAACAAACCGCGATATGCAAACTTTGCAACGATATCAAAATTAAAGCATGCCTGTAAAAACGCGCTGCCACTTGGTAAAAATTTAACACAGCTGGCCACACAGAACATGCCATGACAAACATTAATCGATACATTATATCGATTTTGCAATATCTGCATTGTTTATTTTATATGCCGCAAATAAATTTAAAGTTTTGGCAAAATGAGCCACAAAATCAAACATATGTATATACATATATGCTTTGACACGTGTTATTGTTCAGCTCAGCAACACAACAGCAATAAGCCAACACTATTTGCACTACCTCTAAACCACAACACTAGCGCAATTAGTGCTCAATGGCCAAGTTGAGACAGCATTTTGTAGTGGTTTTTAATTCAGTGTATTAATTAATGTAAATAACAACTCAGGCAGATTCTTAAATGGCACTGCCTGCATCTGCAGCGTTGCACCCATGACAGCTGTTTCAACAAGGCGGAAGAAAGCGGACTTGGCCTGCACCTCCAGGTTTTGAAAATGTAGTATCCTTTAGTCTGGCAAAGTTCTCATAAGGTAATATATGCATATATTTCTTGTTTGATATCCTAATGCTAAGCGACTTTTTAATCTATCTGCAGCACAAGCATTTAGCAACCAGATCCAGTCAGCAATCTATAGCATTTGTTTGTAGTTGCAAATTAAAGCAGCCGCTTTATAATAAACTAGCTTCTTAAATATTCATATACCTGGTGAACAATGCCACACTGGGTGACAGCGAAGCAACCAAGAGACATAGAGTATCTACTGCGCCTTTGCAGAGGCTTAAACGTGTGGTTAGTACAAATATATTTAGAATTTCATATTTATTCTGAGAGATGTAATGTATTTCTGCTACCCCCCAAAACATAGCTCTGGTTGCCGTGTCCAAGCTCAGCGCACAATTTATTGAAGTTGATTTTAAGTTTTTTACGGCGAAACAAGCATACCGCTCAGTAAACAATTTGAAAAGCTTAAAAATTGTCGTGCAGTGAAGCAGCTAGAGAGGCCAACCTTTAATAAAAACATGAATTGAAACATTTATGATTTCAAAACGAAATGAAGCGGTTGTCTAGGCCAGACAGAATTAACCTTCTGCGGCTGACGTGGTAGTCTGACAGACACCAAGAAACAGAAAAACACGTGTTTTATCGTTACCTTACAAACATCGACTTTCGGGCCCTTAATACCTTTCTATTACGTTCTCTAGCGTGCGTTAGTGTTGCGCAAAAAAATTTCAATATTTTCTTGCAGCCATAAAACTTGCCGTTGGCCTATGCAAATTTTCCAAAGAATAATAGATATGATAGGAATTTATAACTTTGTATTGTATCAAATGCGTGCTGACAGAGATGAAAAAATGAGGAGAAAAACTAAAATTCTCAATATGGCAAGAGATTTAGTGCTAGATCACATGAAAGTCCAGGTATACAACGAAAGATTGCTCAGAGAAGTGAGAATAATAATCAACGGACTTTTAGGAAAGATCTATCTCTCCGCCACCAACTATTCGATCTGTTCCACCAAGTGGAAAGAAGCTTTGCTCTATTTGCCTCACAAAAATACAAAGGGTATCTAGATATTGTTGCTGCGATTGCCTTAAGCCAATTTGCCTCCAGTGCTCTAAGCCACTTTATGAGGTCTGCCAAAACAAGCTATAACTTTTTATTTAACCATTGAATGGAACTCATTTTTTTTAAGGCAGATTACTTTAAGTTTGAACTTTAATTAATGCAAAACGTTTGTTTAAAAAATTACAATATGGAATATTTTTTTGCGTTTTTCTATAGATATAACTTTTGGAGGACCAATTTGTGCCATGACAATAAATACTGTTTAACATGAAATGTAGTTTTGAATTGAATAATCTTTATAATTAATAATAAGTTTAATGGTGTAAACTAAAAATAAAAATCATTTCTGAAGCTGTGCAAAACGGTACTTGACCAATATTAGCTGGCGAAATGGTGTCTGGTGTACTACCACGTCAGTAGAATTGTGAAAATTAGGTCACGTCAGTCGCAGAAGGTTAAGAAGTGTTTGGTACTTTCATCTGGCGGCAGCCATACATGGTGAATATACACATATTATTTTATTATACCTTTTGTAATGCTAAAAGAATTTTAATATTTCCTTTTCATAACAGATTTACGAAAACGTGTTAATCATCCCGAAAATGCGATCTGAATTAGCTTCATAATGCTAATGAGTATTAAAGCAATGTGAAAATTGAAACATGGAATCTGATTTATATAACATAACAATGGCGAATCTATAATAATGTCAATAGGAGTCCAGATTTCATTCACAGTGTGACTTTCAACTGATTAATAAAAAGACCACAGTGACTCTGGTTTTTCGAGTTCCTATTAATATGAAATATGGTTGATTTGTTAAAAAAAAATATTTAGTAAGAAGACTACACACATGTATGTTATGTGATCAAGATTCGTTTTTTGAAAGTTGTTGCTAAGAGTTGGCCTCTAAGCAATACAAAATTATAAAATCTATGGCTTCCTTAGTAAAGTCGCGAGCTGCAAGTGTTTGGAGCCTCAAGAATAATACATTGTTACTACTAAAGGAGATCTGGAGTATTTTTTAAGGAAACTAAGCATCTATCGCATGGTAAGTTAATAGCAATATTTATCTTGTAAAACTTATTTAATTAAATTTACAACCTATGCTCAATACAGATTATGGTGTGATGTTACTTGTTAGTACTTAGAACTTGAACGTCCTAGCAAGTTTGGAATATTCACTTCAAGCAAAAGCACCTGGTGATCGTCTTAAGAACGCAGACTGCCTAAATGAAAACACATCCGTTTATTTATCGGCAAAGATGCTGACAAAATGCACACAAGATGCTTCGAAGATGTCACTGCAGAGCACACCGCCAAAAAATGCTTTTAATACGATAAAAAGCTTATATCTCTATAAAAATTGTATTTTGCATGCCGCGCCAAACAACCCACATGCAGCCAGATAGTATGTGATGCCATAATAAGGAGAAGTATCCAGCAAAGAAGTTTGAAGTTTTGCTTCAAATAGAAAACCGCTTAGTTGAAGATCAGGAGCAGTTATTCAAAGTCACCAAAAAGCCATTGGCTCTTTACAAAAAAATTTATAAATCTACAAAAGAAGCTGCAGCAACCAAATATAAAAAAGTACGTGTGAGCTTTTAAAAAGAAGATTGAGACAATCATAAGACAATAAATCTTGAGCAGAAGCCTTTAAATCGCTGTACTTAGCAATGATTCTCAGAATTCGAAACATTCTTTTTATGCACGCTGTGAATTGCCTATAATTATATCCTGTGTCCATAGTGTCAAGAGTAAACTATGTTTTTGCAATGTATGTAACAGGCAGAAGGAGGCAATTATCAAAGTCAGAAAATATTTGAGCTGCTGAGACGTTGGCATACTTTCTTAACCCATTTCGGGCTCAACTAGACCAAAACTACAACCTCTCTTAGATATTTAAAAAAATTTAAAGGTTTTTATTTTGCCAGCTTGTTTATTAAGTTAAATTTGCAAAATCTTGTGCTCCAAATTATGATTCTCCAAAGGTAGTTACCCTGAAAATAAAAAAAAAATAAATTTATGAAAGATTCCAACTGGAAATTTTGCTGTTTTCAGTTTTTTATTTCTTACAAATGTGCAATAATAAATGAACTTTTGTTCTTGGATCGGATTTAGATATTATATTTTGTGAGTTTTTTCGGCTTAGTATTTTAATTGTTTTTGTCCTTACCCAAAGTCCAAAAAATTTGTTTTAATTTGGTGGCGGATTTGTATTCGGATTCTGCCTAACTTCGAAGCATTCATAGGAGTACTCGTCGATTACTTGCAAGTTTTCGATAATGAACTCCTTTAGAGCATTCACAAACTCAGATGCCACTTCCAAGACCTTCTTAAAGCTTTCAATTAACTTTTCTTGGCCCTCCAACTGACCCTTAAAGCAATTTTCAGATACTTGCACTATATAGCCACGAAGATTACCAATAGAAGCTTGGGCCAGAGCAAACAGTTCCAGGGCCTCTTTGGGTAGATTTCCCTTTATCACAAAGTCACATGACACAATAACCTGCTTATTTTCATTGGCCATTTTGCGATGTAGTAATAATTTTTTTTGGAGAATTCGAACCTGTTTTTTTTTAGTTGAACAAACTGACAATTTGCAAAAATTTATTTGTAATGTTATACAAAAAGTTTGCTTAGCTTGGGATTACGAATGTAATTCAAATTTTTATACCCTATTGTTTCTAAGAAGAGTACAACTGGATAAAAACTCTAAAAGATATCTACTTATATTCACCACAGTTAAAGAAATTAAACAATGGTCACACATTATTTATTCTATTGAGACGATGAATGTAGTCTATTAGCAAATCTTGCCTTTAGAGGCAATTAGGAACCTACCTAAAAAGTGTTCCAGCTTGCATTAAAGATTTACGACTTTACAAAATCTGACTGGCGCATATGTTCAAACAGATTTTGTGCTTCTATTGTTTTGTTCAAATTGGTCGATTTTCCATTTTTAACTGGTAGAGTCCAGAACGATAACTAAATTACAAACAAAAAACATTTGTGAAAGACACCATATTTTTTGTATTTTCTAGATGAGTGAAATCGTGGCTTAGCTTTTGGATTAAAAACGTTTTTATTTAAAATAATTATTATTAATCAGAAAAGTTCAATCGATATTAGTGCAAAAGAATCGATAGCCTTGTTGTATCCGATAGCTTTGATAAAGCCATTGATGATTTTCCAGCACTAGTTCATATACATATACACTTTTTGTCAGCAGCGCAATTGTATATCAAATTTTTTTGCGTGTGGTAAATAATTTCTATAACTTATTGTACACAAAATTACCCATAACTTTGTGTAAATAATTGCATGCCAGTGTAACAAAATGCAGTGAAAATAATATAAAAAAACAATAGTTAATGCACAAACCTTGTGCATATGAAAAAAAAGTGGCGACGTTGTGCAGCGTATAGAAGAAGCAGAGTGAGCACAAAGTCGCAGTGTAGTGAAGAAAAAGAAAGAAAGAAAAAAACGATATATAAAACAGTGCTTTTTATATTTATATACGTGTATACATAAAGCTGTAACTAGTGCATATTTTTCTCCTTTTTGGTTTAATTGCAGCTGATAAACAAGTAAATAGCTAAAAACGCGCACACACTCATATTTACAACATGTAAGTTAACAAATTACGGCGAAACACAAATATGTATTTTAGCTCTTCACTCTTGCCATATATAACAGTCAGTGGCTCTTTATGTGTGTGTGTGTGTCTGTTATACGCCTTACGCACTCAACGCAAACAACAAACCGTAGCAAAGAATTGAAAGCGGACAGATTTCCAAGAATTTTATGCCAAAAGGAATAACAACAAAAATAAAAGCACAAAGCAAAGCAACGAAGAGTTTTGTGTTCTTGCGACTGTTTGTTGCACCAGTTGTAATAATAAACAGGTTTTTCGCTATTATTTTATATATGTGTGCGTGTGTGTATGTGTAGTTGCTGTTGTTGTTTTAGCGTGCCGCCTTTGAAGCTACGCCTTGTGGCAGTTGCTTGTATGCTTGCAACATTAAGTCTGCTGCAGTCAGCTATTTGTTTTGTCTTAAAAGCCGCAACAGCATAAACTGAAGGTCAACTGTGCTTTCTCCGACTACAAATATAATTAGGTTTTTTTTTTTATTATTATTACTAACAGCAGCCACTTGAAAAAGTAATTAACATTTGGATATGGGTTTTCATTCTAATTCTGTGTGTGAATGCACTTCACACGCAGCAGGCAAAAAGACAAGACAAACGACAATAACAACAACAGCACTTGAGTAGTTGGCCAAGCAGGTAAAAGGGAAGGGCTGGCGTGTGTCCGGCAACGAGCAATGCTGTGTGTAGGAAAGAGTGCGCAAGTGCTTGCCGCACCACCCAATTCATAATACGCACGCACACTGCTTTATTGCTATGCGCAAGACACAAATGACAAAGCGCAGCTTAAAAGAAACAGGAAATGGCATTATAATTTAATTCGATTTTATATCGATATGCATAACTTTCGATTTGCAATTTTAATTGCTATGCAGTTGATAGGAACAAGTTAATTGCGCTGCAACTAGTTAGATAAAACTTTTAGGCGCTTGCAGGCCAAAGCGACACGCCCTTTATGCACCTTATGCTCCAGCACTTATTGCCACTGGTTATAAAATATTGCTAGACAGGATTATCATATTGTTATTATGTGCAAGCAGCAACCAAAGTGTGAGCATGCTACGATAGCCCTTTCGATAAACATAATATACCATTTGTAACTAAAAAGTTGTTTATTTAAGTAATATACTAAATTGTTAGAATTTTATAGCGCCCTTGAATTAGTTTTTGCTGATAAAACAGCATAGACATAAAAAACATTAACAACCAAGCATAGTGTGAGTATACACCGATACACGTGCCGCAAAACAGCATTAACTTTTAATTCGAGTGTATATCGATATGCCAAAGGATGTGTTGTAACTAACAAGTACATAGTTTAAAAAAGTTATCTACTAAATCGCTAGTTAAAAATTTATTAGCTTCTAGTGAAGCCGGCATGCTTAATTGGCATAGTAATCTGCTAGACAAGATTATCATACCAGCAGTCTGTACAACCAATACCCTTGCATTACATTAAAATTCGATTTTACGATATGCATAATTTTTGATTTCTAAATGACAAGTTCTTCAGTTAAGTTATTTACTCAAGTAGTAGTGCTGAAAGCTTTTGCATTTGCTTATCCCCACCAAAAAAAAAAGTAAAAATTTTTAGCAGCTTGAAGCCAAGCTGAAACACCCACGTGGAATGCCTAGACAGGATTATCATATTATCATTCTGTGCAAGCAGCCAACAACAATAGTGTGAGCATGCTACGATATCCCGGATTATCGGTCGCTGTTTGTCCATGTGTGTATGTGGGTGTGTCTGTGTGAATGCGTCGAGTTAAACAGACAACACATTCGAAGTCCCTTTCAGAGTCAAATGCGTTGTCGTTGCGTACGGATGTGCGCGCGCACAATCCTTGAAGAATTCACTTTCATATATTTAAATTTTTTTTGCGCAAAAACTTTCATGTAGTTTATTTATAACTAATACGCGTGTGTTTTTTGTGTTTGTGTTGTTGATATTGTTGCAGAGTGTGCTGCTTGTTTGTTGTTGCTGCTGCTGTTGATCACCATCATCGGTTAGTGGAGGAATAACCGCCATGGAAGATCCAAATCGTATGATGGCACATACCGGCGGCATGATGGCACCACAAGGCTATGGTTTGCCGGGCCAGGATGATGGTCAAAATGCTGGCAATGAAAATGAAGTGCGCAAGCAAAAGGATATTGGTGAGATTTTACAACAGATAATGAGCATTTCGGAGCAATCGTTGGATGAGGCGCAGGCCAGGAAGCACACCTTGAATTGTCATCGCATGAAGCCGGCGTTATTCTCGGTGCTGTGCGAGATCAAGGAAAAGACCGGTAAGTTTTAAATGCAAATAAATATAGATTACGTTTTTTTGTTAGCATTTGACATTAATTTAGGATGAAACACAATAGCTTTAGCTGTGCAAAAAAAAATTAACTAAAGTGGGAAGAATCTTAAGATTTTTAAAATCAGCTAGATCTTCAAATTGTGGAGTTATCTAGGAGTATTCACTCGCTTGCTTGGAATATTTTGTGTAGCACGAATAAGAGATGCCAAAAGATAGCTATATTGGTGGTACAACTTTATTTGTAACGCAGATATTTCGTATAAAACAGGCAGAAGGACGAATTACTGACAAGTGGTTTGTACTAAAATGGCTCAGCTTGTCCATCCACAACCTAGATCTCAGATACTTGTTTTGTTCTGTAATCCTAGCTGGACAAAGGACCAACAGTTTTTATGCTTGTCATCCGGTTCAAGATAATATTTTCGATTTTTGAAAGATGTACGGTTCAGCTCATAGTGAATATATTAAATTTTTGCGTAAGAATATCCTTTCCATTTTCATTTGCAATCCAATGAACGATAGAAAACGAGATTTAAATGAAAGCAAAACGTTGGGTGATATCAAATAGATTCTGATTTTATTATATCATTTATCATCAAATGGCCGCCTCGACTACACTGGCAGTAAACATGGGATCCAAAATAAGCCGGCTTGACTCTTTGGCGATGTCCAATCGACAGTTATGGGTCTTTTGCATTACTGGCCGCTTAGTAGCTTAAGGTCTCTGAAACTTTGTACTATGCAATGTCATTGGATACTTTGGATTGACAGCTTCGGAGACACAACCATGTCATTGCTATTGGATCAGCCTATATTTTTTTGAAAAATGTACTCAATGCTTCAACAGATTTCATTAGATTATGCTGTTCGTATTTGGTTTGTATGATTGTACACCTCTATACGAGTATTTACAGCACCTTCCTATATAGTAGATATGCCAAAGTCATGGCATGAATTTAATATGTAACGTTATGCATAGCTAATACGTGGATATTGTGAGAGTTTGTTTGTTTGTTTGTGTTGGCTGTTCCAATTCTCCCCATGGACACATGCAATATTCCCAGCTAAAGCGAAAAATTTGAAATAAGTTTTTGTCGGTGTATTTCTATTTGTGTGTGTGTGTGTCAGTGTCTGTGTTATGCGTTTATTTCCTTTTTATATTAAGCCAAGACGCACATACAAATACAAATACAATCACACGGATACGGACACGCACACAGATACAGACAAACGTACACGTAAAATGGGCAATAACAGCGCATTTTGATTGTGGGCCAGATGTTTTGAATAGCCCTGGAACATTGGCGCGTTGCCGTTACCAATGCCATTGCCTAACCCTAAAGTACCACCCAACGAATCCCAGCAACAACAACGACAAAAAGCACAAAAAAAATATATATATATATATATAAGAAACCCCCACTGTCCCAATACCCCTTCCCCCACTATACAGATCTAACCAACTTGAGCAACCCTAAGTTGTTGCCAATGCGCACCGCTTGCGAAATTATCTTGGGTAGAGCTCAACCAAGATGTTCTCTACTGGGCTCATGGTATGAGAAGTAAGCATTTACTTTCGTCTTGTTATTCAGTTGTTGTTGTTTTCATTGAGCCTGTGGATTCTGGTTACATGAGAACTTACAAGACATTTTTGGTTAGCTTGATGTTGTGATGATAGAGAGGGGTTAAAAAATAGCCGTCGTACATAGTGCGGGCAGGTGAATTTCCCAAATTAAAGCGCTATAAAGTTGCCTTTAAAAGGTGCAATTGCATTGAACTTAAAGTGTATTAGTAAGATTCTATATGGGCTATATGTACCATATTAAATGCATATATGTATGTTTATTCAAACCTGTTTCGAAGTTCCTTGCCGACATTTCGAACAGTCAAAATAGAAATCGAAATCCGAAAAGTCACTATTACTATGGGAAACCGCGAGTTCTGCCCACAAACTTCAAAGTTGCTTTACAAAAAAAAAAAAAATGTTTCGAAGGCGGTTTGCAGACCTTGAATTTTCAAAAGTTTTGAAAAAATTCAAAACCATTTAAAAATTTCTTTCGAATTTCGTTTACGATTGAACAAAATGTGTATTCAGTTCACAAAATCATTTGAAGCAGTCGGATTTGGTTTCCAAATCAAAAACAGTCGATTTAATACTGGACATTCTAAAAGACCATATTCAATTTATAATACCCAAATAGATCGTGGAGCTGTGAACACCTTTTGAAAATTTTCTACAAATCTCTAAGACTTTGAGAACAATTAGAGTCTAAGTAGTGATAATGCTACTTATTAAGAAATCACAATTTCAATAATATTTAAGCCTAACCGATATTTATTTCTAAAACCGCCACTGTTTGAAAACGTTTTCTAAATACTCTAACTCGACAATATCGCCTGGTAAACTACTTAATACATTTTCGAAATTCCCAAATAGTTTTTCTTTAGAAGTACCCAAACCCAAAATTTTGCACTAAAGATACAAAGGCTATCAAAATCATAGAAAAAAATGGGAGTCAACTTCTAGAGGAGAGTTGGAAACAGGAGATTTTGCTTTAATGATTCTTTTTTTACTCAGAAATCACACAGTGAATGCAATTAAGTAAAATTTCTAAATATTTTTTTGATCGGGATAGGTGGTATACTGGTCTTATCCACTTGTTTCCAAGGTTGCATTGTTTTTTTAGGCGAATCGAAAGGGAACAAGTGTGAGAAGGAAATTTTTGAAGACGCAACAAATTTCGCTTTGCTTAAGAATCCAAAGTCCATAGCTGAAAAATTTCGAAATTATTTAATTATTATCCGCCAACGATACAGGGTTAGCATATGCTGGGTACTCCGACCGAAGCCGACACACTTAATATAGAGACACAAAGATTTAGAACAAAAAAGGGGGAGAACACTTTTTTTTTTGGAAGCAAGAAATCTCGCTCTACTTAAGAGCCCAAAGTTTTTGAATTTGTACATGAGCGTATCAGTTCCATACAATTGCCACATTTCCCATGGCACCTAGAGGGGCACATATTTACTTTATTTTTGTCTATATACATATATATCTGTATGTAGAACAAAAAAGAAAAATTTTTCGTAATGAAGTAGCGATAAGAACTCTTTTGCATCGATGGCCACACGGCGCCTTCAAAGTAAACAAAACACCAAACACTTGACCCAGCAAGTTCGGCTATTCGAACTATAGTGTAGCTGGGTAGGCTATGGAGTGGGTAGGGGAGCTAGAAGGCATTGATTGTGGCGGAGCAACAACTGAGTGAGAACTTGAAGGCATTAAAGAGCTGCCAAAGTGTGGCGCGAAACGTGTATTTTAAAAATATGAAAAAAAAAAAAAAAAAAAAAAACACTTCTTGTTTGAATGAATGTACAAATGTTTGTATATGAAAACAGTCAAAGTCGAAATTATTCGCACACGTTTGAATTTCAAGTTTAAGGCTTCGCAGCCTAATATTAATTATAGTGATGGGATAAAGTAAGTAAAAAAAATATAAAAAATTACTTTAAAAAAAAAATATTTGGTATGTAACAAAAAGTTAATAAAAAAAAATGTATTTAAATAAACTTGAATCCGACTTTCAGTAGTCACACTTTATTCAATATTAATTGTTACAAAAAAAAAACAAATTGAATATATATTTTAGTCTAATTAATACATAGTATTTATAGTAATATTCAGTGTATGGTTGTGGTCATATGACAACTACCCTGAAGCTTATAATAACTTATTATTGTTGGAATGCATAGTTTTGTGGCCTATAGCCAGCGGACAACAAAGACGCTTCCCACGATGCCTTATTTGCCAAATTATAATAAGTGGTTTAAAAGTTACGAGGGAACAGATAAACATACACATCCTTTTGCTTTTTGATAAAAAGTCACTTTTTTACGACCAAAAGTTCTAAATTTGAATAATTTCATAGATATTATTTGATGCTTTTTTATTGTTTACTTAATCAAATACCAATAAGACTAAAATCCTTGTTTCACGACCAACAATTCTTCCTAAAGGTAAGGTATATTTATATATACATTGAGAAGGAGAGGCCGAGACAATAGCAATTGATCCAGATATGTCGGTGCGTCTTTCTGTATAAATTCCTTGATCTGGAAGACCATAAGAGCCATACTATAACCAAACTTGAGATTTGTACTCCTTATGTGAGCAGCCAGATGAAGTTTGTCTTTTTAATAATAATCTTAAAGAACTATATTTCACTATGGGAACTTTTTACTGCAATAAAAAAACATGCTTCAAAACTTGAAATTCAAAAGTGTACGAATAATTTCGACTCTGACTGTATATCAGATACATTTGTATCTGTAAGTTTGTATGTCTTTGTATTCGCAAGCACATTAACATATTTTATCGGCAATCGGGCGGTTTGAGAGTCTTGAAATTAGTTTTCAACAAAGCACAACAACAGCGTGTAGAAAATATAAACCTGTTCCAGATATCTGTACCATAACTTGTAGCATCTATAAGTCTTAAGATATTGTATCTTTTGTATGAAAAAAAAAATAATGCGCGACATGTTTCAAACAAAAACCAATTCGCACTTGGCAATTTTATTATATGCATATGTACAACGAGTATATAGGTATTATAAAGTAGTAGTATGTATATACTTGTACATATATATATATATGTACCTATGTATATATTGCAGCCCTTCATTCAGCCTTATTGTTCTTTCATTTGCCATGTAGTAGCTGTAGTATATAATAGTATACTAGTAGCTGCTCCTCCTGCTACCCTAACATTCAAATTTACGAGCTGGAAATGCTATTTACCCATATAGCAGAACATCTACAGCTTTGCCATAGTTCTTGTGTTGTTGTTGCTTTTGTAGTTGCCATTGCTTTTAAATGCTTCATTAGATACGCAAATGATGCTGTTTGCCAGCAACAGATCCCCAGTGCCATAACAAGCCAACCAACAAAAGGGTTACACAGAGCATGGACCAAAAGTTTTAAATTTCAATACATTGAGAACATTTTGCTGGCACAAAAGTTACAAGCAAAACTTTAAGTTCTCAACTCTGGCCAAATACACTCGTAATTATTGGAAAGTCTAAATGTGGAATAGTTTTTCAAAAACTCAACTTTAAAATTAAAGCGCGCTTTGGATTTCGTCATTTTAGAATGATTTAATTGGGATTAAAAACTCTTGCAAGTTAAGGCATTCAATGCATGAATGACATCTTTAAATTTATGTAAATTTATGTAGTATATTATATTAAAGACTAGCCTAACAATATTTATATATTTTTTAATACAACGTACACTATATTTTGAAGATATTTCTATTATTGCGACGATAAATTTGTTAAAGCTTGCTGGCGCCATCTAGCGACAACAATATGCTGGCGCCATCTAGCGGTCACACTAAACAGAAGAAAAAAAATAATGAAGACGAGTTAAAAAAACATTTCAATGTAATTAATAATGTCGTTGGTTTAGGCTGCACTGTGACCCTAAGGATCGGATCTACTTTGCTATCTACTAGCCCCACTGTACCTCAGCTAGTTAAATTTCCAAAACAAACTTAATTATTGGACATGGTTCTATTCTATGCGATTCTATGATTATCAAAGTGTTATGCTTTTCTTATGGCAAGAATGTCACACTTAGTAAGTTTGTATTGAGCGGATTTCTGCTCAATCTTACAATCCCTACAAGGTTTGGAATTCGTGATGCCCATCTTACTCAGTCGTATAAGCCTACAATGTCCCAAAAGTTACCTAGTCAATATTTTAAGCAAATTCTCGCCCAATTGGGTAGGTTTTTTTTTTAAGCTATTCCACTTAGAGTAAAGGAGGGGCTACTCGATCTATCATAGGCCAGCTGTGCTGATCCAAACTGAGTCTTGTCGCTCCTCTTCTCTTAGTAGCTATTTGGTGATGCGTCTATCAATGCCGCAGAAGGATTCAGACTTTATTTTTGGTGCTTCCTCGAAAGGAAGATTTTATTCCATTGTTGTAGATGGTTTAATTTGTCTTATGCGCCGGTGTCTTATCAGACCTTAGACAAGACCTTCTGCAAATAATAATTTGTAAATAATTAAGAAAGAAATTCAAGATGGCAAAGATTTTTATCTGCTCATCAATCTATATATATAAAAAGAGAGTTAAAAGTTATGTTAGTTACACCATTTATAACTCAAGAACGGTTGGGCCGATTTTGATGATCTATGGTTTGTTGGATTCGTCTCCGCACTGGTTAACAGAGGGTTAACGCATAAAATATTGGAAACAAATCATATATAATGAAGTAAACCAAGAAATTCTCTTACGGAGGCAGAGGCCAGATATCGACATAAATCGAGAATCTTCATCTGCGCAAAATTTCAGCCCCATCGCTTTAATAGTCTCTGAGATCTTAACAGTCAGACATGGCTATATCGACTCGGTATTTCAACGTCGGAATCAAGGCGATCCGTTCCTGGTCATCCGAATGTGCGTTTTAAGTTTAAAATAGTTCAACTTCCGATTCGCCTGACGATAAACAAATCACAAGGCCAATCCTTGAGTGTTTATGGATGGAACTTAGAAAATGAATGTTTTTCTCATAGTCAATTGTACGTGGCATATTCACGTGTCGGCAAACAATCCGCTTTAATATTATTATTCTTACGCTTATTATTCTTGAATTGCATAAAAAAGACGGGGGTTGGCGTGCGAAGCACGCAGGTGGCGGAGCCCTCTAGTTAAATATAATCCTGTTCATAGTAAGCTATGAATACTGTCCTAACTACGTACCTGTATTCCGCTCCAAAGCTGCCATGCTCAAAAGTGTTGAATAATGCTATGTTTACACTGCGTCCTTGAACGTGACGATTAAAATTAATTCATATTCAGTGTGAACAACACAAGCACTATGTGTGGACATAACTGGCCAGGACTATGCAGCCAGCCTTAGTGTACCAAATGGTGCTTTTGGAAAATTTCAAATGAACCAGTCTGTCCGGTAGTAGCCAGCTTATCGGATAAAGTAGTTCTTCTACAAACTATGCGGAGTTGCTTTTTATATTTAATTTGCAATTAAAGTGAATCTTCAGTTAAATCTTTCGGTATACCGTCACTTGAATTTTTTTTGTGATATCTCATTCTTTTAAGTCTTGAAAACTTTTAGTAAACATTTTATACCGAACCCAAAACAGACTTATAAGCCGTCTAGAGCAGACTTTATTACCAATAACTAAGCTCCAATTTCACAACAATTAATTTAAGAAGTGAGTTGTTATATCATTTATATTTTTGTAATTTTTTTTTTACTTTTGAATGCTGGGATGAGGAAGAGTCTATGGAACACCTAAGCACAAACTGTGTGGCACTAGGACACAGGAGACACAAAATTTTAGGTGCATACCGCATAGAAGATGAAGACCTTCAAAAGCTCCCTCCGAAAGAGCTGGTTCGCTTCCTCGACATACTAAATGTCTAAAGAAAAAGGGGTGCACAATAGATCAAACTGGTCGCACTGCCTAGCCCCACAAATTACATTACATTACTTTCGAATCCTTTCAAGAAATATATTTTCTAACAGATATCTAAGCAAATAAACTTGGAAATTCTTAGAAAGTTGTGGTTCCCAAACTCGAATTGAATAATTATGCTTGTATAGCTGGTTTTGCATTGTTCACACTCTACACAGGGGTCATCGACATCCAACCATTTATGTCAGTAGAGGCACTCCCCAAGTGGTAAAACGCTTTTATCCCACCCGCTTTTTATTAAAACACAGCAGTAAACAACTTGTTATGCGACTTGGAAGCAGATGATTGCACAGCGATCCGCTGCTCTCCGCATAACTGGAGTTCTTTGGCCTATACCAAGCGAAACTCTTAATACAATAATATATCACGTTTATGGGAGCGAGGGCTACTTGCCAATTTAGGAATTCCCTGCGTATAATGCCAAACCCAACCAACTCCGGGAAACCCAGTTAGTGGGTGACTTCTGCAGTAGCAGCTGGTACAAAGTCTTCTTCTTAGAAACTCTAGAGCCTTTCCCCTGTTCATTCAGAGCAAGACTTAAACATCCAGAAGGAAGTTACTGCCTATATATAATCTCACTTTGATCCATAAAAAGGCGCCTACGAATAAAGATAGGTCTCTAAGGTCAGTATTACCATGTGCTCGGAATAAGTGTGCCAATCAGATGTTCGTTCCAGTCTAATCTCTATCTCTCTCATAATTTCTGTAGTCCTCTGTGGCACATAGCGCCTCAAACTAATCTGACCTGGGATAATCATGCTCAACGCAATTTCGACTCGAATCCGGCTTGCAACCAGCCTGTTTTTGTAAATTAAATTTTTACTAGCTTCTTAAAGACGCATAATTATTTTTTTTTTTTTGCTCGCTGGACTTAATCAGCTGCACACTGAGCCCAAAAAAAAAAAAAGCCAAAAATTTGCATTAGTAAAAAAAAAAAAAAGAAGCATATTTGGGTAAGTTAGTCGGTTAAAGTCAGAGTTAGTTAAATAGTGGACGTTTTTTGTAATTTTTTGCACAAGTTTCAACAAGAAGCCAAGAAGCAACATGCTAGCATGTTAGCAACCATCAGCAGCACCTTTATGTGGCAACGTCCATAGTTGTGGCACGGTCACCAACAAATATTGCCACTGGCGACAGCTGGTCTAATATCATAAAGGCAGCAGGAAAAAGCTAGGTACAACAGTCTGGCATAAATGGGATAACTAGTCTAGGGTTTGGGGTATTTGGGGAGTAGGTTAACATGCACAGGCAGCAAAATAATGCCAACAAGCAGAAGACGAAGATGAGCTGATGTGGATGAGCATAAGAATGACAACAATAAGTACAAAAACAAAAAACAGTGGAGGAAATTATGTACTGTTTTGCAAGATTGGAACGTGTGCTTTGCAATGAAGAGGAGGGAGGTGGAGCAGGACTGTTTGCTACTTTTGCTTTTAGGTTAGAATATTGGTAAAGTTTTGACAGTCGTCGTCGCACTTGGTGTGAATTTTGCCGCAAAGTCAACTGAACGCTTATTGCAGCAGATACACACACACAGATGTTTTGGCTTAAAGTGACGATAAAAATATATTTTGGAAAACAAAAAAAAAAGCATTTCAAGGAATTTATAGTAGACCCAATAGACGTTGTCTTATCCGAACGTTAACTTTTCTGCTATTGGTTTTTCGAGCTTGCTTTTAAAATTTGAAACAAATATTTCGATTGTGGTATTTTTCAGTCAAAATTTTCCGAAATTCTTCATCGCGAATATTTTCATTTGATTTACATTTTGGAAAATTTGTAAACTTTTGACATAGAGTCTTATGTTGCCTCAAATTTGCTACAGGGCAAAATATTTAAAAAATTTGGAAAGATAAATACAATTTCGATTCTTCGAATTTTAGTATACAGAATGGGTTGGCCAAGAAGAACACAACAAAAATTTCATCAAGCAAATCGATGCTTTGTTCCGGAGTTATGGATTTCATATTAGCCGATTTTTTTTTATATACATATGTATAACTTTACGAGTTAGTTTTTTTTATGACTTCAGTTTTTTCTGATAGAGGCGTCTTCCAGAAATTTTTACATTTTTCAGTCTACATTTTACGAATTTACTTGACCAAGCGCAATATAACGTTCAAAATCCAAATTCGGACTTATACTGAGAAATTTGGAAATTATCACATAAAAGTCTTACGTAGCCTAAAATTTATTCTAGGGCAAGGTATTTAAAATTTTGAAGAAATTCAATTTTGATTCTTTGCGTTTAGAATTTTAGAATGTTAAATGGAATGGTCAAGAAGAACAGAGCAAAAATTCCATCAAGCAAATCGTATGCTCCGTTCCCGAGTTATAGACTTCATTCATATTATCAAAATTTTGTTTTATGTATGAAAATTTTTATAGACTCATTCATATTATCAAAATTTTGTTTTATGCATGAAAATTTACTAGTAATATATTCCGATGCGAAGTTCGAAAGTTCTTAAATTTTATATATAGAGTTTTTAAAGCTATTTTTTTATGATAACCGAATTTTCTAGCTTATTATGTTTGTTTTTAGGAACAAAAATGTTGGTGGGAAGTTCCGAAATTCATTCTCATTATATTAATTTCTAATTTGACATGTTCTATATGTTTTAATCACGATAAGTGGGCAGACCTAGTTAGGACGTCCAAAAAAGCTCTGATTTTAAATTTTTTGACACACATTAAAATAACACAGGCCTACAAATACCGGAGTCCTGTCAGTTGTTGGAAAGCTAAAGGACATTTCCGAAGTAATTTTTGCGTAGAATACGAATACGAATCCGAAAAGTAGGAAAAAAAAAACGTCGTTTTTCGAATACATAACCTCAAGTATCTCAAAATCCTGACGTGATGGGCCCAATTCTGACCACCGGATTCGGATTCTACGCAGCAAACTACTTCGGGAATGACCCTTAGCTTTCCAACAACTAAACCATGTTGGCCTGTGTAATTAATAAGAAATGTTTTTCCACATGGAAGTTATGTATTTTAAGTAAATATTTTAAGATATTCAAGACAAAATATTAAGAAATACGTGGGAGGCAGAAAATATCTGAGGGATAATAAAAAAAAGTGTTTTTCCGTAATCACTGCAGCTAGATCATCATCTGAAGTATAAAGAAATTGTTGGTATAACGAGCCGGACGGGAAAGGGTTTCGAAACATTTTTATTGCGGATTTTTAAATTAAAAAAAAATAGAAAATCTTACAAAAAAGATTCTTCCGAGGCACAATTATATATAGAATAAAAAAAATAAAATCAAAAAAAAAATAGTTTTGCTGTACCCGCTGCAGCTCTTCAGTGGATTATCTGAAATCTACAAAACAAAAAGAAATCTTTTTTTTTGCGGATTTTGAAATTTTTAATTCGACAAAAAAAAGATTCTTCAGAGGGACAATAATATATAGAATAAATGAGATACAGCAAATTTCTGAGGGGTCAAAGAAAAAGTGTTTTTGCCGTAATGTTCCCAAAAAAAATGTTTCATGCGGGCGACAATTATATGTAGAATAATTGAGAAAAATTTCACTCCGATCGGCAAACTCAATCTCGAGTCGGACAATTATCTATAGAATAAGTGAGAAAAATTTGAATCTGATCGGCAAAGTCAATCTGGAAACATGGCTTCGAAAAAAACGCTTTTAAAGTTAGTTTTGGAACTTCAACTTTCCAAAAAAAAGATTTCAGCGGGACAATAATATATAGAATAAGTGAGATACAGCAAATTTCTGAGGGGTCAAAAAAAAAAGGGTTTTGCAGTAATGTTCCCAAAAAAAATGTTTCATGCGGGGGACAATTATATATAGAATAAGTGAGAAAAATTTCAATCTGATCGGCAAAGTCAATCTGGAAACATGGTTTCGAAAAAAAACGCATTTTGAGTTAGTTTTGGAACTTCCACTTATTCGTTCACTCCAAGACCAACTAATGTCCCTTCCTACACCTTAGTAGCTGCAACTGTAATGAATTTCAACCATCGTCGAGCCACCCTTAACTCTCCAGTATTTTCGAGCGAAAGTCGGTTAGCTGCCTGAACTTGAATAGAATCCTCTTTATGGGACAATAGTTTTATAGTTCCTATATAGTAGCACTACGCAGCTTTTGGTTACTTGTATGATAAATATATATCGCTTAATATGTAGGATTGAAAAATATTGTTTTCTTTTAATTAATGTGCTTTGTGAGACCCGCACTGCTGCAGAGGTCATCTTGATACGCCTAGGAAATTTATTCAGGAGAATTCACGCGGCTTCGACTGTAGCAGTCGACATACAGTTCGTCTATAATGTACCATGTACGCTTCTCATGCTTTTAATCTCAAGTTTCTTTAGTCTATTCCAAAAATTTGTATATTTAAGATTTGTTTACTATTATTTTTGTTTCATAGCTTTTTAGCCATATCTTATCTAATAGCTAAGAAGTTCTGATAAACTTTTCTAGTTATATTGAGAAATGAGTGAACCATCATGGTTCCGGGTTCCATTGCAAAGTGTATATAGGTCTTCTTATAGGTAGAAATATATATTTAAGAAAACGACGACTCAGAATTATGCTTATCCAAAAATTGTATTTCTTGGCTTAAGTTTGAAGGAAACCTAAAAGTCTGTCGCTGCCAACGCGCTGCTGTTTGTTGCACCAACCCAAGTACGCATTGAAAATACTGATGAGTTTTGTAGTCGCTGTTGTTGTTGTTGTGGACTTTGTTGTTTTTCGACTTGGTCCTGGTTGTTGTTTTTCTTGGGCTATTACTGTTTTGATACTTTGGCAGGCAACGTGATTAAGATCATGCAAAACAAGCAGCTGAAGCAAAAGTGGCAAGTTGAAGAAGCGGACGGCGGCAAGTGCCACAAAATCTAATTCATGCGATGCCAAAAACAAAAACAATCCGCCAAGGCAGCAGACGACAGACAAACAACCAAGAGAACTCCAACACATAATACAATTGCCAATGAGTGAGCTGAGCGGGCGCTAGAGAGAGGCATAGCAGGCAAGAGGTCTCCCAGCGCAATGTGGCAAGTATTATGCTTGTTTTGGAGGGGGTTGGCTGTGTTGTTTTTTGTTTTTTTTCATTTCATTTTTTTGGAGCTGGTTAGCTGCACTGAAAGCTTCGAGCTTCTCTGCTGCTGCTGCTGCTGCCTCTAGGTTTAAATACTTTCCGACTTTCGACAGTGGCGCATAATAAAATTTTATGGCTTTTCATCTTGTTGTCTCTGCCAGAGAAAAGCCAGTAGTAGTAGTAGTAGTAGCAAAGGATAACAATAAGAAAAACTTTCTTTTAACTTTTGGTTTAAACTTTAAGCTTATGGGAAAATGTTTCTCTCTACATTTTTGTTACAGTGCTGTCCATTCGCAATACGCAGGAGGAGGAACCACCAGATCCACAATTGATGCGTCTGGACAATATGTTAATTGCCGAGGGCGTGGCTGGTCCCGAAAAAGGCGGCGGTGGTGCTGCCGCAGCCTCAGCTGCAGCTGCCAGTCAGGGTGGTTCCCTATCCATAGATGGTGCCGATAATGCCATTGAACATTCGGATTATCGTGCCAAATTGGCACAGATTCGCCAGATCTATCATCAGGAATTGGAGAAATATGAGCAGGCATGCAATGAATTTACTACACATGTTATGAATTTATTGCGTGAACAAAGTCGCACCAGGTAAGTCACAATGGCACTGAGAAGCCAAAACGTTTGAGACTAATTCATTTATATTTTGCAGACCGATTACACCCAAAGAGATCGAGCGCATGGTACAGATCATACACAAGAAGTTCAGTTCGATACAAATGCAATTGAAGCAATCGACCTGTGAAGCGGTTATGATCTTGCGTTCTCGTTTCCTGGACGCCCGACGCAAGCGACGCAATTTTAGCAAGCAAGCATCGGAAATACTTAATGAGTATTTCTATAGTCATTTGAGCAATCCGTATCCATCCGAAGAGGCCAAGGAGGAGCTGGCGCGCAAGTGTGGCATAACGGTGAGACAGCTGATGAGAAATTAGTAGCTTGGAGCATTTTCATGTCGAACATCAGAATCTTATTGTTGTTAAAGCTAGGGAATTGAGATTTATAATGTTACGTAGCTCGTTCGATGTTATCCAAAAACTTGATTCTCAAATTGGAATGTTGGAATACAAAGAATTTAATAGGAACCAAACATTCCGCCTGTAGATTCGGAAAATATTTTTAAATAAAGACAAATTAGTAAGGGAAATTTCAGCTCTGCTTCATGTGGTTTAGACAAATATTTTTGAGCTAGAATAATGAACTTTAAGACAAATTAAATTTTTTAAATTTTAAGCAAAACAAAATTACTAATAACTACTTTATTTATTTCTATGCTAGGTATCACAAGTTTCCAATTGGTTTGGCAACAAGCGTATCCGCTATAAGAAGAACATAGGCAAGGCACAGGAGGAGGCCAATTTGTATGCGGCTAAGAAGGCAGCTGGCGCATCACCATATTCGATGGCCGGACCGCCAAGTGGCACTACAACGCCCATGATGTCACCCGCACCGCCTCAGGATTCTATGGGTTATCCCATGGGAACTGGTGGCTATGATCAACAGCAACCGTATGATAATAGCATGGGAGGGTACGACCCAAATTTACATCAGGATCTTAGCCCTTGAGGATAGGCTTGCCAAACTTAATGCAAACAGAATGAACACAACAACCAGAATAACAATAGTAATGCCTGCAACTTGAAGGAAATTGTATTAGAGGAAAGTTCAAGGATAAACAGAGAAAACGTAACATAAGCGCTCAACAAATATAAAAAACAAGAAAATTACAAAAAAAAGAACAACAAAAATATTACCACAGTCTATAATTAGTGCGCTTCATTTTTGTAGCTTAGTTTGTACAACAACAACAACAACCACAACAAATTGTGCCTCATATTGTGCCACAAGAACAGCAATAATTGTGGGTGTGTATTTGTGTGAGTATGTTGTCTATGCATACAATCAATTATGTATACGATTATGTCTTAAATATATTATGTATAACTAAACAAAAACCAACTGCATTGTATTTCTCCCCATCAACAAATTTGCAAAAACAACAACCCACACACATAAACACAAAGACAATATGAGCGCACTAATTATATATATATATACAATATAAAAACTAACTAATTACCATTTAATGAAACAATTTTGCGTTGCAATATAATTACAATCAACTTAATAATTTAGTAATTTTTTTTTTTGTTTATTGTCTTAAATACAAAAATATATATGTAATTGTACGTAATATTAGTTTTGCTTATTCTTAAATATACTTATTCTTTGTAAAGCCGCTTTTCTCAGCATATTCTTAATTCTTTATGTTTTGTATGTACGCGTGCAAGCTTTTATATAGAAAACAAATTTGTTAAATTAGGATTCGATTTTGCTTTATAAAAAAATGTTGAAACTACTAAAAGCAGCATTAATCTGAAGCACTTTGTATAATTTTCAAGACTTTAAAAATTCACTAAGAAACGCTTCAAGGCATAAGTGTAATAATTGTTTTAAAGGTTCGCTACATTTTGACAAGTTTATTTTTTTAGCATTTTAAATATTAAGCAAAAATTTCACTTAATTCGCGCAGCTTTGTTTTTGTTAAAATTTAAGCTTATTTTTGAAAACATTTTGGCAACTAGCTTTTTTGCGCTCTTAAAACGAAAAAAAAATTGTGAACCACAAATACGTAAAAAACACAAACTATTATAATTACTTACAAAAGAAAAAAAAAGATGAAAAAAAAGCAAGAAAATAATTTTTGAAAATGAAAAACAAAACTTTCTACTAGGCATTAGTTAATAGTTATATTTTTTTCCTAGCTTTTAAGCCGCAAAAAAAAAAAAAAACACTAAAGTAAAGAAACTGCAACAAAAACAACAACAAACGAAAAGCAAACAATTGTATACTAAAAAAAAATAAACAACAAACATAACGATGGCAAATCATGTATACTAAAACAAATACGATCTATATATATACAATTATATATAATTAATATATATATATATAAAAAAAAAGAAAATCAACTATGTATACACAATTGCAACTCAAATTGTCAATATATATATATATATATATATGTATACCTAATTACATTTATATTAAAAGCTAAAACAAACAAAAATGCATACATGTATACTAAAAATAAAATAAAACTAAATTTAAAAAAAAAAAACGAAACCATTAAAACAATTTTTGAAAACTGTGCTACACACAAAAACAAACAAATGCACTACTACGGCGTATACCAATAAGCCCAATAAGTGTTATATTGGCAACTGACAGTTTTATTAACCAACTGTTGTACTAATTGTCTGTCATAATGCAAACTTATTTCAAACAGCAACAAATCGTAAAGTATTACGTTACAAATGCAACAACTTTTAAACATTTTTATTAAATATTTATGGCAAATTAAACTTAACAAAAACCAAACATGTATACGATGTAAATCAAATTTAAATTATTAATTTTTGTTTCACGCTCATGTTAAGCGTACTCACAAACTAAAAACAAACAAAAAAACAAAAAACAAATTAAAATCAAACAATTTTCTTTTTTTTTTTTAGGTGTATGAAAACACAGCACATTGCTGTGCCTTTCTCGCACACACAAAAACACAGCATATGTTTTTTTTTTTTTGTTGTTACTTTTTAACCATACAAGAGAAATATAAATGCATAAAAAAAAGAAGAAATTGTTTGCATAAATGAATGAAAAAAAATGAACATTAAATTTCATTATTAAAGCAAAAAGGCAAAATATTGAACAAATTTCCTTCCTCTTAGTATTCGATGGAAAGTATTGTAATAACATTTTCAGCTAGCAGTTAAAGAACAGAATTGAATACATATACTATATATATATATACATACGGATAAACTATGATAATTATTTTAAAATAATAAAGAAAACTATATAATAATTAAATAAAAACATTAAAATAAAAAATGGTGGCAAAAAAAAAATTTCAACTAATGCAGTTTTACATTTTATTGAAATGGTCTTTAGATAAGATTTGATAAAGCATGAAAAAAGGACAAATCCGCAACAACCAGAAACTTTTTGTGCATACACTCTCAACTGCTGAGCTTACTGTGGATTGGGTTGGGTTCCATATATGAAAAAATCCGCACTAAGCATTAACTTTTTGTGGATACACTGGTGAACTTCTTGTGGATTTCCGTCCTTCCACTCATCAAAAAATGCTGCCTCGTCTCAAGCTGTCAACATCTACCCGTGATCCGTAATTAACGCAACCAGGTGTCACGGAGATTTCCTCCTTGTACTTGTAATCTCTGGGCTTGACTATTCATTCAACCAATTAAGAGGCGCTGACAGGGAAGATTGGCTTTGGTTCTATTGACTGGAAGACCAAGCCTTTGTTTGCCAGTTCATCTTCATACAATTACTCTATATAGGCGCCCAAAAACCCAGACAAGTTCTTAACATTCGCCTAGTCGATCGAATGTCTTGACATTAATTGACGTTGTACGAGCATAATCCAGGGCTCTTACAGCAGTCTGACTTTCACTGCGGATTTCCCGTGAATGACCTTCTCTTTGGATCCCGCGCACGACATTCGGGAAAGCAAAGATTTTCTCTTGGCAATAAAATTTATTTGTGCTAATTAAAGCTAATTATTTCATCAGCAGACAAATCAAATCCAGATATATACTACTGTCGTCCTTCTCTCCTAGTGGAGCATAGGGCCTCAACAATCCTACGAAATCTGAATCTGCGACCGCCTTGTGGGTTCCATCGCAATGCTTGCTTTGTGATGCTGGTCGACGGTTTTCGCAAAGTGTGGCCAATCCATTTCCACTTTCTTCGCTTAATTTCTACTACTGCTTGTGTGTGTTGAGTACGCTCCCAAAGGACTTCGTTCAAGATACGCTCTGGCCACCAAATCTTCAATATAAGACGGAGACATTTGTTGATAAAAACTTGTATGCGTGATTCCAGATATATGATCCATTTTAATTTGTTTTGTAATGCTGCAATGCGTGTATCCCCTTATTATATGACCTGTAGCGTTCCATTGCATTCGTTTTCGAAACCCAGATCTTTCATCCAGACTCTGTTGTTACTAACATCCAGAGAGACACCAACGTATTTACTGCCCAAGCGCTCAAGGAGCACAATTTTGACTATTTTTAATAGACACACTAACAGCATAAGTCATTCAGCTGAACACAAGGATGTGTTTTGATTATAAACCCTAAGTCATATGATATCTGTTACAAACCAAATAAGCCGCATCATTTACTGAGGTTAAACCTTAACTTTAAAGATCTGCTGCAGTTTCAGAGCCTGAATGTGACCTGGCTACCTCAACCGAAAAATTCCTTGCCTGCAATAGGGCGATAAACCTTGACTTTGGATATGTGTTGAAGTTCTAGCGCATTAATGAGCTAGAGCTCTCTATGCCTTACTCTCCAGACAGGTAGGTGGTGCTATATTCTCTTTGTAAATATGTACATGCTTGAGCGAGTAAAGCACGGAATGATACTGAAGAAGTAGATATTTCGCAAATATGTGCATTTCCCGATTTATATTAATCCTGTCAATTATGGTATGGAACTATATTCTGAACAATCTGTAGTTTGCACAATTTTACAGCTTGGTTGATACGACAAAAGAAAGCTTTCATCTATATATTACTAAAGTTCTTTAGCTTTACATTGTTAAAAATACTTTTTTATGATACATTAAAAAAATAAGTTACACTCGATTTTTATTATAGTTTTATGTAAGTAGTATATTTGAAGAAACAGTGAGAGAAAGATGAGTTTACAGAAATTTATACATATGTACCTAAATATATATATACATACATGCATACAAAAAGCAAGTTGCTGCTTTTATTAAATGAAAAGTCAGTTGAGCCGTGTTTACACTATCTTAGAAGCAAAAAATAGGTTGACAAAATTTTCAACATTTAAAACTTTACTAGTTTAATTACAATTTAGCGTAAATTCAGTTATCTCTTCAAAAACTTCATATATTGTACTGTACGATTTGTGTTCTTTTTTTTTGCTTTTCATTTTAAATATTTAAACTTTTTAACTGCTTAATATAAATTTGTATGTTGTAGTAGTAGATGCTTAAACTCGTATCGTTGTCTACTGATTATCGGGGCTGCAAGATGGCTAAAAATATTTTTGGGAAACAATTTGGTATCAAAAAGTCACAAAAAACAGTTCATTTTTTTGTAATGCAATCGCAAATAATAACAAAATATAGTTTAAACGAATTAACTATACTTAATAAAAACGCTCGAAATGAAACATCATATTCCAAAACTCAAATGACTTCTTAGATAATCAAAAAACGTGGTTTAAACAATTACATTCATAGTTTTTATATAGTCTATATACAAACATATAGTATCACATTGATGATTGCTAGCTAAAACTGGCAACGGCAGACAACACAATTGTGGTAAAAAAAACTTAACTCAACAACATAGCCGACTGTAAGGTAAGTCTTGGGATTTATGCCAAACGCAATATAATAGCGCGCTCCCGATCCCGCCGGCCATTACACTTGGCCCAGATTGTGACATTGTTGCTATTCTTAATGCTACCAATTTGGCTAACCAAATGCGCCGCGTCTCATTCGGTTTTCGCCTTGGCATCATCGCTGGCATTACTATTTCCATTGCTATTGCGATGATCATTGCTGCTGCCACGGAGACTGCTATTGCTCGACTCCAGAGCATCCGTCGTTTCACAATTGATGGCATCGGACAACGCCTCGTGCAGTGTACCCGCATTGCCAGTCGAGGTGACTGCCTTCGGTACCCAGGCACATGAATCACAGACACGCACATCCGTTTGCCAGCCGCGCTCTGGTACAGGCGTGCGCGTTTTGGAGCAGTTGCTGCAAACGGCTTGGCCACAGCGGCGACAATGATGACGCTTACAATCGACTGGAGTTTGAACTATTTGTTGGTTTCTGTTGTGTCCGTTCGAGGAGCTGCCACGCACTTTGCCATTTGCTTGAGCCTGCAGACGTCCACTATGATGAGCCAAGGACAGTTCTTCGGCATTTCCAAAAAGGTCTTTGCAAATAAAACATTTGGGTGACTCCGCATCGGGCACCCAATATAAGGGACGGGCGCTATCTTTAATAATTTCTACAAATAAAGAATATAAAATTAGAAATGTGAAGAAAGTTGTAGAAAGTTGTAGATTCCAGGCATGTCTCGCACAAAGTCAATTTAAAATGGTTAAACCTTTTGTAAAAGCTGTTCGCCATGTGAGAAGCATAAGAATCCGTAAATCTTCAAAATACTTACCCTTGGGATACTCTATGGCCAATGAAGCGACGCTGCTGATGGTATTGTAAATGACCTCGCCGTACTTTCGGGGTAATATATCGCCATCATCATTGGTTGGCCTAGAGCCTGTGTGTTCAATAGTCAGATGTGAATTGCTTTGATTAAATGCTGCTTGATCTACAGCGGCTGTACAATAATAATAATAATTAACACGAAACCTTAAAAGTCATTAGTCAGCTGTTTTATACAGCAAAAGTAAAAAGACAAAAATAAAAGTCCAAAAGCGGTTCTTACACTTGCTCTAGTCAGATCTTGTCTCAGAATGTTGCATTAACGTTGTCCGAATATTGCATACAAAAAAAAATATATGTATCAGTCGATTCGACAGTGGGATGACACCATGCGCCCACTTTTACAGGAACAAAAATTTGTGTGAATGCTTTATACTCGAGACTCAGATAATTATTGGAATCTTAGGAAACAGTTTGAGGGGCCCCCTTTTCTTGAAATCTTTTGAAGTTCCGGATCTCAATAATTGCAACATAGTATGCTGACCGGATGGCTTTTATAGAGTGACTAAATTCTACTACAGGGTAAATCATCATGAATCAACAAACTTCAGCCACAGTAAGATTTGGTAGCTCTAGCTTTTATGGCCTCCAAGCTCTAGATGTTCATGAGGACAAACGGATATATGTTTTGGACATGGCTTAATCACTACCTAAGCATTTTGGTATAATCCACTTATGGTCTACAACGCCTTCTCCCGCCTGTTTTATGCATTGCACAAATCTAAGAAACACTTGATACTCCCTATGTGTACAGAGCACAATCAAAGGTACGCCAGAAACATCATTACGTTTTGTCTTTGTCTAGCCGTTCCGAAATTAATCGCAAGTCTAAACACCGCTAAATGGATATCACAAACAAAGCACAGTGCGGTAAAGTAAGCGTAAGGACAAATCGACTTGATACCAATACTTATTATTTCTCAACAAAGCAACAGTGATGGCCTTACCAGGCATTGCATCCGATTTGCATTGCAACTGCTGATGGCAATCGTTGCAAACACGTACTGGTTCGAACCAACCACGTGCTGGAACCGGCAATTCATGCTGACTGCATGTATGACAGAATCCCTCGCCACAGCCACGACAATGATGTTTAGGTATGCCCGTTTTTTGGAAATTCCGCTTGCAGGCATGGCACAGCTGTGGAGAAAGAAATTTTGTTTAGCAAAAACTTTAAAGTGAAACATAAGAACTTCAAAAACTTGCATAAATTAAACTTATTCCATAGACAAATTGCTACAGCTTGTCAAAACATAAACGATCACTAAATTCGATTGCTAAAGTCTTGGTAAAAATAGCAGATATAGAAGGCCCTAAATGCATGCACATTTAAAAAAAAAAATATGGGTACCACAAAAGATGCCAAACTTCAAACATAGATTAAGGAATTTTAAGGAATTTACACACAATTATTTCCTGATTGGGTCGCCAGTAGCTCGGCGCCACTTTGTCAGCCAGCCAGCCACTGAGTGCCTTTGTTGACGGTGCTGATATGCTGGTTATAGCTTCGCTCAGATAACTAACACCATCCAGCATCATTTGTGCCGAATGCGTATTGCCACGCATAGACAGATTGCCACCTTTCCATACATGAACCACTTGCACACTAAAAATGAAAAAAGAGTTTCTTCAATAAATTTCGTTATTTAAGCAAACGAATCTCAAGGCAACTTACCGCACTGCTGCAGCTTCGGGTGACTTATTGCCATACCAAAACTGACGCGCACGATAAATCTCACCGCAATAGACACACTCTATGACATCGCCCTTCCACACATATTTGGCCAAACCCGACAAGGGTGTATCTGTTTGCGCCTGTGCGCGCACAGTCACTACAATTTCTTTACCATTGTTATAGCATGCCTTGCACAGATACTCTTTATTTTCAAATTGATGCTGATAATTGCAAGGGCGCGAATTAAAATGCGGCTCACCATCGCTGACGTGGCCCATGGAACGTTGACAGCGTTGGGTGCAAGACTCGCAGTGCTCGGGGCAGGTAAAGTATTGTTCGAGAAAGGGATTAATGGCCTTCTCTTTGAGGTCGCCGGAAAACTTTTGGTTCAATAGTTTTGTGGCTCTAAACACAACGTCCGGTTGCCGTGGCGAACGTACGGTTGTATTTTCAATTTCAAAACGTAGTGCATCGCGTATTTTTTGAAAATTTGTAGCTTTATTGGCTTCGGTTTGTATGCCCACATAACGTAGGGAACTAAAGGCATTTGTTTCATAGTTAAGCAGTTCAAAACTTTTGCGTAGCTTGTCCTCGGCGCTTTCCTCAACAGCTGAAAGGGATTAAATGATTAGAACTCGTTACTTGGGTATTCTGAAAAATATTTGCACTTACAGTTGTCTAATGGCTTGGTATGATGTGTCTCATGGAATATTATCACAGCTGGCCCCATGGTGCTGCCATTGCCCATGGCTTGCAGCGCTTGAGTAAAATGCAAACAGAATGCCTTTGAGGCATTTCCCAGAAATTCATACATATCACTGTGTAAACGCTCCGATCGTGTGCGATAGATCACAATGTCAGAAATGGCCAGGATCTATGGATGAACATTAAGTTAGTTATACATAACTTTATAAATTTATTTGCTTCTTCAATATGCTGTACATACCTTCAACAGCATCCGCATGCGTTTGTTAGTCTTGGCGGTGGTGCCCAGCAGACCCTCCGTATCCAGACACAGTACACCCAGTTCTGGCTGCAAAGCAGCATAGACACCAACAGTGCACGAGTCTTGCTCTGTTGAGGTGCGAAAGACAGGTTCTCCACCGAAGAACACCTGATTCATGGTATGCGATTTACCATCGCCAGTATTACCAAATATCGAGATCACTTTGATTTTATCCTCTGCATTGCATTTGAGTTTTTTGCAAAACAATTCTGGTGTAGCAATTTGTAGATTTTCATCCGCATCAATAAATAGAAAAGCGCGTTGTCCAGCATAGTTGGCATTGTCAAGGGAATCCAGTTCGTTTGTTGTTATTAAGGGTATTGACTTGAAATCAGTATCAGAGACCAAGTCAGGTTTCAACGCCTCCTCCTTTAAAGTGTAAGTAAAGACAAAGCAATAATATGGAATGAGTAGGCGGTAGACAAAGAGAGTGAGCTAAGTTATATGTGCTCTATAGGAACTTATGTATGCTACATTGTATATAGCTGATAAGGCAGCTATAGCTCGGAAATACACACCTCAGTGATTGATACGAGAAAGGCCATTGTAAACTATAATAATAAAGGCCATATAAATAATTAAAAGGCCAAAGAATGCATTCTAAAGCTTGGTTTAAGCACGCGTCGTGCCGGCTGCAGTTTGCCGGAGTGCTCTGAATCATACGTGTAGCACTACGTTCGTTTTTTCTATTTTTTTTTTTATTTTTGCGGTTCTTGCTCTTGTCGCATTTAATAAGCGAAGGCGCAATTAAACATTGTGCATGTATTGGATAAATATTAAAAAGCGCACAGGTTCTGGTTATATAGGTACAAGCAAAAAATAAATACATATAGGTACTAAAAAAAAAATAATAACAACAACACGCAAGTACATTCAAGTGCACTGTCACAATGCTATGTTTACACTGGCCCACACTGTGGCATTGTCGTTTCTTATCTTATATTTTGTGTCACAAAAAGAAGCCAATGTGCACATTTGGTGTAATCATTATAATCCTTGAAACCCCTGAACAAATTCTTAAACCAAAAACAGCAAGTGTCGCTTAAATTTATTTTGCATTTGATTAATCTCTTGGCGTCCGTTTGTCTCATTTCCCAAATACTCTGGCCAAGCTCACAAAATCAAGACCAGCTTGCTGATAGCAGCGTGTTTCCAAACATGGCTATTGTCGTGTCGTAGTTGTGCAGACGAGTAGTAGCCAAAAAGCATATAATACCTGGTTTATTGCTGCCCTGCACTTCTCAGTAAACGCACTCAATACCTGGGTATGACGTTCTTTGAAGAACTGAGCTGTCAATGTTGCATTACAGGATCTGGCTTCTTTTTTTGAATCCTTAAAGGGAAGGAAGATCTATGGTTAAAATTTCAATTTGAATTATGTATGTGCACGCAAAACGCAAAAAAAAAAAAAAACCCTAATGGTTGAAAAGAGCAGCCTATACAATATAGCTGAGAAACTAGGACTTAAGCCACAACTTCTCACATAGTTACATATTTCTGACTCTTCTAGCCTAGAAGACCTGGACAAACGACAAAGCTTAATCGTTTGCTTTTGTCGTTCTACTTATATTGGTATATACTTTGCAGCATATTTTAACATTCAAATATTTTCTTATTAAAAAAAAAAACGTATTATTGTGTTCGCCATGGGATGCAAAAATGGGCATCTTTAGTTGACTTTTTCAGGGCAAACATTATTGCCTGTCACAATAAGACTGCTTGGCATAATACTCTTGTCACAAACTGTGCCAAGAATACAGCTACTGCGCTGCTGTGACACAAAACGCAAGCTTGGGGTAACACTGAAAAACTAATAATTTCCTTTTTCTGTGACGCTGCCCAGTTGTTGACCTCAAACGAATACTTTTAATTTGAGCTGAAGTCCTGATCATTCTCTGACGTTTTACAATTCCATTAATATTCGTGTGATTATATTAAATAAAGCTGCTGTGGAGCTAAATTGTGGCGTTTCATGATGTAGCCAACTACTGCTACGGTGTGTACATAGCACAAAAAACGAAAAATTGTGTTTACACTAGTCTGCTGTGACGCTTGTAATTTGCTTCTTTCATGGTTTCATTAACTTTTCAGCACACTTTACGAGAATCATTGTTCACAAAAATATTTTATTTTATTTCATCGCTGTGTAGCTGGAGTTTGGCACAATAAAATCTCTTTTTTTTTATAAGCAACAATAATCAGTGTTTTGTGGCCAACTTTTTATACCCTGTACCGTATGGTAAATTAACATATAAAGTGTGGTTACAGATATTATAGATGCTCTATAAATCATTTCTTTGTCATCATCTCTCTCTAATAGATCGTCAAAAGCTCTTTCTGACATTTTAGATTTTCAATAAATTATCTCTCTACCATCATCTCTCATAAACTCTTATCATCTCTCCAAAAAAAACCGTCTAAAGTTGGTTTCAGACATTTAAGATACGCTCTGCCATCATTTCTCATAAACTCTCATCATCTCTATAAAAGACCGTTTAAATGGTTTTAGACACTTAAGTTTCACTATACACCCATTCTCTACTATCATCTCTCCTAATCTCTCCAAAAGAACGTCTAAAGCTGATTTTAGATTTTTCTATGAGTCATCTCTTTACCATCATCTCTCATAATGCCATAATCTCTCATTATCTCCCTTTAACTGGTTTTCTGAATTTTCAGAATAAGCCTTCATATGATAGATAGTAAAATATAAAAAAAAGATTTCCCTATAACTCGTTACAACTTTATCACAAGACCAAGTTTTTATACCCTGTACCGTATGGTACAAAGGGTCTATTAAGTTTGTGAAAGCCGAAAATGTATGTAACATACAGAAGGAGACATCGGAGACCCCCCCAAAGTTACCTAAAGCATGATCAGGGTGACTAGAGAAGTCGATATAGCCATGTCCGTCTGTCTGTCTGTATGAACGCTTAGATTTCAGAGACGGTAAGAGCTAGAGCAACCAAATTCTCAGATTAGTTGCGTTATTATGTCAAGTTTTTTATAGCTCCCAATCACTGTAATAAATTTGATCAAAATCGGTTGGCTATATCATATAGCTCCCATAGGACAGATCGGTCGAAAAAACGTTTTTTTTACAAAATTCATTGTTTTTTGTTTGTTTGGGAAGATATCGTAACCAAATTTGGCAGTCGGAAGTTTTTTATCCTATTTGATCAAAATCGGTTGACTATATCATATAGCTCCTATAGGATCGATCGACTCGACTGATTTTTGTTTGTTTATAAAAACATCGTTACCAAATGTGGCAAATAAAATATCTGTTGGAATTCTTAAGCAATGTATTCGGATTTAATTGCAATGTGGTGCTACTGGGTATCCCAAAGTCGTCCGCGCCCGACTTTAACGTACGCCATCTTTTATAACAAGAATTCTGTATATTTTGTCTCTCAATACTGGTGTTCACATTGTTTTGGTTTTAACCATAGTTGCTTTCCAATTTGGCTCATAGTATTTAAAATCTTTGCTCTTCCAGTTTATTGTTTGTTTTTATACAAAATCTGCTCAGAAATGATTATTTTGCGTAAATTTACTAAAAAAATGAATTATGGAAGTACCAAAACAGAAAAAGACTTACCCCAAAGAAACCAATACGTTGGTTAAAAGTATAAGACATCGCTTCTAAGCTCTATTAAATCCAAAGCCCAAGTAAAAATAATAAGCTTAAAAACAACACATTTTTTCCAAGTTAATTTATATTTCGTGACAATCTTGTGAATTATCGTTGCGCATAAAAAAAGCTACTTTTTTGAGATTAGGTTAAGTAAGAATTTTGATTTTGTTGTTTACGCCGAAAAAACTACAATTTCCTGTGACGTTTTGCAACTGAGCTTAGTTAGTTAGATAAAAGTAGTGTCACCCAATGAAAAAAAACTGACGTGACGTTGGCTGACAACAACTCGCATTTCGCAAAGAGAACCTTTAATAATTATATTTTAACTATTCATTGCTGTGACGTTAAACTAAACGCTGATGCTTGTGCCATTCCGTGACGTGTAAACGCATGTGTACAGAACAAAAAACTATTCATTCATTTCTGTGACGCGTCGCATTAGTCTATAATTCAAACGAAAACTTTTGTATACACTGAAAAGTCTTTACTCTGCGGCCTATGCTATGCTCCGTGACGCAGTGTAAACCCAGCATAGCATATTCAAGTGCACTTGCATACATGCATGCATACATATATGTATATAGTACTAAAGTTGCAATGGTGTCTTGATTTTTTAAACGGCTTATTTTGTATGTGCTGCTTATCGGTTTGATTGTGCAAAAAAATAAACAAAGAACTCATATAATATAATATGTATTTATGTACATATATAAAAATAGTTCAAAATCACAATTTCACAATTAATTTGCGCGGCTATCAGTCAAACGACAAGTTCATAAATACAAAATGCTACTGAAGGCGTATGTGAAAATGAAAAGACTATATGGATGGAATGAATCCAAATGGCACTAGCTTGAAATAGAGTGCGAAAAAAAAAAAATTCGCAACTTTTGTTGTTGATTTTGTGGTACTACGTCAAAACGCTTGTTTAGATTTTGTTTTTTGATAGAAAAAGTGATGTGCCCTTTTCCAGGGCTAAATACTATTAAATTTGCAACTGGCTAGAGTCTGCTACATTTTGTAATATAACTATAAGCTTAGCTGCCAAAACTTGCAACAATACAAGTGTTTTTCTTATGATTATTATGTGCATGTGTCTGTTTGTGCTAAAAGTGTTTATCAGCATATACACAATGACTAACTTCAACATTATTAAATGATGCGCAATACTCGTAAAATAACAATCAATAGTCAATGAAACATATGATTTTTGTTATTTTGCTAAGTGTAGCGTTTTTAGTGCAACTTACCTGATAGTAGTCCATGGGTTGTATTATAGCTGGCTGATTTTTATAAGCTGTTTTGAGTTTACTCATCTTTCTTGATATAAAGTGTGGCCGCCTTAGGAATTGTATTTGTGTTTGCAGCGCTGCAGCGCCTGTCTAACTAGTTGTAGCTGCACAACGCGGCGCGTGTATATAATTTCTATTGATTACACGGCCTTGTTTATTTATCAATTAAATTTATGTTTGGCTATGTTTGTTTTTCAAACGTTTGACTGTCTTATTTTGTTATTGTTGAAATATTAAAGTGCGCACAACACACACAAACGCAAAAAACACGCACGCATTGTCCAAAAAAAAATAATATAAGCAATATTAAAAAATGCAGACAGACAGATGATTTTAGTTATGAGACAAAGCCACAGCGCTGCTTAGCGATATGTCTATCGATATGCTTTACTAAATTTTGTACGCTCCAACTTTTGTCGTTTAGCAATACTATAAACAACATTTTGTTTTGTGCCATATCGATAATTACAAATGTATGGTTATCGTCTTATCGTGTCGTCGCAGTCAAGAGTGTTGTGCCTTTGTATGTGTGTGTGCGCCGCAAAACAAAACGCGTATTGTACGACGGGGGCTACACAGAAAAAGTTATTTAAAAAAATTCAATAATTCGTAACTCGTTTGATATTAAAACTATTAACAGCTTGTAAAGGCAGCTTTAAACTTGCAATATAACAAAAATGTCTTGAAAATTTCTATATATTGTGCCATTTTTTTTTGTGTTGTGTTGAGTGACTGAGTGTCTTTGCCGTCGTCGTGTCGTCGTCGTCGTCGCTGTCGTCTCGTGTATGGTGCTAAAATTTACACACACACATACACACAGGACAGACACACACCAATTATACGTATGTTTAGATTTGTAAGTGTAAGTTCTTTTGTTGCCCAGTGTGTACATAACACATATTGTGTGTGCGTGTGTGTATGCATGTGTGTTTTGAAGGGGTGTTCATTTTGTAGAGGGTGGAGTCCGTTTTGAACCGGCCACTCACAAATACATAAGTCACTACTACTATATGCATAATGTACCTACTACGTCTAATTTAGTTTTAGTGCAACAAATTAACAAATAATTGTATATGCAATTGCAGCCGTGTATATAATAAACATATTTATGTATATGCAGCTACTATGTGTTTGTGGCACTTAAGCGACACATCTAGCTGCCCCAAAAGTGCTGGCTCCCTCATAAAAGTAAATTTCAATTTTTTTCTTTTTTTTTTTTTTTGGGTGGGGTGGGTGTGCAGTCGCCATCGTCGTTGACGTCGTCTGCGTCGTCATCATCGTCGTCGTCGTTGTTGTCTCTGTCGTCGGCATCGTTGTCGTCACCGTCAGAGACGCCAAACGGAAACGAACATTTCCATTCAAGGTTTTTTTTTCATTTTTCTTCGTTTCATTTTATGTATTTTTATTGTGCCATTGCTCCTTGTAAGTTTGCGACGTAAACGGCAACGACGTCGACAGCGACGCCGACGTCAACTTTGACGTCTGTTTGTCTGTGCTTGCAATTAATGTGCATAGTTTTTGCCGGCGCCCCACAATCACACACTCACACACACAAAACTACAAAGCAGAGACACGTATATGTAGGCACACACACACACACAGGTGCATGCACTTTGTTTATAACAAATTGCTAACAAACTCAAGCTCTCTCATCTGTCTTATCTACACACCCACACGCACATACTCAAACAGCATACTTATGCTAGGTTTACACTGCATCACAAAGCAGTACAAGCGTCACAGTGCAGTTTGAACAGCTGTGGCATTGACAAGCATTCAAAAAGTCACGGAAATGAATAGATTTTGGTAAACACAATTATTTGGTGTCACAGCAGTTCAGTGTAAGCAGCTTATACATTTTCATATTTGCAATAGATCACAGGAGTGAATAATTTTTGATGGCTCAAAAGGACCTACACAGCTACACGAAACATTGCAAGCCTCACAATTCAGTCTAAAAACAACCAACACATTAACAAGGTCTCGGAGCTCCACAGAAATAATAGGGTTTTGAGTTGAACAAGTCATTTGGTGTTATATGCATGTGTGTCGTTGGCATGGTCTTACACTGACCCATGAAGCGCCAAAAATTAGCTTCTTTACTTGCTACTAAAATTTTAAACAGTCGAATTTCACAAAAAAAAAAGAGATATTTTAAACATAAGAAGAATAACGCAATACTGATAAAAAATGCTTAGTCGTATTACCTAAAATAACGATTCTTTATGTGGAAATTGTTTCTTTCCAAAAAAAAAAAAAAAAGTTTTCAAACAGAAATAGACAAGGGTTGTGCATAGCTGGATATTGTGAATGGTTAATTTGCAACACGTTTTCAAATTAAAAAAAAAAAAGCAGATCATTAATAGCCAATACATATTTTCGACTTTTCTCTTTATAAATTAAATAAATCATTGTAATTTTATTTTGTCTATGTAATTCTTAAATACGGATTGCTATAGAGCTCATACGTTGTAGCACATTCATTATCCAGAGGATAAGCACGGTTGCGATCACTTATATTTCATTTTATAAATAATTTTTGAATTAAAAAGATATTCCAACTTTTGCTTTTTTGTTAAATTTTTTAAATAATCAAGAGCTGAGGAATGCGTCTAGTCTTAGCTTTTCATAAATTATTAACATGCTTCATGAATTACCAAACAATGTTGTGACGCTGCACTAAACGCAAATGGCACAGTGGCATAATGTACGCATTTTTATACCGTATTGTCAGCTTACAGGCTGATAAATTTCAATATCTTGCCGCGTTTTCCCTTAGGAGAATTTGCCGGTCTATGCAAACACAATAAAAGCTAGAAAAATTAGGCAGCAAAAAATAAAACAAAAACCGGATCAAAACTTTAAAGGATATAGGCGAAAATGTCTCAATATTATAACTACCTTCCCTATACTCTGTGTATATAAACAAACTAGAGCCACCCAATTGAGTATACAGACACGTATGAGCCTAATAAGTATGGAAAAGTTGACATTTTTACAACAATATAGTCGAACATCTCTATAGCGAATTTGAATGAAAGCAGGATATGGATTCGTGTTACAGAAGATTCTTAATACAGAGATTTTACTTTTTTTTTTAACGTTTTTTTTTAAAGAAATCAGTATTTGGACTTAATAAAATCTGCATCCTCCGTATAAAACTTAATTCAAATGCGTTATACGAAAAGAAAAAAGTTCGAAACAGAGAAATTAGTTGCAAAAAAGTTTATTTAGTACAAAAAGACAGTCTACTTGAAAACAATATGTATTAGAGTTTGATTAGGAATATTTAATGTATATATAAGGTGGCTAATAAACTTAAACCACCATATTCCCCAAAGTGGAAGTTTTGAAGAAATACCTTTTTTCAAGCTGATTTATTAGTTCGACAACAAATTTGTTGGAATTAAAGTAGATATATATACTTTTCAGTGCTTTCATTAATCTTATCCATCAAAAAGAAATACCTTTTTTCAAGCTGCTTTATTAGTTCGACAAAAAAAAATTTTTGGAATTAAAGTAGAAACTTCTTATTTGTAACTCCAATGGACACATTTCTTAAATAAATCTTTGGAGCAATTTTACTTCGACATCGGGCGTAATTATTGTTGACTTCACCGAGCTTATACCCATTATTAAATAGCTCAATTGTTTTGTCGGTTTGGGGTTATAAGCTAAAATTTTTTTAAAGTAATCTTAAGAGTATTGAATACAGGTAGTTCATAAGTCGCTCAAAATAGGGCAAAGCCTCTTTAGCATATCACAATCATTACAGTAAAGTAAAAAAAAAAACAGGATAAATTCGCGGACATCCCGCATGTTTGATATTTTTTTTCGGCTGAAGCAGTTAAAAAAACGCTAAATTGGTGGCATTGACTTCTTGTAAAGTCAGTGGCAGTGTAAACATAGCATTGAATCGCTCACTTTTTCACTCTTACACGCACTCTCTCGTTGTCACTCGCTTACTCACACTCATTATGGTCTCTGGCCCTTTTCTTTTTGTTGTTGTTTTTTTTTTTGCAGCTTTGCGACGTCACTGGCGACGTCACTACAACAACAAAAGCAATAAATTAGACTCTCTCTATCTCTGTCGCCTATCATCAACAAATTAAATAAGCATCAACGACATTCACATTATCAGCGGCAATAAAAACAACAACAACAACAGCAGCAACAATTGCAGAACGCCGCAAACTAACAACAAAGAACAACTGCATCAAACATTGCATATAAACACACACATATACACATACATATACATACATAAGTTAATTAACCAAAAAAAAAAAAAAACATCATGGCTGACTTAATGCGTTTGGGTAATGTAGACGTTGTCATACAGAAAGATAAACTTGGCTCGCCCACTGGGGGCTCCGATGACGGAAACCTGGCAACATTGGCCGGCATAAGCGGACTCAACGCCATGATGGCCGATTTGGCACAGGAATTGGATCAGGATGAATTCGACGGACCGCATATGCTAAATGGTGAGTAATTCACATAACACAAAACCAAATAACCCAGCATATGACTCAGTAGCAGTAACAGTAGCAAATGGCTGTTAATTCAAGCTGCTTGGTTCAAACGATGCTTCCCAGCAAACATTTTATACAGTCAAACTTTCCTATATCGCATTCACATCCGAACAGAATATTGGTTTGTTTTATAGAAAATACCTTCGTTAGAAGAAGATCTTTAGATTCGTAATATCGAAAAATACGTTGTAGTGGCATTTGTTATAGATAAAAATCAAAATAACATTCGTTAAGCGTTTTGTGTGTCGGGAACCCCAATAATTTTATAAAAAAAAATGAAAAAAATAAAGTTTTTCTTTGAGCATATTCCAAAAAAAAATCTTATTATTATTATATTTTTTTTTTAATAGAAAGTACAATTAAAGTCGGAAATGGCTTAAACTTAATTAAGTTTAAGTTAGACTTTTGGCTTTTACAGATTTGAATCATATCCATTTTTTGCTAACATTTTGATACCGCTAAAAATCCATTGATGAATTTTTAGCAAAAAAAAAAGTCATATTATATACAAAAGTCAAAGTATGATTGTTCTACGCTTTTTTTATTTAAAAAATATTCTGAATAATATACTTATTCTGGTTTATGGTATTGCACAAATCGCAAATATGAGTAATGGATTTAAAAAAACCTACTATATATCATATTTTGAAAAGGACTTTCGATAAAAAGAATAAATTCATATTTTTAAAATATTCAAAAAGTACGTCGGGGACATTTAGGCATCGATGGAAAGTTATTACGTCCCATGGCTCAAAAGATATTTATATATTCTCAATTGTGAAAATAAAAGTTGCGCTTCAAAGTTTATTTTCAATTAAATAAAATGGATTATAAAAGTTATTTGTATTTGGAAAAATAAATTTTATTTTGTTTTTTTTTTAACTAAAAAATAATTATTTGGTGTTTTTACACCCTGTACCGTAAAATGTATGTAACATACAGAAGGAGACGCCGGAGATCCCTCAAAGTTACCTAAAGTATGATCAGGTTGACTAGAGAAATCGATATAGCCATGTCCATCTGTTTGTATGAACGCCTAGATCTCAGAGATGGTAAGAGCTAGAGCAACCAAATAATCAGATTAGATGCGCTATTATGTCAGGGGAGACAAGTTTATTTTATTTTTTTGATATCGGGGTTATATTATATAGCTCCCATAGGGGTGTTTCAGAGGACCTCGAAAAAACAAAAAGTTTTAGATGGATAATTCGTTTGTTTATGAAGATATCGTAACCAAATTTGGCACTCAATAGTTTTTTAGAGTTCCCAAGCACTGTACCAAAATCGGTTGACTCTATCATATAGCTCCCATAGGAACGATCGGTCAAAAAAACGTTTTTTGTACGAAATTCGTTGTGTTTCGTTTGTTTGTGAAGATATTGTAACCAAATTTGGCATTCAGAAGTTTTTTAGAGATCTTCAACAATGTACCATATTTGATCAAAATCGGTTGAGTATATCATATAGCTCCCATAGGACTAATCGGTCAAAAAAACGTTTTTTGTACAACATTTGTTGTGTTTCGTTTGTTTGTGAAGATATTGTAACCAAATTTGGCATTCAGAAGTTTTTTAGAGTACCCAAGCACTGTACCAAATTTGATCAAAATCGGTTGACTATATCATATAGCTCTAAAAGGAACGATCGGTCAAAAAAACATTTTTGGGTAAAAATTCGTCTGTTTTTGGTTGTTTATGAAGGTATCGTAATCTAATTTGGCAATCAAATGTCTGTTGGTGTTCTTAAGCAATTTACCGGATTTTATTGCAAGCAGTGGTACAGGGTATCCCAAAGTCGTCCGCGCCCGACTTTAACGTACGCCATCTTTTAAATAAAACTATAATTTCATTCATTTATAAGAAAAATGGTGAGCAAAAACCTTAATACTTAGACTACTTAAGACTAGTAAAACAATTGAATAAATAATATTCACAAAAGCTTAATCGTGCATGATCGGGCCTATTATTAAATAAAAAATTGATTGTTTTTAAAAATTTTGTATGGAATTGTCAAGTTATGCGGTACAAATTTCTTTACGGTTCAATTCAAATGTATATATATGTATATGTGTATAATATACTTAGTATATCGGTATATATGCCTATAGAAAATAATATATCATCAAATATTATAAATGTTTCGCTCGAAGAGTTCCCAAACCTTCTATCGTGCCCTACAATTACTCAGTATACTTGTATACCAAAAGATTTACATTAATAGGTCTAAAAAAAAATGAAACATTGGAAGTTGATAAATATACAATTTCCTGTTAACAAACTTTTTAAAGGGCACTTAGAAAATGAGCATATCAAAATTAAATCGAGAAAAAAAGGCCACATTTTTTAGTAGTATAGTGCCTCAGCCGGAAACTCGGAAGTCAAAGCATATTACATTTATCTTTGACCTCTAAATGAAATTTGAACAATCTTTTTTAGCTAGAACCTTTCAAAGCAAGCAAGTTAAGCGTAAAGTTTACTTTTATGAACTTCTTAAAATGCTGTTTGCTGGGTTACATTCAAAGTAGGTCCTAAGGTGAACATCATGGCAATGCGTCATTAGCAACAACAACAAAGTATGACAATTATTGCGTCTGCGTAGGTGTGTGACTCACACGAGACCCAGGTCTCGAGACCCAAATGCATTTTACATGCGCCTGCGCTTTATGGGCTTCACTTCTCCAAGTGCCATCTCTAGCGCTTGCCGAAACAAGCTGCATGCGATGACAGCCACAGTGTAGCAAAAAAGTTTACGCACAGCGCAATCTTCATAGTTGGTGTGTCGAAACTTTTACAAATATTATGGATAACCTTTTTGAAATGAAATCCATTAAATATCGATTCAATAGTGATTCATAGGTACAGGTTTGTCTAGGATTTCGATTTAGACTGGTGGATTTAAAAATACATGTAACAAAGAAATTTCATTCGGGTTTTATAAGTTATACAAATAATATTTAAAGTGTGGCCCACAACCCTACAACCCTAGCTGGTCTCGGCCAGTCTCTGGTGGCTTCTGCTTTGCGCTGACAGAGCTTCAGTCACTTGGTCCTGATCGTCAAAGCGTGATATTGGCTGAGATGGTTGGGACTCAGTCTAAGCGGGCAAAATTTTGAATTGTTTGAGACGATTGATGTGGTTAGTGTCTGTTTTTTAATTTTTATAATTTAATTTAGGCACATTTAAGCGGTGTGTAAACTTTTTTGATGCACTGTATATGCATTTTATGTACGCGACCTTTGCTTAAAAGTTTTCATGTGCGTTTCGTTTGTGGGGTAGATCTTCAATGCCAACTTATTGAAGCCTTATCAACGTCACACTATCTCATTATTTTATGTTTGTTTTAGATAAAATGTTTTCGTTGATAACACTGGGTTACAATATTTTTCATTCAAAGAAATAAAATTGCTTACAATGGTATGTTTTTTTGTTTGTCTAAGAATACTTGTTGATGTTTGTGGTTTTTTGTATAGAATAATAGTATATCTTCTGCTAACTTTCTCAATATTAAAATATATATATCGGTGAAAATAAGTGAAACGGAAAATTTTTTTCCCGACCTTCTCCGATTTTGATGATTTTTACAGATTTGGTAGAGCTACTAGCCAATAGTAACCACGTCAAATTTTATTGCAAAATTACGATTATTTATCAAGTTATTGATAACTGAAAATTGGGTTTTTCGTTTTTAGACTATTCTTTGACAAGCCATACCCTCTAGTACGGGTGGGTAGTGCAGAACTAGTGATTTCAATAGGCACCAGGTAATGACCAGTAATTACCTTGCTATTTACCTCTTCATTTCCATCTTATTAACAAATGTCATAGGCGGTAGGCAATCGCCACCACCCCGTTGACCAGTAAACAGCAGAATCACTACTTACGCCTTCGTTAACCAGTAGACCGCGGCATCGCTACTTACGCCTTCGTTTACCAGTAGACAGCGGCATCGCTACTTACTCTTTTGTACACTAGTAGACAGCGTAGTAGTCGCCAGTATTTTATCCCTACTGAATTCATTAAAATTGAAAACACACATATGTATATTTTAATATTAATTTATATTATTTCAGAATTATTTTCATCTACATTCATTATTTTTTTATTTAAATCGTTATTTTTTGAAAACGCGTTTGTTTTGGAGATGGAGTGCCTTTTTAAGGTTGACTACTGACGGTCCGGCTCCATTTCCAATTGCATCTGAAAATATAAAAATTTAATTGTAGCGCTGAAAATATTTATTTAGAGCTTTAATACTTATACTCTTAAACTGCTTTCGTTTCCTTGCAAGCCGTGCAAACTTGACGGCGGTCCGAAAATAAACAAAATTCCAGAACATTCAGAAATTGTCATACATTTGTTTGTGTAAATTATAGTCGCAAAGAATACGCAGAATTCACACAAAAAGAATAGCGAAAAATTCGCCTGACTCTATATTCCCGTATTAAGAAAAGGAGACGAATTGCTTCATTTTTTTTTTGTTTCTATTTGCTTGTGCTTGCTGTTTATCATATTTCGTTCGTCGCCCGTTTACCTCGCGCATTACAAGGGGTTAGCAAGGTAGGTAGCTACTTGTGACAAACGATGTAAGTACTTACTGGATGACAATAGCCACCAGCCGTACTAGAGGGTTTCTTCTAAACAAATAAAGATATTGACGGCATTTTTTTTTCCATGAGGATGTCAGAAACTCGATAAGCCACTTAAATGGTTTTGAATATTTTAGATTACGCCTAGTTCAATTATCCGTATCGACTTGGAAGATAATGAAGCCATTCGAATGGCATATGCTGGCACTCAGCCCTTCAAGAATCAAAAACCCAAAAAAATCGGTTTCAGTTTTATACGTTCGAAGAAAAAATTGTTTGACATTGACGGCCTATAATATATATAATACAGGAATATAATAAGCATATGCGAGGTGTCGATCTTTCGGATGGACTTACTAGTAGATACAGCATTCCATTAAAATTTGTTAAATTCACAAATTGTATATTCATGAACTTTAGACATAACTATTTGTTTTTTTAAGCCCAGCCCTCATGATAAAGAATATCAACTACCTATTTTTCGATCTCAGATAGCACTTGCTTTGTGCAAGTCAAAAATCGAAGTTTTTAAAAAGGATATTTGGCCAAAACTTATTATTATTAAAGAGTTTCCTCAATTTTTGCCACGAAATGGCAAGGAAACCTGCAAATTTCCTGGATGTAAGAAACACAGGTTATTTGCCGAAAAAGCAATGTGAACTTAGGTTTTTATCAGCAAAAAAAGATTGCCTTTAATAGTTTCATCATAAATAAAAATAAATATGTAACAATAATGCATTGCAAAATGTTACTTTTAAATTTTAAGATTTAATTATGGTTTAAGATTCCTAAGCCCACTATTAAATAAAGCTGTCACATTTTTCCTTAGTACTTTTTGTTGAAAAATAAATCTTACGCATCTATTTTAAGTGTGCTCATTTTTTTCGCTTTGTTTCCCAAGACTAAGCATATTACCCCATAAAACCCGATCCTTACAATGGATTAAATTTTTTTTAATTTTGTATTTTTTTTTTTTACACGAAACTAACTCGAAAATAATTTTTTTCTCGAAAAAAAATTTGGGAACTAGAACCCTCTAGAAATACCTGAAGAAATAAAAAAAAAATGTATTATTGTGGAGTTCTAATTTGGAAACTGCTCTTGTAGTTATTTCTCGCAAAGTACTAATTTTGAAAAGAAATCTTAACAATTTGAAAACTTTATTCGTTTGTCAGTCTATTTATTGAAAAATGCTGGCAGCTCTTAAAAAAAACCACCCTATATGCGCACATAATTTTGTTTAGAGTTATGCATGACAGCTGCATTTTTTATACCCTATTCCGTATGGTACAAAGGGTATATTAAGTTTGTGCAAGCCGAAAATGTATGTAACATACAGAAGGAGACGTCGGAGACCCCCAAAAGTTACTTAAAGTATGATCAGGGTGACTAGAGAAGTCGATATACCCATGTCCGTCTGTCTGTATGAACGCCTAGATCTCAGAGATGGTAAGAGCTACAGCAACCAAATTTTCAGATTAGACGCGCTATTATGTCAGGGAAGACAAGTTTATTTTATTTTTTTGATATCGGGGTTATGTTATATAGCTCCCATAGGGGTGTTTCAGAGGACCTCGAAAAAAACCAAAAGTTTTAGATGGATTATTCGGTTGTTTATGAAGATATCGTAACCAAATTTGGCAATCAATAGTTTTTTAGAGTTCCCAAGCACTGTACCACATTTGATCAAAATCAGTTGACTATATCATATAGCTCCCATAGGACCAATCGGCCAAAAAAACATTTTTTGTACAAAATTCGTTGTGTTTCGTTTGTTTGTGAAGATATTGTAGCCAAATTTGGCATTCCTAAGTTTTTTAGAGATCTTCAACACTGTACAGAATTTGATCAAAATCAGTTGACTATATCATATAGCTCCCATAGGACCAATCGGCCAAAAAAACAATTTTTGTACAAAATTCGTTGTGTTTCGTTTGTTTGTTAAGATATTGTAACCAAATTTGGCATTCCGAAGTTTTTTTTAGAGATCTTCAACACTGTACTAAATTTGATCAAAAACGGTTGACTATATCATATAGCTCCCATAGGACCAATCGGTCAAAAAAACGTTTTTTTGCTCAAAATTCGTTGTATTTCGTTTGTTTATGATGATATCGTAACCAAATTTGGCAAATAAATATCTGAAATAAGTTCTGAAGTAATATACCGGATTTGATTGCACTGTGGTGGTACAGGGTATCCCAAAGTCGTCCGCGCCCGACTTTACGTACGCCATCTTTTTTCGTTGTTATCAGCTAGTTATAACGAATATTATTAGCGGAAATCATTTCTTAAAAGCGAAATTTGCAATTTCTTCAAATAGCACATAGAAACAATTGTTATGACTTTTATTATTATTATTATTACTATTAATGATTTGTTGTTATTTTGGCGTAATTCGGTCGCCATCGTCGCTGTTGACGTCGCCAAATGCTGCTTCAATTGATTTCACAAGGCGCAGCTTTCTTCAGTACATTATTTCTTATTGTTGTTTCTATGACAAAGCGGCTTGAATATTACATATTCTTGGGTATTTATTGTGTAATATTGCTGTCGGGTGCAGAACATGATAATTCCTTCAATCAAACATACTACAGATACATATGTAGTACATTTGTAAACTGCAATGTTTTATATTCTATAGATAGTCACTCAATCGGGAGCTTTTTGTATCTCTTTTGCTCAAGTCGAGCTTTCGCATGCAGCCGCTGCTGCTGGCGCTGGCCGGCTAATTATTCCAAACCAGATCACCAATAAATGCACACATAAATAAATAAATAAATATATATTTTGTTTAGAAATGTGGCCTATTGCTTGTTAGTGTGCCGAAATATTTGTGTCAAAGTTGTTTGCTTTGTTACAGTGACGTAACGAGTGCATAGCAAAAATATTTTCTTGAAAATTTTGTGCTCATAATGAGTTTTTTCTTAGAGTATTTCCACAAAGTCATAATACCTTTTTGTTTAATATGGTTAATTGTGTACGTAATCAGAAAGCATATTCCATTTCTAGGCGAACGTCCTGCTATTATAGCGCCGCCGGAAAGTGAATGGTATCATGGACGTTTGGATCGTTACTCAGCCGAATCGCGTCTACGTGGTAGCGGCAAATTGGGCAGCTATTTGGGTGAGCATAAGACATGAAATATACAAATGTAGTTTTGCTAATATTTGATTTTATTTGCAGTACGCGAAAGTGACCGCAAGCCGGGCTCCTATGTGCTCAGCTATTACGGACGCACTGGCATCAATCATTTTCGGCAAGTTTTTTTTTTTTGATTTCATATTGCTTGCAAGCCAAATAATTTTGAAGAATTTCTTTTATTTCTGCAGCATAACTGCCGTTTGCGGTGACTTTTATATTGGTGGTCGTCAATTCATATCATTAAGCGATCTTGTTGGATATTACACCTCATGCAGCGATCTATTGAAACGTGAACGTCTGGTCATACCTGTAGCACCGCCCGAACCGGTCAATGATAAGAAACGTGTTGTCGCCATTTTGCCCTATACAAAAATGCCTGAAACGGATGAGTTGAGCTTTCAAAAGGGCGATATATTCTTTGTGCACAATGACATGGGCGATGGCTGGCTTTGGGTTACAGCACATCGTACGGGAGAACAAGGCATGATATTTCGTGAGCTAGTCGATGATTTGCATGTATCTATTGATCCGAATACTGTATTTCCCTGGTTCCATCCCAATTGCACGAAAAATGAGGCCGTAGATATGTTGGTCAAGGGTAAGTTCAAGTTGCTTTCAAATCATATAAGTTCAAGCAATAACAAGTTTTTTTTTTAATTACAGCTGGTCCTGGCAGCTTTCTGGTACGTCCCAGCGACAACTCACCAGGCGACTACTCACTCTTCTTTCATATCAACAATCAAATACAACGTTTTCGCATCGAGAAAAAGGGCGTACGTTATCTTATGGGTGGTCGCACGTTTGAGTGCCTGGATGCAGTCATCAATCGCTATCGCAAGGAGCAAATAGTCGAGGGTCATTCACTCAATCATCCGGTAGTGAATGGCACCCAGCCCGAGTTTAATCAACAGTATGTGGTGGAGAAGGCCGCCGAAAAGATCTATGCCACACTGCGCGAATGTCGTGATCAAATTGGTCTTAAGAAAATCAAAGGTATCAAACATCATGGACATCTGAATAAGAAGTCCGACAAGACCACCAAATGGAAACAGCTGTACTTTGCTTTAATCAATGATGGCACCGAAACGCAGCTCTGTTTCTATGACAATCCCAAAAAGACTAAGCCTAAGGGTCTAATTGATTTGTCGTGTGCGTATCTCTATCAGTGCCATGATTCGCTCTGGGAGCGACCCTATTGCTTTCAAATTGTAGAGCGCGCTTTGCCCTGTCTGGCCACAGTCACCTATTTGTGCGCGCCGAGTCAGGAGAGCTATGTCGAATGGATTAATGCACTCAAGGCGCAATGCGACTCACAGCTGAGTCGTGCACAAAAGAAAGTATCGCGCCTGCGTGAACTGCGTTGTCTCAATCTGCATGTATTAGAGGCGCATCGCTTGCCATTTAAACTGGTGCCACATCCCTACTGTAGTATTTCGCTCAATCAGGTCAAAGTGGGCAAAACACGTGTCAAAATTGCACCTGAACCTGTTTGGGAGGAAGAATTTGTCTTAGAGTAAGTAATCATCACACTTCTTCATACAGTTAATTAAGAAAACTTTTGGAATTAATTGATATGCGCTTCTTTTTCAGCGATGTGCCGCCGGATGTAGTCTCGTTAACCATCACTCTAGTCTCACGCGGCAAACGCGGCAAGGACTCCGAAGTGGCCGAATTGACCATTGATCTGGCCAGTCTTAAAAATGGTCAGGAAACTGAAGGCTGGTATCAGCTAACCGGCATGACGCCCATGGGCGAATGGGGCTCACTTCGTTTGCGTATGCGTTATTTGGACGATTTGATAATGCCCTGCGAGGAGTACAGTCCGCTGCAGCAATTGCTGTTAGAACCCGAGCTGCATGCAGTCAAAAAACTGGCTGATCTCTGTCACAACGATCGTGCACCCTTGGCTACGGCGCTATTGCGCGTCTTTCGTCATGAAAAACGCGAAACGGAATTGATACGCACACTCTGTCAGGCGGAGGTGGCGCGTGAGAATGAGACCACAACGCTCTTTCGTGGCGCCTCGCTGGCCACAACGCTAATGGACTTGTATATGCGCACTGAATGCACGGGCTTTTTGCAGTCCGCTGTCAGTGAAACTGTGCAGCGCATTTTGGAGAGCAAACAATCCGCCGAACTGAATCCAACAAAGATGGATGTAAACGATGATGCCTGCTCGAATGCAGAGTTCCTGTTGCAAATACTCGATCTCGTTACCCAGTCGATATTCACATCGCCGGATGCTTGTCCGCGTAATGTGCGTTTTATATGCAATTGCCTACAAAAGGCCGTGGTAGCCAAGTGGCCAACGGAGCGGCTGGTGCGCACACGTGTCGTTTCGGGCTTTATATTCCTGCGTTTGCTTTGTCCGGCGTTGCTTAATCCGCGTCAGTTTGGTTTGGTCAGCGAGACGCCGCCTACGGCAGCAACAAGATCGTTGATTATGGTGGCCAAATGTCTGCAGAATTTGGCGAATCTAATTGAGTTTGGTGGCAAGGTTAGAGATTTTCTTTATATAATATTTTGTATATGTATTTATGTGTTGTTATTTGTGTTGAATGCCTTGCAGGAGCAATACATGGAGGTGGTTAATCCGTTCATACTGAAGAACAAGGAACGCATGATTGTATTTTTGGATCAATTGTCGCTGGTGACTGATCCTAATCCACCATTAGGCATGTTTGTGGAACAAAATCCCAATCATAATGCACAAGATACAGGTGCTTTAACTATCTCTATCTCGCTCGCACTGTGCGAAGAGTTTTATGTACTTGTATTATAACTTTGTTTTTTTTTTCGTTTTAGGACGCGAATTGGCCACACTGCATCACATTTGCGTCTCGTATTTGCCAGAGCTGCAAGAATATTCGGATATATTATCGATTAAAAAGCTTGTGACAGTAACTGATATGCTAACTAAGCACAAATTGAAATATCGCGAAATGATTAGTTAAAATTAAAGCGACAAGTTCCAAGCACACATAAACACGGCCACAGCCAATAATAAAAGAGCAACAAAAACAAGAGCAACAGTCAGTTTATATATATATATATAATTATATAGTATATACATACCTTTTTATATAGATATTTATATTATATATAGTATATATACGCAGTTGAAATCCAAAATCATAAAATAGTGCATATTGTGAGTAAAGTAAGTTTAGTCAAGCTTTTACGCTGCGGTTTTTGGGTTCATACTATATATTTTAGCGGTCATTTCCTCTACTTTGTGTGTGTCAACTTTTACACACACGCGAATTATTATATACAAGTCATAGTTGCATTGTATATTTGAATTTTTTATATACATGTGCACTATAAACACGTATATACAAATATATAAACCGTAACAAAAATAACAACGAGGAAACCGTTAGTATTTAGTCAGGTCAAAATGTGTTCAACAAGCAACAAAAGTAAAAAAAAAAAAATGCAACTGCAACAAAAATTAACAAAATCAAGTATTTATGCATTTTTTAAAATGTCTCGAAAAACGAAAAACACACGTGGCCATTACAAAATAACAAATAATATGAATAATATAATAATGTATACAAAAACGAATATTAACATAAACAGCTCCTTTTTTAGCTTAACAATTTTTTAACATGAACAATTTCTATATAAAAAAAAACAACAAAAATCAAGAAACAAGAAAAAACTAAAAAAAAAAATGAGCCAGAAAAATCAATGCATTATTCAAACTATCCTTATACATTTAACCTATTGTGTATTACTTTTTTTTATTATTATGTATAATGTGTACAATTTTATTTTATTTTATACTACATTTTATTTCTCTCTTGTGTATTTTGAAATATTTGTTAAACACTTATGCAGGCACAATTTATTTACTGAAACTGTTTGTGTTTTCTTTTTTTATGTAACTATTCCTCTATTTCTCTTTATATATAAATATATATGAAATTTATAATTCTTATGTGAAAGTGACATAGTTGAACTTAAAAGCACGTTTAAGTAAAGTAATTTGTAATAACTCAAAATGAAAGAAAAAGAAAACAATTATTATATATATACATATATATGTATTCACATTGCATCCTAGTCAAAAGAAATGGTAAAAGAAACGCAAACAAAACAATATACATGAGAAGAAAAAAAACAAAAAGAAAACTTTCAAAAATATAGACTACAAAACATTTACAATTTGCTTGTTTTCTTTAAAATTTCAATTCAAGCGCGCAACGGCACAAAAAATGTCTGGTGTGCACACACCAGACCTCCAACAAAAATGTTATCGTTTATTTAAAAATCGATTGCTTATCGATTTTAACAATGCTAAATATAGTAAATGGTTGGCTCACTCACGTTTGCTTGCTTAGTTTATTAATATAAAGAACGCTGGCGCATTTACTTATAATGAAAATCATTGCAACTTAAAATTTCAGATTTAAATAAACAAATTTTTAAAGCAGCGCAAATTTATATTAAAGCGGTGTGTACACATTGTTTTTAAACAGCTGTTATTATTGTTGTTGCGTCGACGCAAACGTGAGCAGTTAACAACTATTTGTTATTAACAAAAAGGCACATACATCAAGCAGCATGGCTTTAATACCGCCGGTCACACGCATAACTTCCTCTATAATTCGCATATTGGGCTGTAATCCCAGCCCAATGACTCTGCAGGGCACCAATACCTATTTGCTGGGCAACGGAAAAAAGTAAGCGAACGATATCCAAAGTCCAAACTCCTACAATTTTACGCATAATCATCTCTTATCACTAGACGCATATTGATAGATACGGGCGATGAGAATGTGCCGCAATATATAGAACACTTGAATGGTGTCTTAAAAGAGGAGCAGGCTAAAATTAGCACGATTATTCTAACCCACTGGCATCACGATCATGTGGGCGGTGTTAAGGACATTGTAGGCACGACATTGTCCGATAAAGGTACGTGCTTTTATTAATGGGTGGCTGGTTTGCTTTATGTGTTAGTGGTTGTTTTGATTTTTGCCTCATTAAAGTGCTCGTCAATCCAGATTGCCAGGTCTTTAAGTATCGACGCTCTGAAGGCAGCGATGAATGTCCGGAAATACCAGCGCATATAAAAGTTCAACCACTAAATGATCTACAGGAATTTTCTGTGGATGGTGCCAAGGTGCGCATTGTACATACGCCAGGACATTCCACGGATCATGTGGTTTTAACCGCAGACGATGGCACACTATTTAGCGGAGATTGTATATTAGGTGAAGGCACTGCTGTTTTTGAGGATTTATTTGACTATATGCAGAGTCTAAATAAGATATTAAAGATTAAGCCGCAGCGTATCTATCCCGCTCATGGCAATATTATAGAGGAACCGATTTCAAAGATCGAGTACTATATACAACATCGCAATCAGCGTGAAAATCAAATATTTGAGTACTTTGTGGAGCGTCCAAAACAACTCTGGCAGGCCATGGATGTCGTGCGTGTAGTGTATAAGGAAACGCCAGAGCAGCTTTGGCCAGCGGCAGCCTACAATGTAGACCATCATCTAAACAAGCTGCAGAAAGAGGGCAAACTTCATGCCATCGAAAAAGACGAAACCAAATACTATGAGTATCGCTTAAACAGCGCCTTATAAAGCTAAGCTCCACTTTATAAAGAAACCATTGCAATATGAGCTGGATTTGTTTAATGTCTTAAAAAAAAAACCGTACATAGTTTATTATATACATACATATTATATAAAATTTACAAGAGATTATAGCCTAGCGTTTACTTTCTCTTGCCCTTCTTTTCGCGACGCTTCTTAGCGACTACCGAACGTTTGTCCTTCTTCTCACGCGGATCTACAACACGATAGCGACCCTTGACGCCAGCTGGACGGCTTGCACGACGCTGAGCAGTATGCTTTTTGGCTACAACATAGGTAATCTCCTTCTTTTTCTCCTGTGCCTTTTTGTATACCTTCTTTAGCTGCTTAGCTTTCTCCTGGGATGTAGCGTCAGCATTTTCCATAATCTTTTCAGCCATTTTCTTGGCCTTGGCTAGGCGCTTAACGGAACGACGTTTCTTGCGTGCCTTGGCCTCCATTACCTTTTTGATGGGACGCACATTAAGTTCCTGCATTTTGCGCTGATACTCTTCGGCTAGTTCCTTGGGCACAGGTTGTGGTTTTTGCATATGTTCCTTTTCGTCCAGCACGAACCATGCAGGCAAGTGCTGATCGTTAAAGGCGTAACGATTCCAGGCAGCATCTACGAGATCGCGACGTGTTTTCTTGCCGCGAATGAGCAATGCACCAAGTGCTAGTTCTTCTTCAGTTAGGCGCACCTTTTTCACTTTAGGTTCTGGGGTAAAGACAAGAGAAGAAAACCACAAAATATTAAAATTCTGATTTTTAAACAAAAAAATGTTTACATTTAAATCACTTACCCTTGCTCATATCGCCAGCCACAGCGTGCTCTTTATCCTCATCAACTTCCTCCTCGGAATCTGATGACTCGGAGCTGCTTTCTTCCTTATGTATATCGTGGCGTGCACGGCGTTTGGCCTTCTTTCCTAAACTCAATGCTCCATCGTCAGCTTCATTAAGCGCTGCACTATTCTCTCCGAGCACCGACACTCCTTTGGCCTTGTACTCCTTTGCCAAATTGTCCAGATCATAATTTTCTTCATCATCATCGGATTCGATATTCTGTAGATTATCCTTCTCATACCAAAGCTGAACACGTTGCTGACGTCTTGTATCCTTGTCGCGAAAATCACCTGACTTGATAAGCGGATGCTCGTTGCGTTTCTTTTTCTTGCCTTTGGCACCGCTTTCGGCGTTCTCATCATCGCTTAGACCAAGGCCCTCCTGATCATAATCGCTTTCGCTTTGCTCATCTTCGCTTACATCTGGCTCATCGTCGTTCTCATAGTTGGCATCGTCATCCATGCGAGTGTCGTCCTTGTCGTATCTGAATTGGATTAAGATAAGTATAGCAATTGATGGTCATAAATGTAGTGAAACTTACTTCTTGTATTTCGGTATCTTTTCGCGCTGCACTGGCTCGCCTTCAATATCAAAGTCTGGCTCAACATCAAGCATATCATCTAGTTCGGCTACAGTGCTTACATCTCGCAAGTCAAAGATGTCATGCTGCGCCTCTTCCACGGGACCGTCATCACCTTTAATGACCATGTTAAGGTTCATTTTCTCATGGAGCTTAGCCTTTGTTTTCAAAGTTTTCTTGCGCTTGCGCTTCAAATCCTTCTGCTCCTCATCGGCTAAAGTTTCAATTTGCTGCTGCAGTTCAGCATCTTCCATGTCCTCAATCTGGTCCTGCGTCAAGGGTTCGGCTGGAGCCTCTTCCGGCTCATCAATAACAGCCTCTGTTTCTGTTTTAAACAAATCTGCCTTGATGGCCTTCCACCATAAGAGCAAACCTTTGATGTCCTTGCGGCCTAGCACTTTCAGATCCTTGCAGCATTCCAATATTTCGACAGTAGTTTTCTTATGCTTGGCAATGCGCTCATCGTCAATGCGTATGGAACCAATGCCCTGCAAAGCGGACAAAGCGTTTTCTGCCTTCATAAACTCGCTAGCAGCCAAATCATTGCGCAAAGCAATATCCTGCTCAGTATAGCCCTCGGCTTTAACGCGCTTTTGTTTCTCTGGATGCAACAGACTGTTCTTTTTATTGCCTTCTAGATCAAGCTCTTCGAAAACATATTTGGCATCCAGCAGACGTGGATCAATGCGGTCGGGCGCCAAGTAGCACTGACAAACGACAAATATTTCAGCGGATTCCTTACGTGAAGCGCTGGGCTTGGTGGCATGCACTTTCTTAAATAGCTGCTTTAGCACCCAGAGCAGCGCATTGTAGTCCTTGGAACGGAATACCTTGGTTACAAACCAACCACCACTGCGCAAAAATTGTGTACCCAATTTCAAAGCATTCAGTGTCAAACAGATCTGTTGATAGGCATCGTAGAGCCAATTACGTCCTACGTTAGGTGCACCATCGTGTAGCACAACATCAGCCTTCCAAGATTGCAGTTCTTTGGTCAACGATTGACGACATTTCTCTGTGGTAATGTCCTCCACCAAACCAATGCAGCCTGCTATTGTACGTATGGGATATAAGTCCACACCTATGACAATGCTAGACACAGGCATATTCTGTTTGGCCACCTGCATCCAGCCACCAGGCGCAGCACACAAATCTATGCATACTTGTGACTGTTGAAGAAACCCAAATTTACGATTTAGCTGTATCAACTTAAAGGCGGCACGTGAGCGAAAGCCGGTTTCCTTGGCTAATTGATAAAATTTATCTTTGCGAGTTTTTCCAACTTTGGTCTTTTTGCCCATTTTGTTGGAGCACTTGTTTTATTTAAAATAACTAACTAAAACAATTGATATAAAACAAGACCACGCTGCAACTGTGTTTATAGCTGCACGTGTTTATGTCAGCCAAAAAAATTTTACGATCTGGCAGCTCTAAAAGTTTATAGATATCAATAGCAGTTGCGATAGACGTATAACGATGGTTATCATTATTTATTTTTATATTTTGTGGCACACAAATTCTTTTAGTATGCAAAACAATTAAACAAATTTTTTTTTTATATAACTTGTTAAACCTTTTGTTACTTTGTGCCGCATTTCTTTTAAATTCATATGCGCACCCATCGATAATCATGCAACATCGATATATTTTTCTTAATTTGCGACAGCCATATAATTGCAGTTGATTCTTGTTATTAATGTATTTAAGCTTTTTTTTGTATTAAAATTATATAAGTATAAAATGTTCCGATCACTATTGCGTGATGCATATAATGCACCTTTGCGGTTTGTAATATAACAAGTAATCTATACTTTTCAACACCTTTAACCTCAATTGCTTTAAACCAGCAGGCTAAGCATCAACAATAGTTCTGCCGTTTTGGTTACACAAGTGCGTGAGAAGGGTCATCTTAGCCGGCCTCGTATCAGAAATCCCTACTGGTTTGTGCGCAAACAGCGGACGGTGGGCATTAAATACCTTTTATACCTTTTATGTTAATGATACAATACTTAATTATGCGGTTTCTTTAGCTACACGAGGACTTTGTAACGCCTGAGAATAAAAACTTTATCAAGGAGGTAGTGCATGATACATACGGTAGTCCGGCGCTCATCAAAGGCGTACAAAGCTACGAACAGAAACTTGTTAAAACAAATGAACGACCTGCCACAGAAGAGCCTTGGGCGCAAGGTCTACGGCGTACTGGTGTAATTGCGCGTAAAATAGGCATATATCCACTATGGCTTAAGAATGGCGAAAAACTGCGAACCACCTTGTTACAAATAGTGGATAATCATGTTATTAAATATGTGCCACCCGAGGATTACACGCCACAACAAAGACCGGATGTCAAGGTATTAAGTAAATATGGCTGCTTGCTAGTCGGCGCCGAGAGCACAGACCCAGCACTTTTGACCAAAGAGTATTGCGGCCTGTTTCGGGACTCTGGTGTAATACCTAAGAAGAACATAGCGCGCTTTATAATTTCGCCACAGGCAGCGCTCAGCCCTGGCACGCCACTTAATGTAGGACACTTTCGAGTGGGTGATTTTATTGATGTGCGCGGCAAAACGTAAGCAAATATCATTATACTTATGCCACTAACACATTGCTAATTGGTAATTTCTAATACAACAGCGTGGATCATGGATTTCAAGGTGTGGTCAAGCGACATGGCTTTAAGGGTATGCCCGCCTCCCACGGTGTAACTAAGACGCATCGACGTCCAGGCAATATTGGCGGCGGCGGTGAAAAGGGTCGAGTCTGGCCGGGTACAAAATTACCCGGGCATATGGGTAATCGTTGGCGTATTAGCAAAGGTCTGCGCATTTGGCGCATCAATACCAAATATAATGTTATGTGGGTCCAAGGCAGCGCAATTCCTGGCTCCACAAATGGCCTGGTCTATATTTATGACACAATACTGCCATTACGCAAGTTCAAAGATGCGCCACCGTTCCCTACGCTCTATGAAGACGCAGCTGAGGCGTTACCCGAGGATATTTGGTACGATGATGTGCATGACTTTAAACAGGAAACCATTACCTACAAACCGGAGTAATAGCTGATCACATATACATAAATCTATTAATTATATAGCTTTAAAGTTCATTACATTTTTGTTGTACAGTTAAAATTGAGAGTAAAGTGGCATTTAAGTGAAATAATATGTGGATTTATGTTTGGAGTCGCGCAAAAACTTGCACCATTTATATTCAAAGTAGAAAAATGTTCTCCATCCAAAAACCAGCGCTGCTGCATTATCACGAAATTTAAAATAAGTTTGTTAGTGAAACAATTAATAACATCTTCGGTTACTCTTTATTCTGCTTGTTCGAGAAAATATTGATACAAATTTTATTGAAATAAAAACATACCTAATCACTCATTGCTTTTTGGGCGAGCTTGGAAGTTATCACAGCAAAATGAAACACAACATAAAAAACGGCTCAATCATTATTGGCATGCATACATATGTATGTAGTATGTATATGCTATGCTACTAGATGTAAGATTGATAGGCACGTCCTTAATGACTAAAAATTTTGAACGAATTTGCTTTATTCCTGATACTGCTGCTTCTTAACCGGCTTTAACGCGCCTAATTCTAACAAAATAAATAAATTTACATATAGGCAAAGAGAGAGTTTTAGCTTTAGCTAACAAAATTCATACTAATCGATCGAAATATGACCCACGCTATGCACATCCAGCTCAGTGCTTGAAATGCTAGGTGATATTGTCGTTGAATTAGAATTTCCAGCGCCGCGATCCAAATTATAATATTGTACGATACGTGCAGGCGGTCGTTTTGATATTACCTCGGTTATTTGAACTATAACCCATTTTGTAAGTTTTATGACAGCTACATGGGCCGCAAATTGCAATACCATGGCGCCAAAGCCCTTATAAAGACCCGCAAATCCCTCAGTGATCACAGTGGTACGATAACAATCCATAGCGCCCTGGTAATTCGTCAGTATGGGCACCACTGCATAGCCATTATCCAGATTATCAATAATAGTGCGAGTGCCCTGCATTTGCAGGCGATGCAGAATCGTTTCAAATGGATAAAATATAACCTCTGTGGTGAGCATGGCAATAAGATTGGCATAAATCTCGGCATTTTGATGCTCTAGTGTTTCATCGCGAAATTTGGCTCCGCGTTTCTCCTGTGCCTGATTCAAACGACGTCGCATAATGCGAGAGGAGACGCCACGTATAACAAGATTAAAGAGGTACTTGGTTATGCCCATTGAAACGCAGGGTCCCATCAAGGCCCAGGCAGGCAGCATGCGACCCTTTTGTGGAGAGCTCCAATAGAACAAGCGTAAGCTGCCTTCACGAAAAACATCAAAAAGACCAGGCTTTTCACTGGCTATATCACTTTGTACAGTTTCGACGAGCGACGCAGCATAGAAGGGCACGACTAGACCAATGCTGATGCTGTAATTAAGAAATACAATAAATTAACAAAACTTAAAAAAAAAATTCGATATAACAAATTGTGTAAAGTATAAGAAACTCCAATTTCAAGGTTTTAAGCTCTTACCATTTTAAAAGAACATGCTGTCCAAAACGTTTTAAGGATGTGCGATTGTCGACGTCTTTTGGCCAAGTTGTAAACTTGGAGATGACATCGTCAACGGCCAGAGTCATGCCGCGTACTAGCAGGCAGCTGCCCAAGCCCTTCCACAGCGTGGTTACGCCTTGCCGTCTGTGCAAATGCACAATGCTTGGCAACAGTGTGAATGGATGTAAATGGTAGCGCTGAGAGGCATTATAGACCTGACACTGGCGGCGCAGCACTATAAAGGGATGACTTAAAAGATTTTCCGTGACAAGTGAGACCCACTGGACGCCAAAGACTAGATATTTGCGTATGGAGATATCTAAAATTATAACTTGCATTATTGCAAAAGACAAAAAATATTAATTAACGCTATACCCTCATCCTGACTGTCAACGTATTTGTCTATCTGTTTATGTTTAGCCAATGGCAGCGATAAGTCACGATCTGAATTAATGTATGTTAATTTGTTGCCAGCTTCCTGTTCGGCATTCGTATTGTCCACATAAGGCTTTTCACGACCAGTCATGCTGGAACAGCAAATAGATTTATATAATTGGCTTGCATTAAAGGTTGAACCGGTGGCTCAGCTTACCTGCGCCCCAAATGAATATTAGCGTTGGACCCAGACATCATATTGTGTTCATTGTCTATCTGCTCATCTTCAAAGCGTCCACGATTCGATGCATGCCTAAGAAATTGGCATATGCATTAGTTATAACGCAAGGTAATTAAACTTATATACTAGTTGTACGTACATTAAAGTGGAATAGTTATTGATGCCTGCCATGGGTAATATGTGAATTTTGTGTTGTCTGCTCGCACTGCCGTATTATATTTAAAGTAGCTTATATTTGTAGCTATTGCTTTCAAGCTCAGTTGAAAGTGTTATGTTTGACAACAATTGCTTTTTAACAAAAATAAATTGTATTTCCATGTAGCAGTGAGAAAAATAATAGAATAGGAAGTGGAGATGTTAATAATAGTTATCGATAGTGCCGATGTCAAAAATTTTGACATAAACATACGATGTATTTTTGTCGAAAGCAATCGTTAGTCGTTAATCGATAACGATGACAACCCATATGGTACAAAGAACGCCGGTTTTGTTGCAAGCAGCGTATTTATTGCGCGCTTTCCATTTTACGTGTTCAAATTCAAGCACCATGAACGCTACTCTGCAGGAAAGCGGCAAAATAGAGCTATCTAAAATTGATTGCGACTTGGAATCCACGCTGCTGGGCGGTCAGAGCTTTCGGTATGTCATTATTTTACAACCAAACATGTAAATAGCTATATAAATCTCTATTTAAGTTGGCGCAAAATCGAAGGGCGTCCCTTTGCAATGTATGTCGGCGTGGCTTTTGACACCTATTGGCTGCTTAAACCAGCACTTGATCACATTAAATACGAGGCTTTTGCCAATGTAGACGCAGATAGCAATAAACCCAACTTTGGACTTTTGCTGCGTAAATACTTACGCGCCGACATTAACTATCAAGAGTTGAAGTCTTCATGGATGCGCGCGGATGTAAATTTTGGGCGCTATGTTGGCAAGGAGGTTAGATTGTTGCAACAGCAACCACTGGAGAATATCATTAGCTTTCAGTGCAGCCAAAACAACAATATTAAACGGTAAGCCAGAAACGCTTCATTGAGCATGTTCTCAAACTAAGAGGTTTTTTTTTTATGCATTGCAACTTGCAGCATTACTGCCATGGTCTACTGGTTTGCCAAAAAGTACGGCCGCAAACTGGGCCATTTTCGCGGTCAAGATGAGTACGCTTTTCCAGACATTGATGCATTTAAGAAAATCAGCTGCAACGAACTGGAGAAAGATATGCGCGAGGCAAGCTTTGGGTATCGCGCCAAGTTCATAGCACGTGCACTGATAGATATAAAAAAAAGTGGCGGCTCTGAATGGTTGTCCAAACTCACCAGAATGTCATATCCGAATGCTCGCAAGACATTGTTATCACTTCCGGGCATTGGCTGCAAAGTAGCCGATTGCATATGTCTTATGTCGCTGGGTCATCTAGATGTGGTGCCCGTTGATACTCATGTTCTACAAGTGGCACAAAACTTTTACATGCCCCAATTGGCTGGACAAAAGACCATTTCCCATAAAGTTTATAACGATGTACAGTCGCATTTGAAGCAGTTGTTTGGCGAATATGCCGGCTGGGCACAGGCGGTAAGTTTGAAATCAATATTATATTGTAAGTTATGGCTTTGAAAGGTCACTAAATAATAAACAATAACGTAATATAAATAAATGGGTCAGGCGCGTTTGCGGCATAAATAGTCAGGATTTTAAAACAAATTAATAATTTCAACAAATAAATATACAAAAGTCATGAAATATATGCAACGCTGCTACCTCTACTGACGGCAGCTTGTTAATAATAGTGTATCACACCAACATTCAGACTGCTGCGGGCATCAGAGGATTCAGAGCGGGTTTTTTAAGTGCAAGCTTCTTTTGAGACTACAGTTCATAAGCGAAAGGTTTAAAGGTAAACGAATACTTGACTATAATACGAAGCATTTGGGATTTGTCTTAATGGATTTAATTGATTTGAAACAATGACGAACTAGCTTTTAAGTATTCGTACGAACTACTAATCGTAAGTTTTATTTTTATTTTTAGGTGCTCTTTACCGCAGACTTGCCAAAGTTCAAATCATCCCAGAATAAAAAAAAATAAAAGGCAAATAATAAAAAATTTGCACTGCACCTCTAACTGAGTTCAAAATCAAATAATATTAATAATAAGTTTGTTTAACATGTTCTACCTGCCAAATTTGATAAATGCAGACTCGGTTTTAAACCGAACTCGATTTAAGTTGGAAAATGTATTTTAATTTTATTTTTTTATTTTGTTGCGCAACTGAATTTTGTAAAAGAACAATGTATAAGCAACAAAGGTTCGCTTCAAAAAACTAAAATGCATGAAATGCATTACTTAATTTAAGTTAATTCAAAAATTATAAAAGAACAATTTATGAACAAGAAATGTTCGCTTCAGAAAACTAAAATGCATTAAATGCATTACTGAATATTTAAGTTAATATAGTAAAAGCAAAAAACATTTTTGGATGTAATTTAAAAAAATATTTATTTAATTTTTTAAGTTTGCGCAACCGAATCTTGTAAAAGAACAATGTATAAGCAACAAAGGTTCGCTTCAGAAAACTAAAATGCATGAAATGCATTACTTAATTTAAGTTAATTCAAAAATTATAAAAGAACAATTTATGAACAAGAAATGTTCGCTTCAGAAAACGAAAATGCATTAAATGCATTACTGAATATTTAAGTTAATATAAAAGCAAAAAACATTTTTGGATGTAAGTTGAAAAACATATTTATTTAATTTTTTAAGTTTGCGCAACCGAATCTTGTAAAAGAACAATGTATAAGCAACAAAGGTTCGTTTCAGAAAACTAAAATGCATTACTTAATTTAAGTTAATTCCAAAATTATAAAAGAACAATTTATGAACAAGAAATGTTCGCTTCAGAAAACGAAAATGCATTAAATGCATTACTGAATATTTAAGTTAATATAAAAGCAAAAAACATTTTTGGATGTAAGTTGAAAAACATATTTATTGAATTTTTTAAGTTTGCGCAACCGAATCTTGTAAAAAAAACAATGTACAACATAAGCAACAAAGGTTCGCGTCAGAAAACTAAAATGTATTACTTAATATTTAAGTTAATGTAAAAGCAAAAAACATTTCTGGATGTAAGTTGAAAAACATATATTAATTTAATTTTTTAAGTTTGCGCAACCGAATGTTGTAAAAGAACAATGTATAAGCAACAAAGGTTCGCTTCAGAAAATTCAAATGCATTAAATGCATTACTTAAAACTTAAGTTTAATTCAAAAACGAAAAACATTACTCGTTTAAAAAAATGTTTTCCTTTAATTATGCAGCAGACGCTAAGCTGAAGCTAGCCTGCACTTAAAATTTTCATATATTTTTGCATCTATGTGGTGCCAAACTACCATGTGCAAACCAACGCAACCACCGCAACCACGAACACGCTTGCTCCTTTCTCGTAACCTATCAACACCCTAGCCCCATGCCCAGAACTCCTTGCAAATGAACATGCAAGCCAAAGTACATGCCACCAAAACTATTTACCCAACACTTCGCGAGACTAAACAGCTTTTCCGTGGTTTACTTTAGACAAAATAGAAAGCAATTTACTTATAAATTTTGCACAACAATTTTACGGTTTAAAAACTAACAGACAAATGCATTCACCTACAATGAACAGGACGAAAAGGGAACAAGCGCCAAACGTTGGTCTTAGAGGTTTAGAGGAGGGCCGCGGTGTCTGTTATAATTTAATTTAGACAACAACCAACTACCTGATATAGCTTTCGGCAGAGGAAGTGCTGCCACACGTACACACATACTACTACAGCAAACATAGAGGCCAATACACTTTAGATTTAAGCTGGAATATATTGGGGCAGGGGCAAGTTTTCCTGCGTGAAATTGAAGTTGGGGGCGGAACATATAACGCGAATTTGGATAGCGAAATTTATTTATAAGAGTTTATGTTTTGTTTTGCAAATGGTATATGAATTAAGTTTAAAAACAAATACACTAAGTGCAAAGTTATCTATATAAACAATTTGTGAAACTTGTATATGAAATATAAAGACTTATAAGTATATAATATGTCCATCGTTTATTTGGTTATGTGTATTAGGTTTATGTATTTTTGGACTAGTTTGGTAAGCAGATGTATCGTTAGCGGTCAAACCCCAAGGTACGAGAGCAGCTCCATAAGACAGTGTCTTTTTGAATTTCCTGCGTAATAATTTTAAATGCTTCTTTAGCTACCATCTGGTAATGGACTGCTGCAGAATTTTAAGCAAGCTGCGTCATTTTGTTTGTATTTGAAGGCAACTAAAATGGGTAAAAAGTGAATTACGCTGACCATGCCCAAGGAACTACATGTGTATCGAAAATTAATGGCAAGTGTTTTTTTAAACCTATCTTTTTGTTATAAAGATCTTTTTTATACCTATATATTTTTTTAAATTTGTTTTTTAATTTTTGTCTTTTTTAAGTCTACGCAAAAATCAAGTAAAAAATCGTTTGCTAAGGATATTCTTAATGCTTCAGTCTTCGAGAAAAGATTGGTGAGCTGGTTAAAGCATCTCTTCTTCAGTCGACTTATTGAGAGCATTCCCACAGTTCTCTCTGTGTAGCGATTACGATGGACGTCCTCTACGACACTCAGTATAGGTCACAATGCAAAGTCGAAGTAGCATTCGCATCCAGTAATAACGTGGAGCACCATAATGTCAATGATTTTGAACTTATGGCTGTTTGCAGCGGTAGACCAGATTTTAATAGCATATCTGCAGGTAGGAGATCTGCTGCGTTCTAGGCCGTAATATGAAGCATACGTTAACAAATTTGCTTCTACTGACAAGAATCTTACCATAAAACGTAGATATCGTCAGCATAAGCGGCGAGAAGTATCTTCTCCGGAGTAATTCCCATTCTACTTCTGGGTACAGAAATGTCGGCAGCAAATATGTTATACTGTAGTGATGCGAGTACACTCCTTGACGCTCCCCAGCTAAGTCAGTTCTGGTTAGCGACAGATGCTTGCGTATCTGGACATAGAATTTTATGTTCGCCTAGAAGCAGCGCAGAGTGCAAAACCGAATTGATGATTTGGGATCGATTTTCTAAGGTTTATACTCTCTGAAGCCTAGAAGCCATCGTTCATACCAAAACTTTCGCTACTGAGGGAAGGGGACTGATTGCTGGGTATGATTATACGTCAAGCTGCTTGAGAATCATGATAATCTTGGTGGTACTACAATATTAAATTCACATTCGTTTGGGAAGGACTTTCAGAAATGCATTGTTAATCAAATTATGTCTTGCTTTTTTTTTTCTTTAGATTGCGGATCACGTGTCTAACCTCTTCCAGACGGATAGGCTTGATGAGTGGCCACATCAGCAGTGAAGTCAGTTGGATGTTCTCTCCGCTAGCAACCCATCTGAGGAGGCGCTATCCAGTGAAGTAATGCGCTCGTAAGCGCCTCTTTATTCAAGGACTGGCACCGTTTGCGTATCACGTGTCCAACGTCTTCCAAATGGAGAGGCTTGATGGCTGGGCACATCTGTAGCGAAGTCAGCAGGATGTTCTCTGTGACAGAAACCTCGTCTGAGGAGGCGGTATCCAGTGGAGTAGTGCGATCGCCTATGTAGACCGTAAGTGGCTGGATTCTCTCTGTGCTAGCAACCTCGTCTGAGGAGGTGGTATCCGGTAATGTAATGCGCTCGGCTTGGTGGTCCTGTTCGTTCAAGGACTTGCACTTGGCCATTTCGGAAAGGCGTCATTCTCTGTGTCTGGCGTTTATGTTCTTGATATATTGCCACAGGCAATGACGAGAGTCATCTGCTCGAATCTGGTGTTGCGTAGCTGCTGTAATGTCTCGTGTAAATCTCTCGCGGCGCTGTACCAAATGGATTTGTCTATGGGCTGTAGTGTGTCTATTCGTTCTACTCTTGACTGGGCAATACTTCCTAACAAGTCAGTATCAAAAGAGATGAGCATTTACAAAATGCGAAGAGCTACATTTCGCAGAGGCGAACGCAGGAATCATGAATAAATTTATTGAAGACGCATGCTTCACAAATGCGTGGCTTTGGAAGTCCAATTTCTAGAGAGGCACGAATCGAATCAATCAGATATCACGCCTATGTAGTCCGTAATCTAGAGTCTCCATTGACTCCTTTGAGAATTCCGACTTGCATTAATGAGAAATCAAGACGCTTAACTGCGTGATTAAGAGTCCTTTTCGACGAGAGAAATCCGACTAGAGTCTATAAGGAGTAATATTGCAGGCATACATCTACAACAAGAGAGATATGTCCATAGTCTATGCAGACGCACAGACAAAGAAACATTTAAACTCGCAGAAATTGTTTTTTTGATGAAGAGGAGTTTAACACAACTACCTAAGATTGCGAAGCATGTATGTACTATGTTATTTACTATATACATTAATATTCGTGGCATTAAATAGTTTTATTTCTTTTTTTAAATTTTATTTTAGCTTAAGTTTTTAACATGGGAAGCAGCTAACCTGTCCGCACACAATTCCACACTGTCTATGCTGCCCAGCCGCCATGTGGAAGCAATATAAACCGCACTCAATTATAATCCATGCCCAGTTGAAGTTGAGCTCAGTTCTACTCTCAAGCGCTGGTTCACATATGTATTGATAAAACCACTAATTGGAACTAATAATTATGGCATGGATAACGTACTAGCTGCATTAAGTTAAAAGTTTATAACAGGCCAAAGGATATGGTCTTTTGTGGCCACTAATGCTGAGTACAGATTGCCTGCTGATTTAATTCAAATGCAATTTCACCAAGGAGACAATCTCCGCTGTGCTCCATTTAACCCAATTTCCGCTAAAGTGGCAAGTCAATATTAATACACACACACACAAGCGTACACATGTGGCACACACAGATACACACAACGATATAGTTAAACAGTCACAGAGGCATAAGAGTTTTAAAATAAAAGAGCCGCCTCCGCCTTACCAAAGACTCTCTACAATAAGAGTGCCTGCTGTTGGTCTGGTCCCTCTAAAGTGTGCGTGTGCGTGTGTGTGCCCTAAAAATGCGACGCACTTAGCCTGCAGTCAACTACTTGCAATGTAACCAGTTGCGAATAGGTGCAAAAAGGAGTAGTCGCGGAAGTGTGAGTACAATCTTAATGGGAAGTATGCCCAATGCAGCTACTATGGCGACTACGCTTGTGTCAATTCGCATCAATCCTTATTTGGTTGATGACTTAAAATTTTTAAGTTCGATAACTGGGCTAACTTTGGAAAAACTATCATTGCTACAAAATTGTCTACTTGGGAATGTTGGGAAAATATTTCATTCGATTTTCGAATACTAAACAGTCCACATGTTACTGGAAACATATATTTATATTTTATAAATTTTACACAACAACAAAAAAAAAGTCTAAAAAATGCCAGTTATAACTCGTAGAAAATCCAAAGAAATACGCAAGGCAGCTACCGCAACGGAAAATGTAGGCAATGTACGCGCGTGCCCCGAAGAAATGGAATATATGCCTCAGGAAATCGTGGCTCTAATCTGGTCGAATCTTACCTACCCCGAACACATTGTAATGCGGCAGAATTTATCGGTGCGTCTATATGAAGAACATAATAATTTCATTTTGCGACAACATCGTCTGCACTGGGTTAGTTCAATGAGCGCCAACGATAAACTTGAAGTAACAAAGCTGCAGGTAAGTTTGTGACAAATGGTATCATAATGCAACTCAAGACTAAAACTTGTTCTATTCCCTTTAAAGATTATGGAGCTAGTGACGTCTGTTTATAGAATTTTGGGATATACAAAGACATACATAGACAGTTTGTTAATTTTTCATAAGAGCGATAAGAAAAATCAATTTCAAAAAGCCATTTTGGGTTTTTTTGGAAATCTGCTGCAGACGAATATACCGGAAGCATTTAATCCCGTCTTATACAGCGTTACGCTCTTATATATCATAAAGGTGTGTACAAATATATTGTCTAAATGAACTATATTTAAATACTTTTTTTTTTTTTTTATATTTTAAGGAATTTTCAAATTTTGAGATGTTGTCTTCAAAAAAATTGGCCAATCAAACTATTTTTCAAATTCGTTTACCTGGTGTAGCAGTCGCTTATACAGCAACCGAACTTATGCCGGATGCACAAAAAAAGGTTCACTTCATGGCCATCATGTGCTGTCTATTGCAGCACAATAAGGCAAATGTGCATTACGAGTAAGTGTAAAGCTGACTAATTTTTAGAGAAAACATTTTATAAATTTATTTTCTTTGACAGCTCCACTAATGATTTCGCAGATTGCATATACACTGGTGGTTGGGTATTGCCCAAAAATAAAAAATCGAGATCATGGCTAACCTTGAAATTAACAGCAGCAGCATCAAGTGAAATTTTAAGTTTACTGGAGGATACCTTACTTGGACGAATTGATATCACTTCGACCACACGAATTTATCCAGCTACGTCATTGAACTTGTCCATATGCATGAATAGCAATCAATTTGCGGAGAGTTGCTTCGCTATTTAAGCAAAGACTACGTATAAGCGCGCCCATAAATGTGCTCCAATTTTTTCTGCACGTTATGGGTAAACCAAAGTTATATCGATTGATCATTTTACATAGTTGCTTACTTGGATTGACACTTTTTATTTTCTACGAAGAAATCTCTTGCTGCGCTGCTGGAAGTTGCTGGTTTTTATTTACATCTAGTAGCATCTAGTCTTTGTTAAAATGAAACGAAAAAAAATAAAATCTTTCGACTGACATGGATGCGGTTGGGCGCCAGCAAGGTTTAAGGTTTATAATTTAACTTTAGCGGTTCGACGACTCGTTGGATTTGTTTTTAAACATTGGCAGTTTGGTTTGTAACTTTGAGATACCCAGTTTCTGGGAAAACCATTCTTCGAAGAGCTGGGCAGTCTGGCAAATGTGTCTATGAAATGGTTCTGTAATAATAGAGACTTAGGCGTTTAGAAGTACTCAATAGTTTTTGATTCTCTTCTACCCAATGTCCCTTCCTATAATCCTTTGCCCAATTAGGCATCACAATGTGCCATAATGGTCTCTGGTTGATCTCAGCTACAGGTTGAGCAGCCTATTCAACCTAACCTATCCTTGAGATACCCTCTACCAACTTTATATGATAGTATCTACCATCGACTTTGCTTTCGACTGTTAACAAAATCGGTACCCAAGGAATACCGCAAAAAAATGTTTTCACATACAAAACTAATAAATGCCTCCTTCTGCTCCTAGTTGGAGCAAAGGGCCTCCACAAACTTTTTCTAGCTTTCTCTGTTTTTCGCAACCGCTTTGCCAGAAGCTTTAATTTTTCCATCCATCTTGGCCGCCAGTCCTATGCTTCTTTTGAAAATTCGCCTGCTGTATGGTCGATCCATTTGGATCGAAACTGACGCTTAAGCTTTACGTATTTGTCTCAGGCAGCGGCTTATAAACACCTGAATTTTATCCGACAAGCCTTCAGTCATCAGACTTCACGTTTGATTTGAGTATTTCTAATTTGCTTGCCGTGGATAACGCTGTTGATTTCCACACTTTATTTAATTGACCAAAAGCTGCTTTGGCCCTGTTAATGCGATTATTCACATGCTCAGCTGCCCAAGTAACAGCCTGGACGCTGGCATAGACATGCTTCTGGGTTTGGTACGGTTAATCGTTAGACCCACTCCCTTGAACACACGATTCATACATTTGTACTTTGTACCTTGGTACAGGATATAAAAATACTGGAACGAGTCAACTTATATGCTTTATATACTTTTGCCACTAAGACGATTTTCGATATTTATGGCATAAAAGATTAAGGTGGAGTGAAAAAAATTATATTCTTTGTTCAAAATTTGAGTTATGTTGCTATGGTAAGCACGTTTATAGACGAAGCTCTCAAGCTTTCAGAAAGCGGAAACTGAGCCATGAAAGAGTTTCGTAGGAGATACAATTCCCAAGCTTAGGGCAGAACAATTATGATTTAATCCTCTGAATATGAAATTTTTTAGACGAGAAATTGAAGATACTTTTTTTTCCTAAAAATAATTTAATTAGAACATTCCAAATTCTGTGTCACACTTAAGCTGTAGAAAGGTCTGTTGTTAAGCCTGACCGGAGGCCAGGGATGGCCTTATGCGTGCAAAGCAAAAAATTTGTCTTTATTTTTAGGGTGACACAATGATTTCTTTGACATCACTTAAAGCAAATAACACTAGCTTACAAATTTAAGGGTCATAGAGTGAACCTTCCTAAAAAAGTTGTTTTTAGTTTAATTTGGAGTCGAAAAATACGAAAATGGCAACCTTTTTTTTTGGAGATATTTTCGAAAAACATGTTTTTAGGCACTTTTTTCAGTTATTCCTCAATATCTTATGAACAAAATCGAAGTGACAGGCAACCAAAGTCGAAAAAAAGTATAACTTTTGACCATTTTTCAAGATTACACATTTTCGGTAAGCTTTTTATTAACGAAAAAAATTTTTTTAAAATTATATTAAACTTTAAGCTGAAAGAGACTTTTACGAACATTTCGAGCTTAAGATCTTTAAAGTTGGGTAAAAATTGTAGATGCTATGGAACCATGTACGGAAGTTCCAATCATTACTCAATCACACTTTTGTATGAAGAAATTTTTGACTCAAAGTTTTTTGTTTTCGTTCAGTTACGTCTTCACGAATTTTTATGCAGCAGCAGTAGTTCGTTCCTGGTTCCATAACATCTACAGTTCCTATCCGATTTCGAAGATCTTAGACTCAAAATGTTCGTAAAAGAATTCCCTTCCAGCCTAAAGCTTAACATAATTTTAACAAATTTTTTCTCGTTAATAAAAAGCACACCAAAATTTTGTAATTTTGAAAAATGGTCGATAATAAAATTTTTTTTTTTAATTTGGTTGCCTGTACCTTCGATAATTTTTACTTAATCTGTACATATTATATATCACTGGAAAGAACACATCAATACCTTTCGTTCTAATCATCTTTCATTCAAAATTTTGTTCACGAGATATTGAGGAATAACTAAAAAAAATGTCCAAAAACATGTTTTTCGAAAATATCTCGAAAACGGTGCCTAAGAAAAATAAAGATTGCCATTTTCGTGTTTCTCGACCCCAAATTTCCCTTTAAAAAAGGGAAGGTTTTTGGGAAGGTTCATTTTTCGTGTAAACTAGTGTAATTAATTAAACCCTTTGTAGAGCAATTTTAATTTTTTAATAACTATGACGAAATATTTAAATTTTGTTCATCGTAGTATAAAGAATAACTAATAATATTTATTCTATTAAATATTTAAAAATTATATATTCTATTAAATATTTAAAAAATATTTATTCTGTTAAATATTTAAAAAATGTAAATCGGCGGCTTTTGATAAAAAAATGTATTTTTAAAAAAAAAAAATTAGTTTTATTTTTTTTTTAGCATTACATTAAATCGATTTGTTTCATATTCAGACCATATAAGGATTGCATAAAAAATACGTTTAAAAAAAAATGGTAACATAATGAAAAAAAAAAATAAAATCTAAACTTTTTTTAAAAAAAATGTGTTGGTTAAAAATAATGAAAAATTTTATTTTCTAAGAACTCTACTATCAACTTGGATTAAAAAACAAATTGGCTCAAAAATATTATAAATTTTATTTTTTTTTATTTAATATTTACTTATTAGCAATCAGTCTAATTAATACTAAGGCTATAATACAATGTGTAAATTACAAAGTTAATCGCTACACACTCTAGTCTGGTGTTATGAATGATATTAAATCTAAAACAGATTATTTTACAAAATTAACTACAATTAAACTAACAAACATTTTTTACATGATTTAAATTTATATTTACAATTTTTACTGAACTTGTGTCTATGCCAAGCCTTTGCCTTGGTCTATGACCCGCAAGAGCACAGGCCAACGAATTTGGATGGGCTTCCAATCTACTCTCATACCTCCCGCTCAGATTGTTTATGGTGTCCCCTGAGTCACAATAAAATAAAAAGTAAAAGCTGTTTTTTTTCTTTTTTTAATTTTGCCAAACCGTTAAGTTTAAAAATTGATATTTTGCGAAATTTTTTTATTACCTGTGAGTCAATCTGCATCATTAACTTTTAAAAATCGTTGGGGGCACTTTTGGGCACCTTATCGACAGACTAGACATTTTGTCAGCTTTATGTTAAGTTCATGGTTCAATTAATTGACAACTAGTCAAATTAAAAAAAATGTTTTGCTTCGTTCTCTTATACCTCTTCTAAGTTAATAAAATGTAGCGACTAACATTATTCTATGCGTAAGTGAACTAGTTTGCTACCAGTACAAAAGTTACTAGTAACGAGCCTATGACAACTCAATGCTGGACAGCATAAAAACCTACTACACACTAGTTATACTAGTTACACGATTGTAGTGGTTGCTTACCAATACAGATCTAGAATTTTTTGCTTGGTATGTATTAGTGTGTGTGTGTGTGTGTGTGTGTGTGTGTGTGTGTGTGTGTGCTGGTATTTAATTTTATGCACATGACGCTGGTTGTAATTTTCAATATTTCGCTCGATTGAGTTTTTACACACTCAACTTGTAAAAAAACCCAGCTCCCAAAAGTTCCCAGAAGTTCCCACACACTTACTTTGATATGGTATATGTGGTGTATGTGTGTGTGTGTGTAAAAGTAGGTAAGTAGTGTGTGTATATGCATTACTATGAGTTGAAGAGATTTTCAGTGAAAGTGAATTTTGCATATAGAACAAAAGCACTTGTCCTATTATGTCATATGCATACAGAATTATACCAAGGGACACGTAATATCCAGAAGGACTTCCCCTTGTTGTTTCTTATTGTAATTACTCATAGTACTTAAGTCATTTTTACTTTCGATGGTGGGGTTCAATGGTCAGTCAATAAAAACATTGATTGCAAAATTTCAAGTTTTTCATAAGCTTCTGAAAATATTTGTAGCTAGAAGAGTTATTTATTAAACAAGTCTGAATTTTTTCCAAGAATATACACAAAATGTTATTTTGCAGATGAATTGAACTCCAGAAGTGTTGGATAGTAAAGTTTGCCTTCTCCACTCCATTGCAGATTCTAACTCTAGTCGACTGCCAGGGCCGTAGAGAGAAAATCCGGGCCCGGGGGGAAAATGTACCGGCCCCTCTATTTTACAACTTTAGCTTGAATCACGACAGTATGACAGAAATTACACCGGGCCCCTGAGAAAACTCCGGGAATCCCCCCCCACCCTTCCCCCTCCCCCCACCTTTCCCCCTCCCCTCACGGCGGGCCTGTCGACTGCACTGATATCTCTTTCATAGTTCCTTGCCTAAAAAAGATTCTGCTTTTTAAACCCTGTACCGTATGGTACAAAGGGTATATTGTGTTTGTGCAAGCCGAAAATGTATGTAACGTACAGAAGGAGAAGTCGGAGACCCCCCAAAGTTACCTAAAGTATGATCAGAGTGACTAGAGAAGTCGATATACCCACGTCCGTCTGTCCGTCTGTCCGTATGAACGCCTAGATCTCAGAGATGGCAAGAGCTAGAGCAACCAAACTTTCAGATAAGATCCCTTATTAATCCATAAGAGACAAGTTTATTTTATTTTTTTGATATCGGGACTACATTATATAGCTCCCATAGGGGTGTTTGGAGGACCTCGAAAAAAAGCAAAAGTTTTAGATGGATAATTCGTTTGCTTATGAAGATATCATAACCAAATTTGGCAATCGGAAGTTTTTAGAAACCCCCAGCACTGTACCAAATTTTATCAAAATCGGTTGACTATATCATATAGGTCCCATAGGATCGATCGGTCGAAAATTTATTTTTTGTACAAAATTCGTTGTGTTTCGTTTATTTGTGAAGATATTGTAACTAAATTTGGCATTAAGAAGTTTTTTAGAGTTCCCAAGCACTATACCAAATTTGATCAAAATCGGTTGACTATATCATATAGCTCCCATAGGACCAATCGGTCAAAAAAACGTTTTTTGTACAAAATTTGTTGTGCTTCTTTTGTTTATGAAGATATCGTAACCAAATTCGGCAATCAATTGGCTTTTAGAGTGCTTAAGCAATATTTCGGAATTAATTGCAATTAGTGGTACAGGGTATCCCAAAGTCGTCTGCGCCCGACTTTAACGTACGCCATCTTTTTTAAATATAATTTTACTCATTAATGGCAAGGTTTCCCCAGAAAAGAGTACAAGATTCTCATCTAATTCTGCCAGCTTTTATTATTAATAATTATTATTAAATTCAGCAATCTTTGAAATAGAAAAGCAGCTTTTTTCAATGACAACTCCTTTTTTCTTAGGTGCCTACTATTTGATCCCAGACATCGTTAAAGAAGCGAACATCTCGATTAATCTTCTTGAAGACCATCTTGTACCTGAATACTCTTTCAATGATATATTTGCGTTGTAGTATGAGAAAAAAAGATTGAAAATGCTTTTCATCGCAGCCAAAAATTTCACGCCCCCACATCCCAGAAAGTTTTTGTATAGTCTTCGATAGAGCTGCCATTTGGACTCTACCCCCAGAAAAAGTTTTCTGTAGTACTTGTCATGGTCTCCAAACGATCTCCTGTTTCTGTAATATAATCTATAATAGAGCTGCCAAAAATGCAAAAATGCAAAAGTGCATGACTAACGACAACAATCAGCTTTTTACATGTGTCATATAAGAAGCAATTTTCATCAGAAAAAGCCCATAAACATAAAAACATAATTTATTTATATAATACTAAGTAGAAATTAAGTTTTAAATAACTTGTAGCCAGAGCAACGTAGGCCTAAGCATAAAAGATAAAGCATAAAAGATACAGTTTTGGGTATTTGTCAGTACAATATATATTTGCTAAGCTTCCAATGCAAAGAGATTATAATTATAATAGCTTTTAGTTGTCTATACATAAATATATGTACACACTGGCAGATATTGGCGATTTTTATACCCTGTACCATATGGTACAAAGGGTATATTAAGTTTTCTCAACATATTTTTGTGCAAAAGTGCCCTTGACTTTTGTAGGCAGTGTCGGGCAGAAATAATTTGTTTTTTGATCGGAATCAAATATGTGCTAGAAAGAGCTTAATAGATATGAATAACAAAACTTGATCGATCTGCAGATGGCTTGCCGCAGCTGCCTCTCTACAATTCATATCTTTCTACTTTCGCTGCAGCTTAAAAACATAAACACTAAAAAGGACTCACAAAAAAGGTTTAGCCTAATAACGCAAAATCCTTACACTATGGGAATCATTGCGTTCCCCAAAATTATTGCACAGCTTAATCCATTAATAAATAAATAAAAAGCCATTGAAAGCGTTGTAACCAAATCCAATAGCTGAATAAACTACAACACGTTCTCTTAAAGCACGCTCTTCAATTCAGCAAGAACTCTCTTTGGCTGCTTGTTGGCTGAATTGTCGCAGTCCTTGGACAAATGGCACACTGACCTTGCTTCTGGGCATGGGCTTAAGCAGTTCTTGAAGCATCAAGCACATATGTTTTATGGCTATTATTTGGTATGAGTATTGATACTAAATTACAGTGCATTAAATAAATGGTAGGGCACACTGGTTTAAAGCTTATTTAAATGCAGTGCATACACTTAACTACAACACTCTAAATCTTCTTAATTTGGTGGATATTTGAAAAAATGTCAATTTCATTTAGGGAAACGATTTATTTTTATTACGCTTCTTTATTTATGTTGTTTTAATTTTATTTAAGTATCATTAAACACTTTTCGATGCAAGCTAACAAAAATAAAACGTTCTGAGGCAAAAAATAGGGGCCCTGCACCATCTAGAGGCCCAGCACTGTCTTAGGGCCTAACATGGGCATGAGCAAAAAAAATATACTGTGTCTTTTATCTGTAAGCAAAGTTTGCTAGTGTGACCAGATTTTTCCATTCCTATAGTAAATTGGAAACTGAAAAAATTGTTATACCCTGTAAGGGTTATATTGAGTTTGTGCAAATGCATGTAACGTAGAGAAAGAGTTATCGGAGATCCCTTACCCGTCCCTTCGTTTGTCTGAACGCCTAGATTTTCGAGATGGTAAGAGCTAAGACAACCAAATTTTGGTGTTAGATCCTCTAATTTGTTACGGAAAACGAGTTTATTTTATATTTTGATAATCAGGTCTAAATTAAATAACTCCTAACCGTCACTACAGAGCACCTCGGAATAAAAAATAAAAAGCTTTAAGGGCATATTTTCTTTATTTATTAAGGAAACATAAACATTTTTGGCGTTTGAAAATCTTTTAAAGTTCCAAAATTTTATCAAGTTCGTCTGACTATTTCAAGGAATAATTCGTTTGTTTTTCATTTGTTTATGAATTCCAAAGTGCTGTAGCTAATTTGATCAAAATCGCTTGACTATATCATACAGGATCGATCAGTTAAAAAAATAAAATTTTAAGGCACAATTCGTTTGTTTATCTAAGCTAAATTTGATAATCCGAAGGCTTTTTGAGTACCTGAGCAATCAAACAAAATTTGATTGCAATGTGATGATATAGGATATCTTAAAGCCGTCTGCTTTGAAAGCTTTTCAAGAACTATCAATAATATAATATTGAAAAAAAAATTTAAAGAAAAAATAGATTTCCAATTTTTGCAGAAAAAAAACGACCGTTCAAACCTGTGGGTGTTATATGATATAGTCAACCGATTTTGATAAAATTTGTTACGGAGCTTGAGAACTCTAAAAAAATTTCGAATGCCAAAATTGGTTACGATATCTTTATAAAAAAAACGAAATATTCATCTGAAACTTTCGGTATTCAAAACAAATTGACATTTTTCACTTTTTACAAAAATTTGTGTTATTTCCACATTTTTTCTACGATTTTGATATGCAAGCATTAACTTTTTTTGTGATCGATCAAACTTTATGAACCATGAAAAAAACTGTATGAAATTTTTTTTTTTAATTTTTTAATTTACGTTCAAAATAGAATTTTTTTCAAAACTTTGCTAAAAATTACGAAAAATTGCATATTGCATAAATAGCGTCCAAGCCGTAAATTTGACAAAAATATATTTCAAGTATAATTGTATAACTCAATTATCTACAGTTAAGTAAAAAAATAATCAAAATCAGCTAAGTACAACTAGAGATATTCGCTTTTAAGTAGACATTTTTTTTTAAAATTTTTATTTTTTATTTTTTTCATTAAAACTAAAAATATCACTTATTTGTTTTTACCTAAAAATAAAAATCATAAAATGATAGTTAAATATTAATTTTTATTAAGAAATTGCGAAATAACTAATTTGAACTTATTTTTTTTAATATTTTTTTTTTTATTTAAAAATTAAAAAAAAAAATTGAATTTAAATGAATTTTGTACCATGGTACGCACTATACGGGTCCTTCAAGCATCAATAGTGTTTATTTTTCGATTTTGATGTTTTTTTTTTTTATTCGCTAGAAAAGTTAAAGTAATATTTAACACATTTTTTGGTTTTTTATTTAAATTTTTTTTTATTTTTAGATTTGCGTTACTTTTAAAAATTGTTTTTGGCTGAACACAATAATTTGCATTTTGTTGCTTATAAAACAATTTAAATTAGAATTCTTGCACAAAATTACGCAAGTCATTTAAGTACCGTACTAGGAGAATTTAAAGCGATTTCTACAAAGTTTTACATTTGTCAAAAAAAAAAATAAAATGAAATAAATTAAAAAATACAATAAAAATATTTTTGATATAAAATTAATATGCAAGAAAATTTTGCATTATAACTAGCACTGTTTAAAGTATTTGCGAATTGTAAGCATCCAAAGTTAAATTCATCACAGACACATTCCTTACGTAATAAGTCGCAAGTCGCTGTTCCGTAGCTTATGAATGTTGCACCATTGCAGTACTTTTTAGCCTGCCCTCGTATGTTTATGACTGTCACATTGTCTTCATGAAATTATCTCCGAATTACCGTTATTTGCAACAATTTGCAATAAAAAAAAAGTTTATCATACTACACACTGTGAGTGTGTGTGTGTATCTAAAACTATATTGCATGTTTGTTGCCTATTTAGCGGGGTTCTGTCATTTAATTGATTACTGAATTTTACTGCATTTTACAGCCCATGCCTGGCACGCTACAAGGACACTCACGCTTGCTATATTCAGATACACACTCACACACTAAAACACTCAGATACTCATTCTCTGCCACACATGAGCATAAAAGTTGGCACGCCATTGCAATTTTTATGACTCGGCTTGGTGGAGAGAAGAACCTAGACAAAAACGCCTTTGGAATTATGTTCGTATTGTCAAATCAAGCCACCCATATAGGAACTACTACCAGGACTATCGCTTGGCATAAAATACTTGGAGCCTTGATTTAACGCCCGAATATAAACTGCAATATCTCACAAACTTGATTCACTAGCCCATCTTTGATTGATGCCATTTTCAATCAATTTGCAATGATTGCTTTAAAATTTGTTTGGTTTTTACAACTTTTTTATACCGTCCCTAGTTCTTTCAAATTGAAAACTCTGTAACTTACTTCTTAAGGCATATGGTGGAACGGGTGGAATACGAGTTAGGTTGGACGTTGGGTTTTTTATGCCCTGTACCAAGTGTCATGTTCGGGGCACACAGCGAAAACTATTCTGAGGGGGGGGGGGCATCCTCACTGGAAAGAAAACATTTTTTATATTTTTTTATATTTTTATTATTATTACACAGTAAATAGCAGAAAATAAAAATATGCAAAAATTTTCAAATTTGCATAGATTTTTATATAACTCTGCTCTTAGTTTAAAAAAAAATTTAAATAAAATTGAAAGATACTTATGAAATACTTTTTTTATAAGAATAAACATGATTTTAATATGGGGTCTAGCTGGATAAGGTACTGAAAACTGCACCCAGCGATTTTTGAAAACTAATGATGCAGTTCGATGCATATGGCAAAATAAAAATTTTTCGAAAAATTTCAGTTTTTAAACTTAATTTATTTAAAAAAACGTGTTTTTCGTTTTTTTTTTAATTGTGACTAAACTACTGGAAATTTTTGAACCAATTTTGTTTTTAATCTAAGCTGGCAATAGGGCTATTTCAAAAAAAAAAAAATATATATATAATATAATAATACCAACACAGTTTGTTAAAAAAAAATATGAAATTTTCTTATTTTTTTTTAAGTATGTTCCTTAAATGTGTCAAACACCATTTTTTTTAAACATTGTTCCTAATTTGGCAATAGGGCACTAAGTAGTTGCTTGGTGAGAGTAGCGGTGAAAACGCGCTTACTCTCACCAATACTAGTTAAAGTATAGCGGCCTTGAGATTGGCGCGCTAGTTATTATTTAGTATTAGTGAATAGGGAAATGTATTAGTGCATAGGTGTAAGTGGAGAGTAGGGGATAGGGATAGTGTTAGGTATAGCGAGCTCGTTCTTAACAATTAGGATACATAGTCAGATAAGCAGAGTGCCGCCTAGGATTTGATAGTATTAATTTGGGCGGGAATTTAAGGATTTGGTGCCGATCGAGGCCAATATAAGGCGGATCGACAGCCAAATCGAGAGAGTCTGAGAGAGTCATAGTGAGTGAATGCAACTTATGAGAAAGTATTACAGTCAGTGCCGCATATTTAAAGGAGTTTCCGTGAACGAGCCACGCCAAGAAAAATGTAGAACGAAATGGGATTGCATAAAGGCATTTAAGGGGTCTACAAAGAATGCAAAAAAATTTGGGATTTTGGGATATCCCAAATGGGATTTTTTTTATATGGTTTGGTCATTCCGTGTGAAATTTTTTTGCATTCTGCGTATAGGTCTTTAGACTGTAAAATTCTGTGAGTATTTAATTATTTGGTATAGTTCTAGTCTAATTCTAATGAAGTAAGAATTTTAAAAGAATCTAAATAATTAAATTGGGTAAATAGATTGGGTTAACTAATTTATTTCACAGCGTAATCTCTGACTCTATTGTAAGCTGACAAGCAAGCTAGCTGGGCTACGGATTTCAGGACGCATCTTCCTAAAGCTGAGAGAATCCTTTTACAAAGCTCGATGTATCAATGCCAAATTTGTCGCAAATAATTTGTATTTTTTTTTTTTTTTGGGAAAAGTGGGCGCAGTGTTGCCAAATATATACGAAAAAAAATTATTATGCTTAATGCGCTAAAAATGCTAAAAGGTTAAGGAATCAGTTATCAAGCAGCTAAGGGTTTGAACCAAGTTAGCAGCATTTGACATTTATAAAGTTTTGAATTGGCATAGAGCTGAGCGCAACAGACCGCAGTTCGGAGCAGCATTGAACCACAACCATGACCTAAGCACAAACCCAACCTAATGACCCCAAAATGGCAACGCAGACACAGGAGCAAATACGCACACACACACACACACACACACATACACACACAGACATGCCTAAATAGTTAAAGTTCAAAAACAGACAGAAAAGCGAATTTGTCCAGAAGTATTTGTCACGAAAGGATTAAACTTAGGCCAATGCCAGAGCGTTGGGGCGGGGGATGTAGGTGCGGCAGTTTGGTTCTGGGACTAGGAGACAAACTGGCAAACAGACAACGCAGACAGCCAACGGATTTCATTTGATTGACAAGCGACAGCACACCAATGTCATTCACTCCGAAAACAAGCAATGGGTGTGACTGTATCTGTGTGAGTGTGTATCTATGTGTGTGTGTTTGTGAGTGCGGCAGTGAAATACTTTGCAGACATTTGCATAAAAATAATTTGCATTTCAAACTACTTGCCTTCACATTCCCAGTCAAACCCACTCACACGCAGCTACAAGCAAACACACAGATACTCGCATACACATAAAAAAACACAGATACTCACACACACTGACACACACACAGCGGCAGCAGCGGCCAAAAACTGCTGCTCAACAATTGAAATTGAATCAGAAACAAAATCAGCATTCAAGCCCATAGTAAGTAAATGAAAACGCCGCATGCCATGCCCCAAACCCCCAAAAAATCCTACATCCTATCAGTTCACTCCCCCCCCACACCAAACACCCCGCACTTTTGTCTACAAACAGCGACCAATTGCCAAAAATCTTATCCATTTTTGCTCCCATCACATCAGGCGTCAAAAGCAATTCAAATGTTTAAAAACTCATTTGAATACCACCAAAAAAATAAAATAAAGTGAATCTTAAGAAGCAGTGCGGTTTTCTATTTCTATTTCTATTCCAGCCATGGACAGCTTGAAAAATTTTAGAGTAGAATAAATCATTTGCTAAAGAGTTGGCGCAATTTCGTTGAGAAACCTACGAGTCAAGCATTTGGTAACTGGAGTGTTCGAGAACACTCTGTTGATTCAACGAAATCGAAATCAATCCTTAGCGATTTGTAGCTTATTCTCCTGACATTCCCAGTATTCAAGCTTAATTGTCAATATTAGAAGGTAGCAAGTACTATGGTGACCATTGGAGGCGCCATCACAAAAATAAGCATAACCTCTTTAGTTATAAGAATTGGCTAGCAAAAAAATTTTTTTTTTCTTAAGGCCTATACGCAGAATGCAAAAAAATTTCGCACGGAATGACAAAAACATATAAAAAAAAGTCCCGAATGGGATATCCCACATTTTTTTGCATTCTGCGTATGGGTCTTTAATTTGAAATTTTTTTTTTACGGATGGGATATCCAATGGAACTTTTTTTTTATTTGGTTTTGTTATTCCGTGCGAAATTATTATGCATTCTGCGTATAGGCCTTTAATTTGAAATTTTTTTTTAATTTTTTTTTAATTCAACATTTTTTTTGCATTCAATTTTTTATATATATCTTTTTTATTTGTTTATTATTTTATTTAAAAACATATTCATTAAATATCTTTATTAATTTGCGGTATTTGTATTGGCATAGAAAAGTTTACATAAATATGCACTTATCGATAACACCACAAGTTATCGGAATTTCGCACCATCGCAAAAATAAGCATGACTTTTACATTTTTATAAGCTACTAATTTTTTAATTTTTTTTGTTTTTCGCGATGAGTCAAAAATTTAAATTTAATATTAAAAAATATAAAAAAAAATCCAAAAATTTTTAAATAAAATTCATTTAAAAAATTTAATAAATCTTTGTGAACTATGTAAAAATAAAATTTATTTAAAAAATTTAATATATAAGATTTATTTTAAAAATTGAATAACTAAAATTTATTTTAAAAATTTTAATTAAAATTACAAAAACGACTGAAATATATTATTATTTTTTTTATAAGATCTGTATTATAGAAAAAATTTACATAAATAATATTTCACTTATCGATAACACCACAAGTTATCGGAATACGAACCAAACAAGAATAACTTTTTAATTTTTCAAAGCCACCGCTTTTTTTATTGTTTTTAAGTTGAGTCTAAAGTTTAAAATTACTATTTAAAAAATATAAAAATAAACAAAATAAAAAAAAATAGTAATATAATGAGCAAACAAAAGAATAGATAACTTTTTTAGTAAAGCAAATATTTTAGTTTAAAACAAAATGTGTAATTTTTTATATATTTTTTTGTTTGCTTATTATTTTATGTAAAAAATTGTTCAAATATGTTTTTTATTCAAAAAATTTGCATTGTCATAGAAAGGTTTACGGGTTATCGATAGCCCCGTAAGTTATCAGAATTATGCAGCATTGGAAGCGCAATCACAAAAATAAGCATAACTTTTTAATTTTCCAGATTTTTTATTTGTTTGTTGCTGTGAATGTAAAAATTAAAATTACCTACTATTTTAAAAATATAAAAGAAAAATGTAAAATTTTATATTTAATTTTAATTTTGTTTTGATAAAATAATAAACAAATAAAAGAACATATAAAACTATGAGTTACAAAAAATTTTTAGATTTAAAAAATATTAAGTTTTTTATATACATTTTGAATTCTTTATTATTTTATTTAAAAAAATTATGCAAATATCTCTCATTGTCATAAAAATGTTAACATTAATATGCACTTATCGATAACAACATAAGCTATCGGAATTTAGCAGCATCGAAAGCGCCATCACATAACTTTTTAGTTTTAAGTAGTCACCAATTTTTTATTAGTCTTTTTTGCTGTGAATGCAAAATTTAAAATTAATATTCAAAAAATATACAAAAAAAAATCCAAATCGTTGTTTTCTAAACTAAAATAATTCAAATATATTTTTTCGTTTTGCAAGCTATGTTTTATCAAGAAAAGTTTACTTAAATATTCACCTATCGATAACTGCAATAGTCATCGGTATTTTGCCCAGTTAGAGGCGCCATCACAAAATAAAATACTTTCTCCATATGGGATTTGCTGTTTTTTTATTTTGTTTTTTTCAGCTGAGTTTCAAATTAAAAATTAATAGTTATTACAATTTGTTTATTATAAGGCTTTATTTTTCATTGAAAATCTAAAATAATTCGAGTTTCTATTTAGTTTAGTTTCAGTTATCGATAACTCGATGAGTAATTGGAATTTTGAAAAAAAAATGTGTGAGGTAAAAAATATAAATAGTGATCCACTTATATGCAAGCTAACTTACACATATCGAAAAAGTTTGCATAAAGTTTTTCAACTATTTTAATTACCGACTTTTTATTTTTTTTTGTAGACAATTCATAAGCATAAAATGGAAGCTTTCATTATTTTAGGTAAAGGGTAGACGCTTTTAAATTTTAAAATTAGTAGTTAGAACCTTAAAATGAAAAAAATATATAAATGTTTTTTTTTTTTAATTTGAATTCTTATATTTTATTAAAAAAATATTATTCAAATATCTATTTGTTTTTTTTATTTATTTATTTAAATATTAATTATAATACAATAACAATACTATAACTAATAAAACAGTAGGGCAACGAGAGCTTAGAATTTTTTTTTTTTAAATATTAGTACTTACGAGTCAGACAAAAATTTTCGAAAAAAATATTTCGTAGTAAATTTTCTCTTTTAATATTCATCTTTCTTATTTCTTAAAAACTTAGAATTAGAAACTAAATATTGATTTAACATTTTTCCAAATTTGAAAATTAACGCCAGAAAGTAGAAAAAATTTAAAGTTTTAAGTATTTTTTCAATGTTTTTTTAATTTAAAAGTAAAAGCCAAATAACTTTAGCTATTTTCAAAAAAAAAAAAGTTATTTATTTATTTATATAATTATAAAGTAGAAGTTAATTCTAAGTTATAAAAGGTTTGTAGCCAGATCAACGTAGGCCTTCAGGCTAAAAAATTAATATAATAATTATTTCAAAATTTTTATATAATAATGTAATAATAATATAATAATGTTTTTTTTATGATTTTTATTTTAAAAAAATTATAAGCGTTAAAATTTTGTTAATATCAAAAAAAATTATAATAAATTAAATTTATATCTTTAAGTATCTTAAACGCGATATTAGTATTTTAAAAATCAAGCAACCAAATATGTTGGTTCAAAAAACTATTTTTGTTTATTTTTAGGGTTGTCATAAAACAAAATTTGTATTTGTTTTGAGTTGCTCCAGACCTAAGTTTTTGAATGTGTTTTTTTTTTTAAATTCATTTTATAAATAATGTTTTTCTTCGAAATTCCTACCCCCGCAAGGCATTATGTTCGAATAAGGCAAAACCTCTTAACAATTCTTTAAAATACTTGAATATAGTTATAAAGTTTTTCTAGGAAAAATTGTTGCAGCATATCTTACTATTTTGTAGTTGTATAGTTTTCTAATAAAGCTTGTTGCGGAGTTCCAGCCAAACTGCTTCTTGAGCCTAACCAAACATCCAATTAAGCCCCAGGTTAGGTTAGGTTAGGGCGGCAGTCGGGACCTAACGTCCCAACTCACTTAGGCCAGAGAATTGGCCCGTTGTGATACCGCTGGGTGGGCCTTACACCACCCTTCCCCCATTCAGGAGGTCCCCTATATGTTCCAAAATCACGCCCATCCGGCGGCTTTAATAAACCTCGAGAGGCTTCTTGGACTCTTTTCCGAGAGTTGAGATAGGTCATTAAAGACGTATGATTTAAGGAATCGGAGCCTTGTCTTACACAGCCCAGGGCAGTGACAGAACAAGTGCTCCACCGTCTCCAGCTCCTCCTCATCTCTACAACTTCAACAGAAATCATTGTGAGGTGCGTTGAGCCTTGATGCATGGATACCCACCAGCCAGTGTCCGGTAATTGCCCGGATAACTGTCGAGCACTGAGCTCTATTTAAATCGCAAAGTTGCTTTGTTCTCTTTTTGCAGTATACCGGCCATGTCTGCCGTGAGATTCTACACGTGTTCGATATCCGATTCCACGCTTGATTAGCAGCTAGAGCAAAGTGATTCTTAATACTTAAGCCCCATAGTCGCGCGTAATTTTTAAGCTTGGCAACCCTAAAAAGTATTGGTAAATAGATGGCATGCAGTGTAAAGCTGTTTCCATTGGACAGACTGCCTGCATCAAGCTTTCTCATAAGCCATTTGAAGAATTAGTATAACTAAAAATAGACTTAATCCTGTGGAGAGCTCAACCCATTTCCATTCTCGCATAGTATTTAATAATTTCTGCTGCGAAAAGCCCTTAAATATGCGATATGAAATCATAAGTAATTTTACTATCCAAGAATGATAAGCCAAACGTGGCTAAAAATTGATGGCATGAGTTATTGAAGGCGCAGGCAGTTTGGGTAATGGCACTGCTAGACCAAAATGCGCATCAATAAAGCACAACGAAATATTCCATTAGAGATCAAATCCCATTAATGTCATGCTGGCTGGCTGGCTGGATGGCTGGATGGCCGGCATGCATTGATTCCACTATAGAGACAGACGCTCGGTATATATAAGGCAGTCAAGTAGTAGTCCACGTAGTAGTCCAATGCTGATATGCCATTTTTAAAATAGGCAACTGACGCGCGACTAAGTAGTCCAAGTGCTATCGATGTATGGGCAAAGGGCCAGGAGTCGGTGGCTCGGTTCCAGGAGAGATGGGGCTTTGCGAACGCGACACATAGTTGGTCAAACGTGTGAACATTAGGGGCGTATGATTTTTGTCTGCAGCAGATACAGTTCAGAGGCGGTAACAGAAATTTCTGGAAGGGGGGAAGCTCATTGCTTCCCAAGATGGATATCCTTCTATATTACATATTTCTTTATGTGACATATCGTTGAAAATAAGTGAAACGGACAATTTTTCCCCCGACCTTCTCCGATTTTGATGATTTTTACAGATTTGGTAGAGCTACTAGCCAATTGCAAAATTCCGATTATTTATCGAGTTATCGATGATTGAAAATTGAATTTTTCGTTTTTAGACCAGCGGTGGGCACTTAGACGCCACGCGTGCCAGCGGTGGGCAAAACTACTAATGCAATTTTTGTGCCTGTGTGCGTAAACAAAAAAGAGCTTTCGCAAAAACGGAGTTAAAATGGACAAATCATTTTTTTTTGGCATAGTTGTCATTAAATTCGACAATATCATCGAGTTTTATTCTTTCGTTTCTTGCCACGCGGCTCTGCTTTGCGTTCCATTGTAAAACTAGCTCACACGTACGAGACGAGCTTTTACGGTAAAAAGTTCTTTTCTCGTACGTGTGAAAGCTCTTTGGCACGCGTGCCGTCTAAGCGCCCACCGCTGTTTTAGACTATTCTTTAGTCGTTTAGGGCGATCGAAAAAAATCCTAAAGCTTTCGTTCTTTGCTTATAGTTAACTTTTTTATAATATTCATTTCATGGAACATATGGAACATAAAGCTTATGGTATAGCTTCGTAAATGGTTCTGCAGTGAGGAAAGCATATTATCTGAATGATTCCTCTAAATCTATTTACAAATTTTACCCCCCAAAAATCATATGTGAAATATATTGAATGGAAAGCTGGGCTTTGTAACCCCAATAATCATCTTAGCTTCATAAGTTTTCGGCATCGATGATCTATTCTGATTCTATTATCCAATTCGAATGCTAGGATCCAAGTTTACATAATTTGTTGTCGCCTCTTTAAAGATTTTCAAAATTTAAAATTGCGCACCAGGATCAACGATCCTGTAAAGCTTTATGTATCAATTTTTATCAGGATAGGAAAGCCCTTAGGTATATACACCAATTTTCATCACAATCAAGAAATGTTTTTTTAACTCGTTCCGTCATATTGGAGCTGTCATCTTAAATTTTAAAAATCTTTTAAGATAGCCGTTATCAGCGACCCCAAAAACCTCTATATAAGAATTTTATCAAAATTCAGCCCCCATATATGAAAATTTTTGTAATAAGTCAAAAGTCGGAAAGTTTACGTGATATGTGTATAGAAAAGAAAAAACACAAAATTAGGAATATCTATAGCTTTAATGGGATAGTAGTAAAGTCGATTTTTCGAATAACGAATTCGCACGTGAAAAAAATATTGAATAGAAAATTCGTAACACAGAAATTCTTTAGAAGGAGTTGATTTCCGGAAGTGTACTTAAAAAATTACTTTAAAGAAAAAGAAAAATTACAAATTAAAATTTTAAATAATTTTTGTTAGATAATTCTTGGGGCTTCGTAGAGCCAGGTTGCACAACGACCCCCATTGTATCCGCCCATGTTGCATTTACATAGCCATGGCTAGATACATTTAATACATGGCACATACATATGCAAACATGTAGATAACGTGGAATACTTTGTGGAACTGCTTTTCTCATCCATTCATTCGTGATAACCACAAAAATGTGTGTCAGCGTACGGCTGAAGTGTTGGGCATGGAAGTAGAGTGGGAGAGTACGGATAGGTTGGTCTGTGACCATGATAGAGCCATAAACAGATGCGTGATTTCCATTAAAATATAATGGATATTCAATGTATCGAGATTAAACACACACACACACGCACACAGAGACACACTTATATACACACATAACCGGTGTAGACTAGTTCCGTTTTTTTGTATACTCTTTAATTATAGGGTCAAGGGAATTAAAGTTTATTGAAATGTATGGAACAGGATCCTGAATAGTTTTTAGCATAATAAACAAAAAGGACTCGAGTGATGATTAGGAGACTGTATCGAATTTCGTAAAAGAATTTCGCAAAAAGAGAGTGAGTTTTAACCGCAAGACACTTAATAGGCGTTAAATGCTAGCATAAGCAGTTTCGGATTAAAGCATGGGCCGGAAGGAACTAACTATTTAACTTCATCTCGTCTGATTTTCGACATGATTCCAAAAAAGTGAAAAATTTATAATTGTAAAAAATATTGTTGGGATCTTGGAATAATCAAAGCATACCTTTAAGGGCTGCCGTTCAATGTACATAATCTCAAAATCAATCAACCTGAAGTGATGCATTTAAACGCACATAGTCCATTGATTCATAATTCTCTTTCGTTTTTTTAAAAGAGAGATTGCTTTAAATGGTACTCTTTGAGTAACTTTGATAGCGCCCTTACTGAACCTCCGCACTTTATAGTCCGCTCCTGCAAATTTTCTCTTATTCAGCGATTTATTTATATTTATGAGTTGCGGCTTGCTTAGTAGGTAATCTGTTAGATAGCAGTCAACAGGTTTTCGAAGCTGGTCTTTTTCAATCTCTTAATCGGATTAGCATCCCAAAGTTGTCTGACTTCATGCCTCCGCCATCTTGCAATGTAGCGACTGGTGTGCTTATTGAAGTTTCAGTACAAAGTCCAAATTCTTAGCCAGCTTCTGCAGCTTCTGCATAAGTATCTGGATGACGTAGCTGCATGTTGGAGCCACAACCACACTGGGAATTGACCTCTTGTAACTCATAGTGAGCGTTGAGCGTTAAGAAATAAAATATACCAAGCACAGTCGGTATAGTGTATCCGACTGTCTGGCAACAACGCTCTAACTAATTCAACATTTTCCCACTCCCTGACTGGGTTTCCCTATTTGGTGTTTTGTGTATCGGCGTTGGACTACGTGAAATCATAAACAAAACGTTGCCGCATTCCGTGCGCCCATATTGCCGTAAGCAGAAAAGTGCACACGTACAGGACACCAGAACTCATGTGTGTATCCGAGTGTGCTCCTTTGTATGCGCGTAGACATGAACGTGAACATGAACATTAGAACATGGAGCAGGCCCAGACCCCAAAGAGACGCACACTTCGCAGCAGGAGTAGAACCAAAGTGCACATCTTGATGCGTGTGTAAGCGAGACAGTGACATACTTTTGGTTTTTGCTTCCCGCCTCTTCCCATTCAGCTTCCAATCCCTGCCTGCTGGCAGCATGACTTTGCCATGGTCACAATAAACACACAATGTTGTACGGGCAAAATCTACAATTCTACATATGTATGAATTGACTACGTGGTCAAGCACAAGCAGCTGGCCCTTTGGCTATGTTATCAATATGACCTAGCTGGAAAATAGGACCAAACTTATATCTTTAATTTTGAAATGTGGAAATAAATATATCGAATTTCCAAAAGACTATTAAAAGTTTTAAAAAAAAAAGAAGTATGTCATTAACAATTTTGGTGATGGTGGTGGTGGTACTGGTGGTGTTGGTGGTGGCGGTACTGGCGGTGGTATTGGTTGTGATTATGTTTGTAGTTGTGCTGACAGTGGTGAAGGTAATGGTGGTGGTAGTGGTGCTGATAGTGCTGGTGGTAATAGTGGTGCTAGTGGTGGTGTTTGTGGTGGCGGTACTGGAGGTGGTATAGGTTGCGATAGTGTTTATAGTGTTGCTGGTCGTGGTGAAGTTGGTTGTGGTGGTAGTGGTGAAGGTAGTGGTGTTGGTGGTGGTTGTGGTTTCGGTAGAGCCGGTGGTAGTCGTGGTGGTAATGGTGATGCTAGTATTGGTGGTTGTGGTTGCTGGAGTGCCGTAGTTGTGCTGGTAGTGGTGTTGGTGGTGGTGCTGGTAGTAGTGAAGGTAGTGGTGGTGTTTGTGGTGCTGGTAGTGGTAGTGGTTGCGGTAGTGCCGGTGATAGTGGTGGTGTAATGGTGGTGGCAGTGGTAGTGTTGATGGTAGTTGTGCTGGTAGTGGTGGTGCTTGTAGTTGTGGTAGTGCCGATGGTAGTGGGGGTGGTAGTAGTAATGCTAGTATTGATGGCTGTGGTTGCGGTGGTGGTAGTGGCGCTTGTAGTGGTAAAGGTAGTGATGGTGGTAATTGTGGTGCTGGTGATGGTGGTTGTGGTGGCAGTAGTGTTGGTGGTAGTGGTGGTGGTGGTGTTGTGACGGTGGATTCTTCTCGGGCTCATATATTTCCCTATGAAAAACGTAATTCTTCGGAGTGCACGCATTGATAGTCGCCGCGAAGTTCTACTTTGCTCAAGATCGATCCTGAACCGTGGTCGTGGTGGAAAACATGCATGTTATTGGCTATTACCACTCTTACCTAGTTCACTTTTTCTGCCAGTTTTCAGTAAAATGGAATAGCTTTGTATCTTCCAACTATGCCGAGAATTCTTCTATGTACTATGGTATGGTCGACTTCAGGGTTTTCTTGTCTCAACCGCTGCACAGCCAGTACTGTCAATGTCTTATAACGAAGCATTTTAGCAAAAGTCAAGCTTACTGGCTCAAAAACAATCCCAGATTTGCTATTAGTAAGCCCGTAATTGGGCAACACGTACAATGCACTCATGCTCAAAAGAGCAGTCTAAAAATCTTTAGCTAGGGTTGCCTAATGCCCATTAGTCTCGGGAACAGCAACAATTTGACCCAAAAATGCAAAGCGTAAAGATAAATATGAGCCATGAACAAAAAAAAATAAAAGGGGAATATACAAAAATATTGCAGCTTAATAAGGGCTAAGTAAAACAGCTGCTTGAAGGGTTAAGGCCAACAAACGAATAAAAAACAAAACAAAAAATAAAAAAAAAGCACAAAAAGGTGTTGCCTTGCATAATCAATTAATTTACAGTTAATGTATTGTGGAAAGGAGATTTGGGTCTGATAGCAAACAGAAGCACTTAATAAACTTGGAAAATTTAAATGCAACTGCCGCCAGAATGTACATAGGGAGTACGTAACATGGTGTGTGTGTGTTTGTGTGTGTGTGAGTGTTTTAGTAACTAATTACTTAACGGCTTCAATGCTGCGCTCACATTATTTACATAGTCCTTCAAGTGAAGTCGTTCCAGCAGTCCTTGTATTATTTTTTTTTTTTCAAGCTTTTTTGCTTTACCCTTTTTATATACTGCAGCCAAAGGGTTTTATAGATTTGTGCAAAGTGTGTAAGAGGCGGAAGAAGGCGTGACAAGCGCTAAATGGTTTTTAACGTGCGTCTGTATGAACGCGTTTAGCTCAGAGAGCAGAAGAGCAAGCGACTTGATGGTAGTCACTTGTTATGAGCATAAACTTGCAAGAGCTATGCGTTCTAAAAATTATATAAGTTAAAAATTCGTAAAAATTTCTTAATTCCAAACAAAAAACAAAAGATTTATTCCTGCAACTATAAGTGCAAACTGCTTGCAAGCAGTCTAACAAGCAGACCCATGCCTTGCGCAAATATTCACCGATTGAAGCGTACAGTGTATTCCAATGTCGAACAGCGCCACAACTGATTAAAATTTTGTATTTTTGTTGTTGTTGTTGTTGGCTGGATTTCCATTTCATTTTGGCCATCAGTGTTGGCCAGGCTTTCACTGTACGGCTCCAGACACTGCTTGTTTTTAGCGGTCGCATCTGCTTGACATTTAATTTCTGACAATAATTATGTGAAAAGGTTTTCTCGGCGCTCGGATTGGCCTGGCCTGGCCTGGCCTGGCTTGGCCAGGTCTGGTTCGGCTTGGCCTGGTCATAATGGCACGTGGCCGTAATTGTTGTTAACACCGCGCTCGCTAATAAGTGCTATTTATATGGTTGCTCTTAAATAAATTCTTATATTTTTAAGCACCCTTTTTGGCTAACAGTTTTCTCCATTTCTTTTCTTTTTTCTTTTGTTTCTTTTGTTTACTTTTTGCGGGCCAAGCGGTAAATTAAGTTAACAGCACTTTGGATCAAGCATATAAATCATAAATATACACTAACTGCCATATGTTTGCGCACACTTAAGAATTATCTTTCGAAACTATTGTAAGATGTAATGATTGCGTGTCACGCTTTAAAGTCTATTTATTTATTTTTTTATGTAGTGCATCTAAATTGAAAAGTAAATAAAATCAAAAGTCCAAAGCGTCCTCCACGCTAAAAATTAGATCGACTACTGAGCAGCTGCCACGCCTTTTTCAAAATAATTGAAAGTATCGACTTCAAATCCGTTGCCGTAGAAAAATTTCTCGGTATGCAGCTACACCAAAGAAGCTACGGTAGCGAAATTTGGAACAATCTTCTGAAGATACGCGTTTTTGACTTTTTATTACCTTCATTTATTCATATCTCACTTTCTTTTGTTCTTTTTTTTCGATTTCAATCAAGAAAATAATTCATTTATACCAAAAATTTCCAGATGCAAACATATTCGTAATAAAGCTAGAAGGTTCCGCCTCCTGCGCGCTTTGCAGTCCAATTTCTATATTTATTTCAAGACATCCCGACTATTAGATCCCCTCGCCATTGAATTTGAGAATGCTCTTGGTGTCGCATCCAAATAAGACTACAAAGCAAACTGCTGTCGTCTAGGTTGGCCCGACGCTACAAATCAATTCTACGCAAAATATAGGAATAAAAGAACAGATTTTTTTATAATCAACTCAGATATATTTTGAACATATGCCTCCGGAATCAATCTGGATTGTAGATAAACACTTGTGGGATGAGAGCATTCACAACCACAAATGGAAAAAACCTCAAAGTAACTATGGTAGATGATATCGAATTTTCCGTTTCGTTTCCAGCAAAAAATATAGGCCCTATGTTCCAGTTTGAGATACAGAAAATGATGATGGCTACTTCCACTAGCATCACTTGGCTAAGCAGAGATGTATGTTACTGCTCTGTCCAGCATGATGCAACAAATCGAAGGTGACGCAATGCGCAGTTAACGTGTCTCTCTGAAAAGCTGCGCTATTTTGGTTACGCAAAAAAGTGGTTCAATTTCTGTATTGCAGCTATGTATATATATATATATATATAGCTGAGCTTTAATTCAATTTATAAAATATAACAAATATTTAATAAAGGTTACTTAAGAAATATATAAACAATTCGTAGCAACTATATTTCTTTATCGTATATGCAGTGTATGGATCCAAATGTAGGGTTAGCACCAAAAAACAGTTTTAAGCTAAGAACATATTTAATTAATTATAATTAAAATATATATATATGGTAACTCACGTGCTATGTACAATATTTGGACATTGCCTTGTTGCATAATATAAAATATTAATGTATATGATAACGTCTTACATTTTCCATCTATAATGTGTTGGATATGGCCGGCTCTGTTTTGTGTAAAAAGTATTCTGTGGAAAGGAAAAGATTTGAAAATTATTTTATTTAAAAAAATTTTATAACTTACGAGTGTAACGAAAAAGAGTTTGCGTTTGTGTAAAAAGTATTCTGTGGAAAGCATAATATTTAAAAATAATTTTATTTGATTTAAAAAATTTTATAACTTACGAGTGCAACGAAAAAGAGTTTGCGTTTGTGTAAAAAGTATTCTGTGGAAAGCATAATATTTAAAAATAATTTTATTTTATTTAAAAAATTTTATAACTTACGAGTGTAACGAAAAAGAGTCTGCTTTGAGGGTAAGAGTATTAAACATCAGCGCAGCAGCTGAACTAGTTTTGGTCCTTGGTATTCTTGGAGTAAAGTGCATGTTATACTATGGTTGAAAAAAAATTAAATTTAGTTTATTATTTTTTTTTTTTCACTTACGTTTAAAGTTTTTTGTAAATAATAGTTTTGGTTCTTGGTATGTATTCTTGAAGTAAAGTGTATGTTATACTATGCTTGAAAAAAAATTAATTTTTTTTTTTTTTTATTTTTTTTTTATTTTTTTTTTTTTTTTTTTACTTACGTTTAAAGTTTTTTGTAACTTGTGTTTTGCGTGTTGACTGAAACCCTATCTACGTAACACTACCAGTCGTCTAGTCGTCTGAACTAAAGGATAAATTAGTTTTAATTTTTTTTTTGTGTGCACCATTTTTATTTATTTTTTTGCTTAATAATTTTAACACAAACAAAAATATTTTTTTTTTTCACGTATAATTTAGATGTTGCTCATATGAGCTACCGAACTAGACTGAAACAAAAAAGTGCTTTACCTAACCATTACAACTTTTAATTGTCAGATTTAAAAATATTTTCTAAAGCAAAGCCCACTTAAAAATTTTTGAAAATAAGGTTCAGCAAAATTTTACTTTTTAGGAAGACCACGCGAAACTATTTTCGCTTCTTTATGAAACATTAGTACAAATGGGGTAAGGGTTGGGCAGCACTGCCAAAAACTTCTCAACTTCTGATTCAAAATTTAATGATTATTGCAAACTTTAGAATAGAATTTCGCGTCCTTCTTGATTTGTTGGCCGTTTGGTACATGGGACAAGCTGTTATTGTCCTCCACAGGAGGAAAAAAGATTTTTGGCCTTTCGCATCAATTGAAGCACTCGAGTTCCAGGTAGCCAAAAATGCGGCATGCTACTTCTTATCATTTATATAACTGAACTTCGTCAATGATTCTGACATCCACCGAGAAAGGCATGCTTATCCAAGCTGCGCGGATGGTTTGGGGGCGTCTTAATTCTTGGAGCCCAGCTTTTCACACCGCGAACAATACGCCAAGGCACTTCTGCCCAAAGCAGTGCTGTCAAACAACTACCAGTGTGTACAGGGTTATTTTATTTTTTGGTTTTATTTAGTGACATGACATTTTTCTCTAAAAAATATTTCTGAAAAAGATAAAGCACGCCATATGACACTTGTAAGCAGCTGATTTTTATGACTCATGTTGTTAGTCTGGCACTTTTGCATTTTTGCGCCACAAAGTGAACACAGTAAAAATGTGCATATTAACTAGGGTTTATTATATTTAAAAAAATATTTAATTGACAAAAAAAACATACGCACATAAAAAATGAAAAAAAAACATAAATAAATTTTAATATAAATTTTGGGCAATTGAAAAATGTTGCTGCTATAAAAGCTGACCAGAAATTTTAAGTTATTTTTTTAAGAACGAGACGGGTTAATTTTTATACCCTGTACCTATAGGTACAAAGGGTATACTAGATTTGTGCAATGTATGTAACGGACAGAAGGAGGCGTGGCAGACCCCAAGTCCTTTATACCAAAATGCTTATCATAACCTCGGGTAGCGATTGAGCCATGTCCGTCCGTCCGTCTGTCCGTCTGTCCGTCCGTATGAACGCCTAGATCTCGGAGACTATAAGAGCTAGAGACACGGAACTTTACCTGCTGGTGCGCATATTTCCTAAGCAGATGAAGTTTGTTGAATCATGTCAATATCTTTCCCCGTTTCCCCGTTTCCCGCTGTAGATTTTCGCGGTTTTTAGCCACACCGTTTAATATTTTCATTTGAAATTTAACAGAGCGATGCGTTGTGGATACATGCATCTATGTGTAAAAAATGAACAAAATCGGACAAATACAGAAAAAGTTATGGTCAAAAATGTACAAATTTCACTGCCCCTTGCCCATAAAGTGCATCAATATTTGACTCCTCGTAATTATGGTTACAAGTGACCTAGAATCACAATTTTTGGTAAGCTGATTCATGTGGCTCTAATGAACAAATCCACATCCAAATTTTATCGATGCGGTCCCAACACCCCCCGCAATCGATTTACCGTGTTTTCTCCCACACCTCTCAACATACCAACTTGAAACTTACCCCATATACTTTAAATAACTTCTTTGACGTAACATTCGAGTTTCATAAAAATCGGTAAAAATTTAGGGAACTTATAGGTATAAATATCGATTTTCACCAAAAAAAAATAAATTCCAATTGGAAAGTTCTTAGATGGAATATGCAGGAAAAATTGTTTGCGAGGCAAAAGGTACAGGGTATTCCACTGTCGGGCACCGCCTCGACTGTACCACATTTTTTTTTTTATTATTTTTTAAATAAATTTATTTTGCTGCTTTTTGTTGCTTTTTAAATTCGCGTCACAATAATATTTATACGCAACACTCAAGGTGCGTTTATCCATTAATATCTATTAATTTTGATCCAACAGCGGACAAGCAGCTACATAAGCAACTTAAATATTTCGCATGTTGCATTCAATTTGAGGCAAAATTCTAGCAATAGATTTAGAGAGCATGCGGGACAACATTTTCCATAAAATTCATGCAAAGTTGCAAACTATTCTCAATCCGCGCCACCCACAGGCGTAGCCCTAACCCCTCATGTGCAACATGTTGCGGCCTCCGGCACTGCAGCTGAATATGACAAAAACCAAAAAACCAAAAAAACAACAACAACGACAACAATGGCAACAACAAAATGGCGCGCCTTTAGCTTTTGCTTAGGCACATTGCGTATACGCAGCGTGATACCAGAAGAGTGAAGCAAACCAACAAATGTTTATTGCTCTCGAGGCCTTAAATTAAAAACCAATTAGCAGCATCTGTTGTTCATGTTTTCCATTTTCTAGCTGCTTCATTATTCGCCTTCGTCGCCTATCTCACTCTTCCAATCTCTCTGCCATACTCGCTTTGTCTCTCACACTCACACACATGCACTCTCTTTTCCTCTTTCATTAACAGTGTACACACCAAGTTTGGCCACATTTTCGTAATTTGTCTCTAATTCGTAATTTGTAATTCGAAAATCTGTTTTTAGTAGTTGGGATCTATCACTCCAGCCCCAAACCTAGACCCAATCCAAACCCTTTATTTATTTTTTTTATAGCTATAGTCTAGTTGCAGTTGTAAATGTTTTAGAGATGAGCGCGTGATAGATTCGGTCTTAGAAAATATTTTAAAGCAAACTATTGATAATATTTAATAATTAATATAAAATACTATAATATTATTTATGACAAATTGTTGACTATTTATAGTCGTAAATGTTTTAGAGATGGGCGCGTGATTAATATAAAATACTATAATATTATTCATGACAAATTGTTGCGTGATAGATTCGGTCTTAGAAAATATTTTAAAATAGCGAACAAACTAATAATAATAATTAATATAAAATACTATAATATTATTTACCACAAATTGTTGACTATTTAAAAATTTTTAAGGATCACAAAAAAAAAAAACAATAAATTTAAAATTAATAAAATTTATTCAATACAGAGATAATGCATAAATTTATAAACATCAAAACAATAAACTCTGCAATAAATAATTTTTTTTAAAAGTTGAAAGATCTTAAGATGCTTAACAAGATTTGCGGCATTCAGGAAAACAATAATTTCCTTTTTTGATGCGACGTCTTGCCTAAATATATAAATATTAAAGAAATCTTGCTTGATTGAAAAAAAAAAGATTTATAAATATGATTTAAAAGTTTTATAGTAAACTTGTGATCATAAAATTGAGTCCTTCGATTTATACAACGGCGCTCACACACAGCCTTGCCAGCTTTAAATAAACTTATTTTCTAACACCTGTACTGAGAATCCAAGCTGGAATTCAAGCCGTCCTGAAGTTTTGAGGTCGATAATTGTCAGTAGTCTTCAGCATACCTCATTTTATTACTTGACGATTTTCCTTTAATTACAATCTAATGTAGCTCAAAAAGCCATATTCTATAATATTTATTTTTTATTGTTTTACGATTATTCCTCAAACCATATACCCTCTAAAACGGTTTACATTATTTGCGTATACGATTGTGACTATCCATTTGTAAAAATATTGCCTCGAATCACGAACTTTGGCTTAAAGGCCGGCCATGCGATAAAAAGTTTACGCGACGCTCATCTCTAATTTATAAAGGCATCTGTGTTGTCAATGACGTCATTGGCAATGCAGGGCTCTCATTTTCCACTCTTTGGCTCTACGTTTTTTCAACACTCAAATGTGTGATGTTACCAAAAGCGCGACTAATTGATTGAGCTTGCATCTGTGTGTTTGTCTCCCATCATTTAAATTTTATTTCATTTTGCAACACTTTATTTTGTTCTATTTTTTTGTACAGGGCTTGTTTGTGTTTTGGCTTTTGAATGCTATTTGAAGACAAGTTTTTATGCACTTTGAAGAGATCCAACAGATAACTGAATGGATATGTTTGAAAGTTAGCAATGGGGGCGTGATTTTTGTAGCAGCTTTAGTAAAATGTAAACTGCTGTACAATAGATTTATCAGAAATTGAATTTTTTGATCTTAGCAGTTGATTAAGCAACAAATTTTTAATTGCATTCAAAGAAAATTTTATAAATTATGACCAAAGAAAAAAAACTGCTTCAATTCTAGCTTTGGAAAAATATTTAGACAAGTTGTGCTTGAATAATGAGTAGCTATCTATATGGGCATTTCCACAGAAATCTCGAATATGACCGAAAAATTTAAAGTTCAATAAAAAAATGTTCCAGAGCTTTTCTCATATCATGTCTAAGGTTGTAAGATGGCGGAAAATCCAGCTACAAAGCTTAAATTTCTTAGCATAGCTTCAGGGGCTGTGTATATTTTTAAACCAATTATCTTTAAAACCTGATGAGATGGGGTCATATGTTTTGGTAAAAGCAACCCCAAGTATGCCAAACAAGAAAGGTTTTACACCCGGACCATGAACAATTTTTTTTCTTTATTACACAAAATAGTTGAACAGTTTGACATCCTTTTCGACATAACTTATTTTGCTGTTTAATGTAGCCGCTAGAAAGCGTAAGTAAATTGTTTTCGCTAGATGGCGCAAGCAAATTGTGGTCGCTAGATGGCGACAATACGCTGGCATAGTTTATTTATTAATTTCGTAAGTGTAGTAAGCAGAGGAAAAAAGTCATCTAGTTATTAACAAAACAAGTTACAACATTGTGCATAATCTTTTACACCTTAATTAGGCAACACATTTTTGTGTCATACCATATGCTGAGTGCTGTTGTTGCATTTTGTAGATATTACCCACGCCAGTCAGTTAACCATCTACCGAGCTGATAGAGTGAATTGGTTAACGCAATCCAAAACGAGTTACACTGAGAAAAAAGTCGATGGCATAGATAAAAACGAGCCGAGAGAAAAGAGAGAGTTAAACGCAGGCACTTGTCGCATCTAAAATGCCAACAATTTATGATCGTTAAGGGTCCGGGTGTGAGACACGTTCCGATGCGCAACTCATTGAAATATTAACGCACAGGAAACTGAAACTGGCAAAAAAACAACAACAAAAACAGCTATAATCGAGCAGTTGCGAAATAGTCTATACCCTTTTTGCACTTGTTTTACAAATCTAAACTGCTTGTCTGCAGTCCCATAAGCAGTTTCCATTTAAAAATGATTTTATTGTATTAAAAGATTGTTTAGAGTTGCATCTAAAAATGATTTTTACTTACGTCTATTTATTTCAATTCCAGACTGCTTGTCTGCAGTCCAACAAGCAGTTTTCATTTAGAAAAGGATTTTTTTATATCAAAAGAATATTTATGCCCATGGGCTAGAGCTGCATACAAAAATGATTTTCACTTACATCTTGTATTTATTTAAAAGTCCAAACTGCTTGTCTGCAGTCTAACAAGCAGTCTCCAATTATTTATGAACATGCGTTAGAGTTTTATCCAAAAATGATTTTTATTTATATTGTATATTTATTAAAAAGTTCAAACTGCTTTTCTGCGGTCCAACAAGCAGTTTCCTTATAGAAAATGATCAAAAGTATATTTATTCGCATGTGTCAGAGTTGCATCCAAAAATGATTTTTACTTAAGTTCAATATTTAATTAAAAGTCCAAACAAGCAGTCTCCATTCCTCATTGGATTTATTTTTGTATCAAAAGGTTATTTATGAACATGCGTTAGAGTTTTATCCAATAATGATTTTTATTTATATTGTGTATTTATTAAAAAGTTCAAACTGCTTTTCTGCGGTCCAACAAGCAGTTCCCCTGTAGAAAATGATCAAAAGTATAATTATTCGCATGTGTCAGAGTTGCATCGAAAAATGATTTTTACTTTAATTCAATATTTATTTTAAAGTCCAAACTGCTTGTCTGCAGTCCAACAAAAAACAACACAAATAATTTTTGCTTACGTCTAGCATATATATAAAAGTACAAACTGCTTGTCTGCAGCCCAAAGAGCAGTTTAGAACTACAAAATTCAAGACTCTTTAGCTGTTAGCTAAAATTGTTACTGATTTTCAAGATTTACGTCAGACGTATACGGATTAGCATTATGATATCAAGAACTAACGTCCTGCAATGCTTTCTATTGAACGCTACGAACATTACACAAATCTATAATACCCTCAACCCTTTTGGCTACAGTGTATAAAAATAAAATCACCAAGCCAAAAATATTTCATGTCTCCAAGCGACTTATCCAGGACAGAGTCAGCCAACGAACCAACCCAAACCCAACCAAACCAACCAACTATTATGTAGAATATTATGCGTGGCAGCATTTGTTGTGGCTGGGCGGGTCTGGGTTTGGATCTATGGTCTCCGGTCTCCGGTCTACGTCAAGGGGTAGGTGGACAAAATGGACGCCGCATGTCAGTTAATTTTCACTTTAATGTTTTGACACAGAGCGGTTGTTATATGCCACTTGCTGTAGTCGTTGTTTTGGCCCAAAAGGGGTCTAAGTGTCTGTGTGTGTGTGTGTTAGCCTCGTTTGCCCCTCTCTCTCGCTCACTTTCTCTCACTCTCAATATATGTGTTTGCGCGTGTGTGTGTCTTTAGGGCTTAGGTAAGTAAAACGTGGTTAGGCGCCAACAACATTTCCATTTTGATACACTACAAAAAGTTGTAAGTATTGTAAATGTGTCGTGCGGCTTGTAACGCTTAAGGATCGAAATTTGTAAAGGCAAAAGAATAGGGTGTAGGGCGTTGGGGAAAGTTAGAACCGGTCGCCGAAGGAGGTTGGTTCTCACACGAAACCTAACTCTTTACTATTGGCTTCTAGTGCCACACCCTGATGAAAATCACGTCGACTCGTGGTAAAGGATAGCTGCGTAGGCCTCCCAGATATATTCTGATTCTCGGGCTTAGAATGGACTCTGCACGCTAAAGATGGGATCGTGGATTAGGAGCGGCAGCAGCAGAACAGCGTCAACGCGGTCAAAACTATCATCCCCAAATCTCCATGAGATCTACCATTCGGCTTATTCAAAAAAGGCTGATAGATCCCTCAAAGCTCTCTCTTTGAGCTTGTAACCAGTGCATGTGCCAGATTTAGTTTATTTTGATCTTCATGTAAAATAATTGTTTGTTTTGTATTAGAATGAAGATAGGGAAGATGAAGACAAAAGAAAGATAGAGAGAAGATTGGAAGCGAAAACGGTCGTCAAGAAAACGAGCTAGCGACCTACATCAAAGGCTTGAGAAGGGATGAAAGCACGGGAGCGTGCGTTTTCTCGGCTTTCATTCCGTCTTTCCAAATGGAGCGAAGTTGGGCAAGTGGCAATACTTGATAGACACCTTGGACGAAAGCCCAGCGTACGTATCTAGTAGATACACTATCTACTCTTTTCGATAAGCTGCTATCAAGGCCCTGTTATCGCACAACATGTAGAGTAAGCCTAGTCCTAACACGATGGTGGCGCTAAGCCGTGTTCAATGACAACCAATCACTCCCTGCTGGGTACCTGGGCACTCTGGCGTACGGTAACTTAGGGGCGGGCAATCGCGCCAGGAAGGGATCAGCGCTCTCTAAAGAGTTGTCTAGATGTCATATTGTTTATTACAAAGATAGTCAGAGCCAAGGCAGCATGGGAAGGGGACACTGCGTCTGGTCCGTCTTGAGCACTCTGGCCAAGTTACAGCGGTTCCACAAGAAAAGGACTAGGATGGTGACAGGACGTAATGTGACCATCATGGCTGAGAGGATGCACGTTTCCCATCACGACTTCTAATGATGACTAGAAGATAGAATGGCTACCTGCTATGTCATTGTCCAGCACCTCTTAGGAAACCCACCCAGCATCTGGGTAACCCCCCAGATTCCAAGATCTGGGAATTTTTTCGGCCCAATAAAGTGTATGCAAGTGTCTGATACTTAAAAATCGAGATTTTTTGCGACTTCAGTATTCAGTATTTTGTTTTGTGCCATCTAAGGGGCTCGACATTTTTGTTGTGCAGGTCCAATGGTTGTTTGGGAGCTGGACTGGTCCGCTTGCACGCGCTAAAGTAATTAACAGCTCGGTTTGGGTTTTCTGGCTTGACTGGGCAGACTTTGCATATTTTAAAGCAAATCCAAGCTCATACATAGAGTTATAGCAGGGTTGCGGGACGAGCGGCAAGTGTGGTCTAGAGACACGCACGAGGCAACTTTCATATGCCCCGAGGCACATTTATGAAAACGCATTGCGTGCTTTTGTCCCACTGTGCGTGTGTGAGTGTGTTTGTGAGGCATTCATTTGCGTAATCAGCGCAAAACGTTATTTTTCTATGGCACCACCTTGGTCTGACCAAAAGTCTGGTAACACTAAAATGATGGCGAGCGATTTGAGTAACTTAATCCGCTTAATTATTTCACGTTTTCATTTTATTTGTTTTCTTTTATTTTATATTCATGCAATCCTGTCTTGGCACAGTTTACGAATATGGCACAGTGAAAACAATTGGAGCTTACCTCTGACCTTTAACGGGTTGACTCAAGCGATTTTTAGTAAAGTTTTTTTGTACGAGGGCAGCTTGAAAATTAGCAAACACGCAGCTGGTATGCATGTCACTAGTTGTGGGCAAGTGTACTAGTTGGTGAATATGAAAACATACTAGTTGTGGCTTTCACCAGTTAAGCAGTAGCAAAAATCTTCATTAAAAAACGACATCCCAGAAAGCCGGCTCTAGGTAGGCCTTTGTCATAATTCAGTGCGATCATTGGGAAATATTATGGCAAAGTAAAAGTTCTTGGCTAACAATTGATGGTCAAATTTTAGGAACCACGCTCAGTTCCCTCTTAAAATATGCTACAGATTTGACATCAATAAAATGAAATTGTGTGAAAGATAGGATTACGAGACCAAGCTTATGACCAAATAGCATATTTATAGCGCTTTTGATGTTCGATAAACAGACGTACCTATATAATTTTATCGATATAAACTCTTTGGAGTTGCACAAAATATCAAATTTTAGCAAGTTCTTCGACTTCTGGGCACCACAAGATTCAATTAAATTCGCAGTCATAAAATATGTAAACTTTATAACTCTGCTTTTATTTTATTTTTTAATTTTTCACTTTTTCAAAAGTGAAATTAACAAAGCAATTAATTTACTTATGTATATGCTGCCATACGAGTGTTGCAATAACAACGATAACTTCTCAAAGCATAACTGCATGCCTCATAAAGATAACGACAACCAACTACGATAACAAACACAACAAATGACCTACACACTTTATAGCGCATAGTTGTTGCCCTCACTGCGGCCTTTTTTCCATTTCATATTTTTTTATTTCAGTATACACTGCAAGCAAAAGGGCCGAAAGGGTATATTAAGTTATTGGTAGAAAATTTTTGGCTATAACAGCTAGGAGGTGACGTATAAGATTCCACGGCCAAATGACAAATAAAATCGATTTGGCCATGTGCGTCTGTCCGTCGCATGCATCTTATGATCTAATTCTTTATTTTAGCTATAATAACCATGATCCACGCAAATAGAGAGCCCAGGTTCAATTTTGTATGGCAGCTATAGGAAATAGTGGACCAATTTTGATCAAACCTCACACAAATGTCTAGACTAATATGAAATACAAAAAAAAAAAAATTTAATTTTTAGTATATTTTTTTTTTTTAAATATGAACAAATTTATATCTGTTGTATTTAGTTTAAGACTAAATATCTGTTTGGGATTTGATTAAAATTGGTCCACTATTTCATATAGCTAACGTACAAAAATTGAACCAGTTCTTTTTTGCTTCACCTTGTAAAATTCATTGCATCATGTATAATAAACGCTTTTCCAACTAAAAAGCTTGCTTGATTATTAATTTTTTTTTTTTAAGGCCTATACGCAGAATGCAAAAAAATTTCGCGCGGAATGACAAAACCATACAAAAAAAAAATCCCTTATGCATTCTGCGTAGACCCCTTTAGTTACTAACTTATCTTATGCTGCAAAGTTACGTGAGGAACTCCATCTTGCATCAAAAGCTGAAGTTGGATACTGTCACAGTCGTAATCTACATCACCAGAAAAAATTGGTGAGAAATCTCGTCAACGCTAATCCCATAAGAACTCAAAAAAAAAGGTCCTTAAGATACCTTTTTGCTCTCTCAGCACACTAATTGACTTCACTAGAAGTTGTAAATATAAGCTTGTTACAAGATTTCTGGATAGGACAAAAAAAATATTAAACTACCAGTCTGCTGTTAATTCGGATTCCAAGGAAATTAACTTTTATAGTTAAAGTCAAATGGGATTTTTTTTTTTATATGAAATTTTTGTCATTCCGTGCGAAATTTTTCGAACTGCATATGGGCCTTTAACAAAGAAAAAACTATTTGAAAAACAAAAACTATCAAAAACCTCAACACGGAATGACAAAATCCCAAATGGGATTTTTTTTTATGTGAAGATTTGTCATTCCGTGCGAAAATTTTCGAGCTGCGTATCAAAAACCAAACCTCAACACGGACATTTCGGTTTTCTTCGATCAGCCAAATTTATTAAAATAGTTTGGAATCCTTGGACATTATAGGCTAATATCAATAAATTTGAACACACACACAAAAACGAAAAAGAAAAAGTTCTTATCTAATGCAATCTCTCTAATAGTTTCCTTTCGTGCTCAAAAGCGATCGTCTTGCTCCGAAAAAGCATTCGTCTCTAAAGCCGAGCACAATCGGCTACTCACATATAAACAGCCAAACGCTTGCCGAAGCCGCAGCTTGCTGCCTGCTGAGAGAGCAAAGAGAGAGCTGCCATTGAAGCTAGTTCAGACCGTATTGCGTCATATTGTTTATGTAATACACTGAGCGAAAAGTTCTGTACGTTTGATTGGCTTTTTATTAGCAAAGCTTTCTTATTACTAAAACAGATTTTTATTACGTTTAAATAAAACTCAACTTGGGACTTTATTTGGGAAATTAAATACTGTTTTTTTTTTTTAAATTGTATAACAAATTACAAAATTCTTAAGTAGTTGCATATTTTTTTCTATTAGAGAAATTATTTGATTTCAAAAACAAGAAAAAAGACAAAATATCCCTTGTATTAAAAAAAAGATAGCCTTTTTGGTGACTTATTTTTGAAACAATTTTGCTTGTTAGTTTAATTAATTTTTTTAATTTTCAGGCAAAAAGATAAAGTTATTTACCACTAAAGAGCAAAAAAGATTATGAACGAAAAAAATTCTAACAAAAAAATTTTAATATGGATGCCATAGTAAATTTTTAAAAATATAAATCATACAATAATTAAATGCAATAGCCAAGTTTAACGCACTTTCTGAAATCTCAGAAAAAAAAAAATTTAAGCAACTTTTTTTTTCGCGCAGTGTAGGAACATTTTTTTGACGCTCTCTGGCTCTCTTTTTGATGAACGCTGCTCTAAGTCAATAATTTGCGAATTCAAAAGTACGCCGAGAGCAAAGTTTTCAATTAAGCAGACTGAAAATCATATTTGAAAAACGTTTTTTTTTTTTTTTTTTAGAATTTCTTAATTTATGCATTTTTTGAATGATTTCAAGAAAAATAAATTTTAGACAGAAATTCTTAATATGAGAATTTTTTGAATTATTTCAAGATGGAGGGCTCATTGTAAGAATGTTTAGTTTTAATACTAAAATTGAGATTATTTTTAATTAAATGAAATAAATATTTTTATAAGCTTCAGAGTGAAATAATTTTATTTTGAGCAAATTCAATTTTTTTTTTTTATATTTAATATTAGTTTGATCGCTCAAATTACACACTCAAATGCAAAAATGTCTGTTTAAGGAAACCAATCCCAGTTCCCCGCAACATCTTTCAAACATTTAAAAAATCATATACAGTGCACTCTTTAAGATTACGAAACTTATTTTTGAAAATTGTAGAGATTTGGAAGCCTTTAGTGCATAATTTAGTCGGGTTTGTCGCGACTGCAGTCGCTCTTTTTTTTTTATTTTTGTTTGTTTTTTGTACCTATTTTTTTTTTTTGTGCCCTGGCTGGCTTGGTTTGGCTTTTGTGTATGTTGCTTCCGCAAAATGTTGCAACACTTCCTGCATGGCGCGCCGTCGCCATTGGTATGCGAAATATTGCACATTGTATGGCAGTCGCAGTATGCATGTGGCATGGTGCATGGTGCATGGTGCGTATGTGTAATATTTTTGTTTGGTGTTGCGTCGCAATTAAGCAAATTTGCTTCATTATAGCGCCAACGTTGGCAGCGCTGCTACTTCAACGCGTGGCAGCGCATATTCATAAACATACATACACAGACACGGATGCACACAGATACACAGACGAAGGCACACACGTACACGCATACGTAGAAAGAAACTTACACGTGCTTGTTTTTTGTACTCTTTAAATGGTTAGTTAGGATTTTTTGTTAAGTTTTGGAACAAGCAGGGAAATTCGGTATGGTTCCACCCTACAGTTGTGAATGATCTAGCTAATATTCATTATTTTAATTTTGTTTTTTACTTTTCGAAAAAAATATTTTTTAATAAATTAGAGAACTTTGGGCATTCACGACAATAAACTTATTTATGTTATGGAGAGCACTTCGACGGAATGGTTCAGCGAAACCCAAAAATCAAAAGTCACAAAAAATACGAAATATATTCAAATGTTTTCAATTCAAAGATTTTTGGCAGTCAGAAAAAAAATCCGCAAAGCAAAAAGTACATAGTTTTGTTAGATTTGTATATTTTTAAGAGCATCTTCTTTTTATTATTTTTATCATTCTTTTTTTACAAAGTACAATATATTTGTTGAAGATATTAACATTGCAGCTAAAATTAATTTTTTAATTGGGTAAAAATTTTATAGAAATTTGAGTAACGTTACGCCAAGTAAGGTTAAAGCTGGTAAAAAAAAGAAAAGGTTGATTTTTTTTATAAACGCATTAAAAACATTATTTTAAATCATACTTAAAATATTTTATACAAAAAGATTTGACCCATTTGCAGAAATTTAAGTCAAAACATACCTCTATTTTTTGTAACGTAACGCCATGCTTAGTTTAGCTTGTATCTTTTAGTCAATAAGACCAATTCTTGACATTTTTACTATATATACTACTACTATGTTTGGTATGGTACAAAAGTAACGTCACGCCAAAATGAAAAATCTCATATATAGAGCAGGAACGCCTTCTTGCTGTCAGTGTTTAGTATGATAAGTTACTTCACGTTTTGTTTACTATATTTCTTTATCTTGTTTAATTACAAAAATATATATTTTCCTAAATAAGTGAGTTTTAATCGATTTCTTTGATTTAAATGATTTTTACATACAATTTACGATTTTGGCAAAAAAATGCTTTAAAAAAAAAAAAAAAAAAATTTTTTTATGAAAAACAACAAAAATGTAAAAAAATATTTTATATTTTGTATAAAAAAATATTTTTTTTTATGTTTTATATTTTTTATAAAAAAAAATATTTATTTTTTAAATTTTTTTTTTTAATAAAAAAAATATTTTTTTGTGGTTTTTTAGTTTTAAAATTAAAATTATTATGTTCTTTAGAAATGCTTAAAATATTTAAAAGCATTGTAGAGCGTGAAATCTTAAAAAAAAATGTTTGCACAATAATATCTGCTATAGTTCTAAAGATAGATCGGGAAAAATGAAACGGCCTAATCTCAGAAAGGCCAAAGGCATCATAGATCTCGTAAAGGGTAAATATTAGAAGAGTTTTTCATTGGCCGATTTTGTAGAGAATAAAATAATATTGAAAAAGTTTTTTCAATTTTTTTAATAATAATAAATAATATTCAAAACTTATATTTTCTTCATACAAATACAAATTTTTTTGGACCAACTTCTATAGTTATACGTGTGCATCAAGAAAAGTTAAAGATAAAAAAGTTTTTTATAAAAGTTTGTAAGACGTTTTAACAAGTTTTGGTAAGTCCTGTCTAGAAAAATAATAATACTAGGATAGTACAATCTATTAGAGCTACAATGTGCAGCGTATGCTAACTTCGTTGGAGTTATAGGAGTTATAGAGTTTTATAGGCTTCTCTTGGTTAGAGTATGTGTGTGACCCAGTGTTTTGTTTGACAGGCGGGAAGTATGCAGCATGCAACATACACGCAGCTGACGTCACCGTCAACGTCAACGTCTCTGTCGACGGTGCGTCGCGTCGTTGGATTTCGCTGTCGGGTGAAAGTGCAAATATGGTTGCATTATGCGCGGGGTGAGGTATAATATTTATATGATGCAAATGTGTATACCCAGTGGACCAAAAATGGAGTCTTCAACTAAAGAAGAGAAAGAAGAACTTTAGATAAGATAGCAAACACCAAGAATAAAGACTTATTTGAAATCTTACAAAGAAACACTATAAAAAAATAAAACCTAGTTGGGTCCATGCGCAGACAAATAATATTAGCTAAATATTATTATATATATATATATAAAAAAAAAATGAATATATAAATAGAAACTAAAAAAGGGCTTTTAAATTGTATATTAATTTGTTATAACTGAAACTCTTCACAAACATCCCTGATCATTTTTAAAAATAAATTTTGTTGTTTTTCTATCTCAATGATCTCTATAAATTACACTCTTTTTTATTTTAATCTCATAAGGATTTACAATTTTTACGATGATGATATAAGATTTGGTCATTTTTAAAAAATTAAACTGTAAAGATTTTAAAAAAAAAAACTCTGAAATAAAGTTTTTTGGTATAAAAAAATATCACAAAAACAATTCAAATAAGAACAAAAATTATTTTTAATAATAATTTAGTTTAATAACTGAACTGAGCTTTTGATAGCGCAAAAAAATTCTTCAATTTGGATTTGTGGCATTTTTATAAAATTAAGAGAAGATTTTATGTTATTTTAAGATATCTATAATCTTGTTTCAAGATTGATCAGAATTCGAAAATAAGATACGATTTTAGACTTGTTTCAGTCTTATTTTAATCGTGAAGCTTCCTATCTTAAATATTCTTAAAATAAGTTATTTCATTCTAGATATGATTTATTCTACAAATGAGCCAGAAAATTTCCTAATTCTTTTTTAAAAAACGATATTATTGTTTTTGGATTATTCCCCGGTTTTTTCAAGTTTGAAGCTTATTTTTTTAAGAGTTTCTTTTTGGCGTGGCAGACCATATGTAAAGCTTATCATAACCTCGCGCACCGTCCGTATGAACATCTAGATCTTGAACACTACAAGAGCGAGAGCCACAAAACATTACACACATAGATGTCTCTAATTTAAGAAATTTTTATAGTTTGAAGTTGCAGACTGTGCTTATAGGGATTAAATTCGAGAAATAAGGGAATGTTGAGCAGTCGCAAAGTCTCGAGCCGCACCGGGGTTAGCATGTGAAGCACGCAGGGGTGGTAGACCCCTAGTTTAAATAAGTTTAAGTTGAAGATTCGAAAATCGAATGCAATATTTTAGACGTCCACCTTCGTAAGTCCTTTTATATTAACTTCCTTTTCTGTCCCAAGTTAGTATTGGTGTGCTGGGTTGCGTTGATAAACATTTGGTCTGCTGGGTTGTACTTACATATGTGTGCGTTGTAGGCCATGCGTTCGTGTAAAAGAAAAATGTTGTTTGCTTGCAATTATTTTGCACTGTTGCGTCGTTAAATTTTCGTCATATGTAGCATATAATATGTTGCAAGTTGCACTAGTTGTGTGTGTGTGTGTGTCTGGTATGCCTAAATGGCTGCGTTTCCATGTCATACATACCAACAAACTTACACACGTAGACATCATATACAGTCAGAACAAAAATTATTCGTATACCCTTTATTTATTTATTCTATTTTTTTTTTGTTTTCTTGGGTTTCATTAAAATTGTAAAATATCTGTTATAAAACAAGATTACAAAAAATAAAATTTACTTTAAATATAACTAACAAAAGTATATATTATGGGTTTTTATTAATTTTTAGCCTAATTAGCCTAAATTCTTTCTTTTTATTCATTATCGATATTTTCGATGCTTATAACTGAAAAACATCGATGTTTCGATGTATCGAAGTTTGATAATAAGTATAAGGAATGCAAATGCGTCTTTTTAAATTATGTTCTATTAGAAATCACAATTTTATTAAATCCAATCTAAAATAAAAAAAAAGAGTATTTTTTTTTAATTGAGATATAATTTTGGTGTGGATTCTTTATATCTTAAAAAAAATTTAAGGCGGCTCATATTTACCAGAAATAAAAATCAATCTTTCATGCGTATGTGTGGTTTATTTTATTTTTCTAAAAAAATTGTTTTGTAAAGGGGAGAATTTTGAACAAAATATGACAATCTGGGCACACTGCAGAGTGGTGCTAAATTCCGAAATTTTTTCTAAAAATTTTGTGAGGCACTCAGGGCTGAAACTTAGTGCATTTGATATTGATAACACGCAAAACATTTTCGCAAAAAATTTTGTCCAATCTGGCCAAGCCTACCTTTGCCTTTATAAGCCAATATTGCGTATACGTATTTTTTTCAAAGCCTCATGATTTTGGATTACATACTTGAGTTTTTCAAACATTTCTATATTTAACATTGCTAAAGTACGGCTTAAAAATATTTATTTATATTATTTTAGTAGCTGTGATACAAGTTAATTAATATACATATATGTATTTATTTTTATATATAGAGTAAAAAAAAAGTTTTCTATTTCTTAGTGCAAAAAAAAAAAAAAATTCCCATTAAAAACCTTTAATAAATTTTAAGCGATTTCCATATATCATCTTTATTTTTTATATTTTTCTATCCAGCCGAAGCTACATTTTTTTAATTTTAAACTTTCGTACCAGTTGCTTATTATTCCCTATTTTTGTACGGTTGATCCGTATGTATACTAATGCCTTAAAGTGTGGATAGAGTATGAGAATAAATTTATTCTGACTGTGTATGCATACAAACAAGTGAGTTTATTGCATTCTACTAACTCATAATTCTCAGCCTAAGCTCGTTCACTCTCCTGGCCAACTTTTGTCTAAACAAAACGCCAGAGGAAGAGAGAGCCAGAGAGTGCGATAAAGACAGCGCTAAAAGAAGAGAATTAAATTGAGAGAAGTAGTGAGTGTGTGAGCAAGAGAGAGAGCGCAATACCTGTCCATTCACAGTTGTGCGCCGTGTGTGAGTGTGTAAGTGTGACGTAGTTACTTCCTTTCAATTTCATGTTTTCATAGTGCAAACAAAAGCCGATAGCGCAATAACAATTTTTCGCAGCTTGAAAAAAAAATTAATGTAGCATACACATCATGTGTGTGTGTGTGTGCGTATCTGTGTTTGCCCCATACATTGGGGCATATGGCCTGAAGTGCTTGGACTTTGCCGAACTGCAGTACCAGTCAAATCAACCTAGCAACGAATTTTAAAATACACTATAAAGAAATTTTGTAACTAACTAAGCTATACACTAAAAAAAAAAAAATTTTTCAGTTTGAACAGTTGGGACATCTCAAAAACAAGCTGAATATCGGCTGAATAGTTATTTACCTATCAGTTCAGATAGTGCAGTGTTAAGTTAATTGGGCAACTCCAAAAAACATTGACGTCACCTTGTTGGCTGACAGACCCTGCTAAACCTCCCAGACAACGACTGCTCAAAAAAAAATCCACTACTTGGACTACTCTTTGGTCTCTAGTGTGCTGTGATTAATAAATGTTAAGTTAATTGGGCATCTCCAAAAACATTGACGTCACCTTGTTGCTTGACAGACCCTGCTAAACCTCCCAGACAACGACTGCAAAATACAAATCCACTGCTTGGACTACTCTTTGGTCTCTAGTGTGCTGTGATTGATAAATGTTAACTTAATGGGACATCTCAAAAAAACATTGACGTCACCTTGTTGGCTGGCAGATCTTCCGTGAGTTTTATTCAATCGTTTCAAATGCGCTTCATAATATATTTCGAGTGCCTTTTTGCTAAGCTAAAAATTCCAGTGGCATCTCAAAAAAAACCTTGGCGTTACCTTTTTGGCTGACAGACCCTCCTTGAACTTCTTAGACAACGATTGCTTAAAACAAATCCACTGCTTTGACTACTCCAGCGTGCTCTGATTGAACCAAATGTCTATCGTAGCTGCCTTAAGTTCATCAATAAAAATAATCTTACGATTCTTGTAAAAAAGCGTTGTCGTCATCTTGTTGGCAGACAGATGCCGTATGGCCTGCGATTTGTTTATGGACACAGCCAACTAACAGCTTACTCTACAAAGCTACTCAAAGCTGATTTCAGTCTAAGCTAACTTTGAACCCATGTTAGCCAATTTTCTTAATGGCTCTCTCGCTTTTCCTATATCTTTATATAAGTGTCACTTAACTTTTCAAAATGTATCTTATACCTATGCCGTGACGTCGTTGAGAGTATTAAAATGGTTTGTAGCTGTTGAAGTTGACGCCAAACCAAGTACCCTACACGTCGTTCAGTTAACGTTTCGTACGTGGCTCCTTAACTCTCTCACTCTTGCTCTTCCTCTCTCTCTCTCTTTCTCATTCTCTCTTTAACTGGAAAAAATGCAACACAGATAAACCAACTCACACACACACACATAGCTGATCTGACACACAGCTACACATACACACACATTCTTTTGAATATATAATCCAGCAGCCATGTTTGTTGGCTTTTGTTGTATGTACTTGCAACTTTTTGTTGTTGTTGCTTAAATGCGTATGCACTTCACCGGTAGCGGAAGACATTCGTTTCTAAACAGCGTATGTAGGCAGTGGCACGCCCCTATCCATGCACCAGACTCTGCCCTCTATCCCCACCGTTAACAACCCTATACGCTTCACCTGCTTAGCCTGAACGTTCTGCAAACTGGCGCAAAACCGGCAATAACTATACATATACAGTAGGTATTGGCTAGGATGAACTCGAACCATGTAAGCAGCTTTTGGTAACATTTTAGGGTCTAGGTATATCTCCTATAGTCTACTGAATTTTGGTCATTATATACATATATACTTCTGTAGAGGGTATGAGAAATGGTTGGAATTGTAAAACCGTAGATATGAATGATCTTTTCTCATTTTTACCAAAAAATTTTTTTGAAAAATTTTAACTTTAATTTCCTTTACCGTATTTATAAAACTTATATAATGCGGATCAAAATTCTGAAGATCTATATGGCCTACCCTACAGAGTAGAATTAAAAAGTAGTAGGACGGTACTAATAAATTTTTTTGAACTGAACTTATCGGTATAAATGCTTAAAGGTCCTCGATCCCACTGCAAGTACGCCTTCTGGAACTCGCTTTTTGGTAAGCCTTTCAGAGACGTCTTTTACAGAGCTGTAACGGTTGCCCTTGGGGTACCGCTTGTGCTTGTTCGGTGGTGCCAGATCTGTACTGTAGGTGGTTTGGGGCAACGTGGGAACCCTGTGGTTGGGTTAGCGACCAAATCTTCGGTAATAATTTTTTGGACGCTAATGTACGAGAAATCCATAACTCATCAACAATCAGACGAATGTTTTTGCGCCATCAGTGTTCAGAAGCGCATTTACTTTGGCATATCGGCGATCCTCATCGACGAGTTTCAGCTCCTCCTCAAGCAGCGTATGCCACTCGAACACTTTTGAGCGGCTCATGCCAGCGTCCCAGTAGGCGTCTTTGATCATTTCGAGTGGTCTTCATCGCGGCTTTCGTGAGTTTGCTCCATATTTTTCTGCATCTTGAATGTCAACGACACTTCCTCACAGGGGTTCACGGAAGTTGACAATATATTGAAATATCAGTCGCTTCGAAAGACTTTCCACTATTACGCCCAGGTAGTTCGGCCACACTCCACCTCTCCGTTCACGCTACAGAAGTCCAGTCCTACCACTTTTTGATCATACCCAAAAATAAAAGTGAAAATAAATGAAGTCCAAAAGTCGCGGAAATATTGTCTTATTGGCGCTGCGGCCAACTCAACTTTTTGCTCAGTCACTTCAGTTTGGGAAAGTTTCGGGATTTTTTTACAAAGTCATATGAAATTTGAACTTTTTCGGCAATGGGCTTTCCACACAGCAGAAAACTTTAGTTATAGCCTATCCTTTCCAAACGGCAAGTTGAGGACTACGAATAAAATTCTAACTTTTTTTTCCTTTCTTTGTTCTATAAAGTTTCCTCTTTGGCCGATATCTACTGTAACTACAGCCACAAGAAGTGCAGCAACATTGGCAAAGAAGTCTTGCTGCCAACAGGAAGCAACTAGCTGCAGAAGTTGCAGTTAAGATACGTGCAGCAAAGCCAGCTGCGACTGCGGCAGAGGCACCGGCAGCAACAACGACAGAGGCAGCGGCATAATGAATAAACTCCTTGGCAAATTAAAGTTTATATTTTGAGTTGAAAGTTCAGTGATTTTTTACTGCAGCAGCGAATTTTCTTTGAAAAACTCTACCTGGAGGTAACAGATCACAAAGGATCTTCTCTTTGCCACACACACGCATACTTGTGGGGTTTAGATTGCATTTTTAATTTCTTGCTTTATTTTTTTTTTTTTCAGAAACTACTTGGAACTAAAGCCGAGTTGCATATATGGGCGTTATGTATAAACTCTATCTATATGAAAAGTATGTATATATTTTTCCAACTGTTATAGTATACCTTTAATCGCGTTCATACTTATATGTTGGACAAGATTAAACAGTCACAAGAAAAATGGATTTTCGGGTTCGGAATTAGACCGTATTTATTACAATATGTTTTTGAGGCCGCTGAATCCGAGTCCAAGGTTCGAAGAAACCCCCGCAGGTTCGGTTCTGACACAACCTCAAACGATGGTTGGGCTACCTCCAAACGATGTTCACTTGCATATGTTGCTACCTAAGTGTTGTTAAAAACTAAAAGATCCATGTTAGAAACTTTGTAAACCACAGTCATCCGCTCGTTCTCCTTAGGAAGCCCTGGGCTCATCCTATCAATCTTTAAGTATTCAGGTTCAGGTTGTTGGACTCACATTGCTTAAGCGTCCTTCTTTAAACCCTTGTACGGGTATGATGTTCAGATCGTCCAGCACGGTTCTACTTAAAAGTATCTTTTTACATACTTTCGAGAAGGTGTATAAACTAATGAAAGCCTAACATATTTGGCCTTGCTATCATAATCACCTCTGCGCGTTTCCATTGGATAGGGCAATAATCGAGTCTTAAAGATAAGGGTTAAAAATCTATTAAATTTAGAGGGCAAGTTTCTTATAATAACAACATTAATTCCTTTTAAACCTGTAGATATTTTTACAATTTCTTGCCCCATCTTGATTCTCGTCGAGCAAAACAGAAGCAATGGGGAAACCCAATTCTCATGATGAGTACAGAAAGCTAGAAGTTTCTCTCTAAGTTGCTATATAGTACAGCTCAGTTGTATAAACCCCTGAGACCGAGGCCTCAGCTATTTTTGGTTTCTCCTGCAACAAGGTCCTTTACTGCCCACCATTGCAGCATTCCTTCTGGCTGGCTTCTTTCCAAGCGGCTTCAGATTCCTTAAATACTCTTGTGTATTCTCCCTGGTCTTTGTCGCCGACTTTTCTTACTTTTTTTTAAAGTTCACTCAACTCTTTGGAAGAAATGGAGTCTGCTTAGTTATTCGTCATTTTTCATCAATCTCATTTGTGAGCGCTTCTATTGCTAAATCATTTTGATCATCAGATTTTTAAACAGAAATCTCGGTATTCTAGGTGTATTATGTTTAAAATTAAAAAAAAATCGACAAAAATAAATATGAACCAAGATTTTGTATAGTTGGAATTGGCATCATTTAGGTAGTTTGCAGCTGGTTGGTTGGTTGAAGTGGTGGCTCAGTCCATGAGCCCAACTAGCGCTTTCGCACCATTTTGTTGCCATATCCTCGTTTCCAACTCGTTACTTGGTTGTTTATGTAGACAGCTCGGTTAGATCCAGTCCGTGCGGCATGAGAACCTCTGGAGGTCGTTAACGTTTAATTCCGCCAGCTCCCCCAGTCCATTGAAAAGCGGCTTTCCTAGGGTGTCCATTCTCTGCTTCCAAAGAGCAGGGCATTAACAAAGAAAATGAAGAACGGTTTCTTTTTCTTCTGGCTGCTTACAACTGTGACAGGGGATATTGTGGGGAAGCCTCATTTTGGCCGCCTGTTTTCCAATAGGCCAGAAGCCAGTGATGACTGTCGTCAGTCTAGAGGTGTCTTTTCTATTCCTGTTTATCAGCAATGTTGTTTGTTTGAGGTTGTATCTAGGCCATAGGGATATACTATGCATGTTACAAGACTATTCCATCTACGACCCGCTATCTGAAGGTATTTTGTATTTATGTTTTCTTGACCACGTTAAGTGGTTTGAACCCCGGTTCTGCAAGAGCCTCACTCATGGCAGATCTATTTCTTGCCAGTTCGTCGGCTTTTTCGTTTCCCTCTATATTTCTGTGTCGCGGGACCCAGATTAGAGTAACGTTATGCCTTTCGCTTACGGTGGTGAGGCTCCTTCTGCTTTGTTCCACCATTTTAGAGTTTGTGATGGCTGAATTCAGGGCCTAAGCCGCAGCCTGGCTATCCGACAGAATAGCAATGTTGTTTTTGACTGTGTAGTCAGCGATTAGTATCCTACATGCCTCCCCAATAGCAGATACTTCCGCCTGGAAGACGCCCCGCTTCCCTTAACCTCAGTGCAGCCGTGGTCGCCGTTTTCATAATATGTAAGTCTATAGGTAGCGTGTGCGTCAGAACATTAAGAGCCTCCCTGGGACATGACAGTTTGTAGATGTTCAAAATAAGAGATAATGGTAAGAAAATGTCTTTTGAAAAAATCAGCAATACTAGGATTGTTCCGTACCGACATCACCCACCTTAGGTACAATGAGGTTATTTTCCATTTTCGAATGTATTCACTACTACTACCTACTTTTCTAACTGCTATCCAGAGTGATTTCAAGATATATCTGGCTTGCTTTATACACCAGTTGATTACCATATAGGAATATCCCTTAATATAATATCGGTGTTGATATAAAAACTCTACAGTTCTTTTATTTCAATATTTTGCATAAATATTGCAGATTTATAGCAGCGGGCCAACATGAACGACTTCATGCGTCACCTTCGATATGAGAGCAGATCGCACTTTAGACTTATTAGGGTCTCTCTACACAGAGATACGACATACTTTGAAAGTGATCCAAGAAATATTTGCGTTTTTGGAGATTGATTAAGATTCTTGCATACAAGGCGAGAGTACAGTCATCTGTTTAGCAGATAATCCCCATATTGCTAGATAGCGCAGGAAGTAGGCACCTAACTAGATGTGAAAAGTATTCCACATCAGATGCAACAGAATTGTACCAAGCAGTGCAACCTGCTTGAATTTTGGAGATTAAGATTCTTGCACACAAGGCGAGAGTACAGACATCTGCTTAGCAGATAATCCCCATATTGCTGGATAGCGCAGGAAGTAGACACCTAACTAGATGTGAAAAGTGTTCCACATCAGACGATATTTTGCAACTGAATTATACCAAGCAGTGCAACCTGCTTGAATTTTGGAGATTGATTAAGATTCTTGCATACAAGGCGAGAGTACAGACATCTGTTTAGCAGATAATCCCCATATTGTTAGATAGCGCAGGAAGCAGATACCTAACTAGATGTGAAAAGTGTTCCACATCAGATGCAACTGAATTCTACCAAGCAGTGCAACCTGCTTAAATTTTTGGAGATTAAGATTCTTGCATACAAGGCGAGAGTACAGACATCTGCTTAGCAGATAATCCCCATATTGTTAGATAGCGCAGGAAGCAGATACCTAACTAGATGTGAAAAGTGTTCCACATCAGATGCAACTGAATTCTACCAAGCAGTGCAACCTTATACCACCCAAAGTCATAAAACGTTTTAAGATCCATCTCATCATATATTTTGTTTTAAGTGTACATAAAGTGTAACACAGATCCCACACAGAAGGTTATTGCCACCACAAGTGTAAGAATAACTGTTGAAGAAAGGACGATGAAGGTTGAAATTTTCTAAAATATATAATATTACCTTAAAAGTATGGAATGAAAACTGGTGAATGAAAGTAGGTGTTTAGGACAATAACCTTATGCAATTGGGTTGACAGTTAATAAGCTATGCAGTGCCATGGCCACGACTCCGTTTAAATTTTTTTTTTTTGTAAAAAATATATACTCAATTATTAAAATAATTTAGTTCAAGCGTCAGCACTTTCAATTTTGAAAACCGGAAATTGTTATTCGCGAGAATTTTGTTGGTTTTGTTTTTATCGCATAAAAACATTTTATATCTAGAAAGAAAATTAAAGCATTAGTACAAAAAAAAGGGGAATGTATAGACAATTTGTACTTACTGTAACGACGATTAAATACATATTACATTATAATCGGTCCAGAGACAAAAAAGCCGCCGATTATAATGATGATGATATAAACCAATCGTTAACTTTTTTGCACCAAAATATTTCACATACGAAAATTTTAAAATATTTTTTTCACTTATTTTATTTAAAAATATTTGACCGAAAACTTAAAAGTTTTACTTTTGAACAAACAATTTAGATGTTGCTACTACGAGCGGCCGAATGGAACTGATAAAAAAAACTACTCTACTTAACCATTACAAATTTTGAAGTCAGATTTTGAAAGTTTTTTCAAGGCAGAGCTGACTGGATTTAGTTCGAGTTAGGTGCAGTTCATGAGTAATAATACGGAACTTCAGCAGATTCCTTACTCCATTTTGGCATGTTCTAGCTGATATTCTGGGTCTTTAGTTAAACGCACAGCGCACCTCAACATTGAAACGGATATGGTTTCTTTATTTGGCTCACATGAAGCTACACACACCAAATTGGTTGAGTCCAGCTCAAGTATGTATTCCAAAAGAACATTTTAACGCATTTGAATGTGGCTGAAAATAGAAAATTTTGTGTTCATAATTTTTGTTCTATACGCTAGTACGCAGCATCAAAAAAAAAAAAGCGCCTAGCACAACAAAACTTTATACAAAACAAAATGCTAGCAAAATATTTAGCGCCAAAATTATTTCTCTCTGGTAGGCAGCTTTGCATGCAAACAGTGCTGCTCAATATTTTTTTTTTTGACAATTTACGCTAGATGGCGCTAGCAGTAACAACAGCTATTTTGTTGTAACGCCAAAAGCAAAAAGTAAATGAGCAGCAAGTTATTATGATGATAATAATTAATTAAAAAGGCCAATAGAAATACTTTATCGTTTCTTATCACTCGTCATTTACTTTTACGTTTTTAGCGCTTCAAAAAAATAGCTGTTTTTACTGCTAGCGCCATCTAGCGTAAATTAATCAAATAATGTGCAGCACTGCTTGCTGCGTTCACTGCTTTACCAGGTCGATTACTTTCTAGTAGTCCGTCAAAGTGTGTATAAAATTTTGCTGCCCCTTTTTCGAAGTTCCTACCGTATCCGTTACTGGTTATGTGGCACATTTTGGGCTAGCCAGGACCAAAAACATTTTATTACTTCAAACGTTGTTGTGTTTATTTTGTTGTTGTCAGTTGTCTATATGGAAACTTTGCGCAAACGTCCTTGGCTCTGCTGGCTCTGTATAAGATTCACATATTGACTCCTTGACGCCTATTTCTTGCTCTTCATTATCTTGTTTCTGCGCTGCTTCATCATCATCTGACTGTAATTAATCGCTGTTGTCACTTCTTTTGGCCGCTAGACCGTCTATCCGTTTCATGCCTGTCCGTTTCATGTCAACCCTTTGCAGTTTGCTCTATCCGCCGCCCACACTCAGCTTTTAACACTCTCTCTGTGCCTACCTCGTGTCCTATGCGTCTACCCTGTCGTAGTAGTCTGCGTTGTCTGTGTCTATGTCTGACACTCAATGTATCTTTGTATCTTACAGATACTTTAAGCTTACTTAGCACTTAAGCATAAAAATAGTTAAGCCAAACAGAAACTTGAACTTGGCCAAAAGCGAAAAACATAAGTCGCAACCGATTGTTGCATCTATAAGTACGTACAAGTAATGTGAGAAATACTTCTATGACAAAGATCAAAGGGATGCATATATGTACATAGTTATGTTGCCTCAAAATTGGTCTAGAATAATGAACTAGATCATTTGAAAACTTCAGAAGATACAGGCAAAAGTGCCTCAACCCTATCAGCTGTTTGTTGCCAGAGATCTTCGAGGCCATCAGCATCTGGATAAAAAACTAAACTTTATAAATAATTGGAAACATCGCACAGTGATCGATTTGGCTTATATCTAGCGATTTCTGATTTTTTGACCACATCTTTCTGCCATGTGGCAACAATGAGCTGGTCACACTATTCATAACTGAAAACTGGACAGATTTAAATTTTAATTCGATTTTGCTTTCTGCTTATATCGATAACTTTTATTTTATTGTTATGCATACCTGTGCATGTGTTTCGTTTTGTTCACGTATCCCACGGTACTATCTGCTTCTTTTGTTGTGTCTGTCTGCCGTCTATACATCATTGAGCAGTGTCAATTCAATTTCGCAAGCAGTTCTTTGGCGGGGGTGAGGAGCGTGTTGGTTTAATGGAGTGTGGTTGGGGAGAGGGGCTTGAATGAATTGTTTTGATGTCAAAGTCAAGCAAATATTTTTACGCACAAGTCTGAGCGCAGCAGAGATGTCTCAGCAGCTGAGAGAGATAGATTTGCAGTACGTCTTTTATTTCCGGTTTCCGGGCAGCATGGTGGCAGCTCTGGTTGCATGACAACAAAATGTGTGACATATTACATAATAATTTTCACATTTTTATCCTATTAACGTCAACATAACAAAAATAATTGGACATTGTCGTAATTGTGCTGGCAGCTTTGATTGGAACAAGAATCTGAAGCAATTTCCAACAGGTTAGTTGCTAACGCACCGACTATACTGTATACCCTACAGGCTTCTCTTATTTTCTCTGTTTCTTACGATTTTGACGTGTTTACAAATATAGAGGTCTGGTTTTGAATTTCCCTAAATAATATATAAATATAAATAAAAAAGATGGCGTACGTTAAAGTTGGGCGCCGATGACTTTGAGATACCCTTTACCACCACATTGCAATCAAATGCGGTATATTGCCTAAGAACTCCAAAAGATATTTATTCACAAAATACAGTCGAAACGTTTTTTTTGATGGATCGGTCCTGTTTTGACCAAATTAGGTATAGTGCTGGGGAACTCAAAAAAGTTGTAGTTTCGGCTTGCACAAACTTAATATGCCCTTTGTACCATAATGTACAGGGTATCAAAATTGTTATGGAAATTTTGTTAACGTCACGCTATGTAACGTAACGTCAGATATTATGTCTAATAAAAAAAAGATTTTTAATTAAATGTAACGTAATATCATATATTTATAAAGACTAAAAAAAAGAAAAAATATTTCTTAGTTTAATGTAACGTAACGTCTAACAATCTAAGGGCTAATAAAAAAAGTATAAACATTTTTGAATTTAATAACTTGCAAAATCCAATAACATTATTTCAAATTATACAAAAAAAATTGTGTACCAAAAAACTTGCCCAATTTGCCGAAATTTATGATAATTCACTTCAAAACGCACTTCTATTTTTTGTAACGTAACGCCATGTGTAGTTTTGCTAGCATCTTCTAATCGGTAAAATAGAAAAAACAAAAAAAATTAATTGCCACGTAGGTATAAAAATAAAACTTGTTAAAAATTTTGCTTTATTCTTTATTTTTATTGTACAAACGTAACGTGACGCCAAAATAGACAAAAACCATAATAATTGTTTTTACTGGAATACAAATACATTATTTATATACTGAGAAGAAAAAGTTTTAAATTTTGTTGTTTAATATTAAAAAATTATTAATTATTATTATTATTTTTTAATGAAAATAAATTAATCAACTCGCATCTTTTGGTAAATATTGGTGTCTCAGGCCAAAACTCAGCCGAACAGGGCTAAGCCATTTTTATTGCAGCACTGATTATTAAAACCGGTATCCATAAGGTCAGGTTTATTTTAGATTTGTGCGATGTAGGTACCTTTCGGGTGTAGGGTATATCAAGAACAAAAACTAAGTCAACTTCTACATAACTAAAAACTATTTTTGCTGTGCTTTACGAAAGACAACAACATCGAACAAAAGCAAGATAAAGAACTAGAGAACTAGAAATAAGATATGAAACCACAAAATTTGCCCACGCGATTCTTGGTATTCTCTTACATAATGTAATATAAACGGATCCAGGAGGATACGCCCCCAAGGTTATTATGCTCTCTCTTTTGGTTCTGTGCAAAGAAAATTTGTTTTTAACATATAGATTGAGACTCAGAAACCATAACAAGATTATTAGGACAACAAATCGAATCTTTATTTAGTTGGCCGAAACCCATAGTACTTATGTGGTAGGTGACCGATCTTAAAACAAAACCACAATTGCGTCGTTAACGTAACAATTTATTTACTTTCTTAATGCCGTACACGTCTTAACTCAATCAACACTTAACATCGAATGTCTCTCCCACTTCAAGTATATACACATTTAGCCTAGCTTAGCATTACTTAACATAATGAGAGCGAGTTAACATCAGTAAACGCTGATGTTAACAGATCATCTGTATTTCCTACTACAACTCGGCCGTCCTGACGGTTAGATCCCCTGATCTATACTTAAAATAATTTATTACATTATGATTCTTAAAATTAGAAAAAAAAAAAAATTTATTTACATTTTTTTTTTTTTTTTTACATTGTTTTTCTTAAGTTTTACTTAAATAACTAAGCTTTTATGTTTTATTTTTTCGTTTACCCCTTACCCAATGCCTAATATTTTGAATGCTCCAGACACCTTGATACGGATTACGGGATACCTGAAAACCATCTACGTCTTTAAGAACGAATCTGTCATTTTTTAAAACTTTAGTTATCATGTAAGGTCCCTTGCTTTTTGGAATAAGTTTTCTTGACGTTCCAACCGCAGAGTCAAAATTTTTCACCACTACATAATCGCCTACTTTGTATTGCTTTGGGCTTCTTCTTTTTTTGTCGACCTGTACTTTATTGTAAGCTTGTGATTTTATTTGAATCTGTTCTGCCTTTTTCCTAATATTTGCCAAAGATTGTGTCTCAATCAAACCATTTACCTCTTCTAGCTTTTCTTTAAGTTCATCTGTAACATGGCCTTTTTGTTGTATGCCAAATAACATCTTACTTGGGTACTGTTTAATACTCCTATGTTGAGTATTGTTTAACGAATATTCAACTGTTTCAACAACCATGTCCCAGTGTAATCCTTTCTCAGGTTCTGTCAACTTTGCTATCATTGGGCCTAGACTTCTGTTTATGCGTTCCACCTGACCATTAGCTTGAGGAGACCCTGTTGCGATTTTAACGTGTTTAATGTTATTTTCGGCTATAAAATTTTCAAATTCACCCGACGTAAAACAACTTCCGCGATCAGAAATTAAACAAGTTGGTTTGCTATATGCTCGGAAATAATCTTTTAATCCATGTAAAACTTCCTTTGTTTTTGTTGTTTTCGTTGTATATAACCGAACAAATTTTGTGAACGCGTCAACAACTACTAAGATATGTTTTTTTGACCTTCCTGCATCAACTGGACCATAATGATCTATATGTATTATTTCAAATGGTCTATTACCTTTCGGAATGCAATTTAAAAATCCTTCTTCCTTCCCACTTTTTGGTGAATACGCGATGCATTTTAGGCAGTTTTCAATATGACCAATACATTTTTCTTTTAAATTCGGGAACCAATAAGTCTTTGAAATAGCATCCATCATTTTGTCTCTACCTATGTGGCCTATTTCATCATGATATTTATAAAGTACATGATCTTCCATGTCATGTGGAACATAAAAAAGCAGTCTATCGTCATTTAACTTTTTGTATACTATGCCGTTTCTCATTTCATAAAGTTTATGCTCTGACTTTTCTAATAGTGTTTTTATTTTTCGTAACTTTTCGTCCTTTGCCTGACATATAACTAGATTGTCTTCAAACTTATTAGTTTCTATTATCATAATATTATTATTTCGACTAAGTGCATCGACATGTTGCATTTTGGTACCTGCTCTATGTAGTAATTCATAATCATAATTCTGCAATTCTAAAGCCCAACGAGCAATTCTAGGATTTAACTCAACTTTATTTAGTGTAAGAGTTAAAGAATTGCAATCTGTAACTATTTTGAAATGTTTTCCTTGCAAATAAATACGGAATCGTCGCAAAGCATAAATTATTGCCAAAGTCTCAAGCTCAAAACTGTGATACTTGCTTTCCAATTCTGTGGTTCTTTTTGAAAAATAAAATATCGGATGCATCTTTTTATCCTCCTTTTTCTGCATGAGAACTGCGCCAAAACCAAGTGAACTTGCATCGCAGTGCAGCTCGGTTTCATCTTTATAGCTGTATATTGACAATACGGGTGCTTGAACTAATTTTTCTTTAAGTTTTCTAAAACAGTCTAACTCTTGTTCTTTGAATTCAAATTGTTTGTCTTTCTTGAGCAAATCATACAAGGGTTTTGCTTCTGTTGAAAAATCTTTAATGAATCGTCTGAAGTACGAACATAACCCGAGAAAACTTTGTACTTTGTGTGCTTTGTCAGGAATATGGAAATTTTTGATTGCTTCTAATCCCTTATCATCAGCTTTAATGCCGTCTTTGTCTATTAAAAATCCCAAATATTTTACGCTAGGTTGCAAAAATTCGCACTTATCGAGACGTAGTTCTAATTTATTTTGCACAAGCTTATCAAAGACCTCTTTTAATGTTTTCATGTGTTCTTCTATATCTTTAGTCGCTACCATAATGTCGTCCATGTATATAATGACCCTATTGTCTCTAATCATATCCTCGAAAATTTTGTTGACAAATCTTTGAAAAACAGCTGGACCATTTTTTAATCCAAAGGGCATTTTTAAAAACTCAAACTGTCCAAGTGGAGTGACAAATGAAGTATACTTAATAGAGTCTTCATGTACAGCTACATGAAAGAATCCATTTTTTAAGTCAAGTTTCGTAAAAACTGTTTTATTTTCTAATTTGTCTAACAAATCATCGATAAGAGGAAGAGGATAATTATCTTTTTTTGTAATCTTGTTTAACATACGATAATCTACACACATTCTGTCCTTTTTCTTTTTAACTAAAACGATCGGCGATGTATATTCTGACGTACTCGATCGTATGGCCTTGTCTTTTTTGTATTCATCTAATAAAACTTGTAATTTTTCTTTTTCCGCGTAAGAAAGACGTCTTGGTCTGCAACTAAACGGTTTTGGGCTTTCCAGATTCAATTTTATTTCGCACTTTGTTACTGGAGAGCTTGGTCTTTCTGCATTTAAATACGCATTTTCGAATAATTTTTTCAATTGACACTGTATACTATGGCTAATATTTTTACCAATATTAAGTTCAATTTCTTTATCTGCATAATCTATGTTAAGTATTTCGGTAATTGCATTGTCTAACAGCTGATGATTAGCAGTTTCAGTTGCTAATATTTTTGAATCTAACAGTTTTTCTTTTACACTAATTGTTGAAGTAACAGCTTTCAATCCTAACAGCTGTTGGTCTGACATGCCATCGTTTTCTAACATTTTCTGTATAACACTTGACTGTTGTGCGACCAAGTTGACATTTTCTTTGCCTAATAGTTTTGCATTAACACATGATTGTGCAGAATCCAGCAAGCTTTCACGAACACATGGCTCTGTTGTACTATTTATCATGTCTTCACTAGCACATGAATGATCGTTGGTTTCTGTCTTGACTAAATAACTAAAATCTTTGTTACATAACATTTCTGAACCAACACATGGTTCATTGTTCACATTAATTGGATCTACCGTAATCAGCCTCAAAATGTCTGGGTCAAACTGCAAACCACATGCTTTTAAAAAAATCTCTGCCCAGCACTACATCGTAGCCCATAGACTCATTGGAAACAGCAATTAAATTAAAATGTACTTTTAATGATTCTTTAAATATAAAACATAAACATTTTCCAAATGTATAAAGGCGACTTTTGTTAAGTCCAAAGTAAGGTGTTGAAACTGGATATAAATTGATTTGATTTGAAACACATGAAATTTTGACAAATGAAATTGGGCTCCCCGAGTCTATTAGGCACGCTGTAATTAGTGGTTTTATAGTATTTTCTTCAAAATATATCTTAAAATATCTTACATGATTTCCTTCGTTTGCACCCTTTTTCTCAGTACATTGTGCAATAAGATGCCCAAACTTGCCGCACGCATAGCAGGATCCGGGGTCCCTCTTTGGCTTCCTGCATTCTTTAGCAAAGTGACCTCTTGAGTTGCAGTTGTGGCAGCGTAAATTGTCATCATACTTTTTCTGCATCTTTTTGTACCTGCTTGGAGTGGACTCCGACGAAACACGTACATTTTCAAATGCACGAAGCATCTGCATTGGGTCAGTAAAGCACTGCATACGCGCTTGTGTCTGCAAACTCTCTTGCGGTATGCCTTCTATGATTTCGTCGATTAATTCATCCACGTCGATATTAAGATCGCCAGAAAGCTTTATTTTGTCATCAAAGTAAGCGGAAAATTTTTCAAAAGCTTCCCATTTGCGGCCTGCAAATGTCCGTCTCATTTCAATTTTGGATAATTTTACACCAAACGCCATAATTAGTTGGTCTAACAATTGATTAATTGGTTCCATAATGCGAGTTGAGTTTATATGCAGCCAACGTTGCGCATCGCCTTTTAATTTACTTATAAACAACATACGCAACAAGCTGTCGTTGATGTTGTACACACTTGCGATGTTTTTTAGCTGCATGACCCAGCCGCGCGCACACGTTTTACCATCAAAGTCCATCAAAGCTTCTTTAGCGAGAGTAAGCGAGACAGGCGCTGACTCCTGCATGGTGATGTTCTTAAACTCTTGTTGTTGCTTCACTCCAACGACGTTAGCTGCTTGCACGTTCATTTGTTGCAGCGTCTCTTTGTTCAATTGAATTTCACCACACGACGGCGTCTTTATAACGGGGACTTCAATTTTTTCTGTATGACGCTCATACAAAACTGCGTCGTTTTGATTTTCTGAGACTTCTGTGGTCATTTGGTCATTTTCGCACATTTTTTCATTTAGACTTTCGTTTAAGCTAAGAAAATCATTTGGTTTTTGTATAAAATGGTTGCTTAAACGCATCGCTCGTTCTTCTTTTGAGCCTTCGGTCGAAAGTTTTATTGCATTTAGCCACTTTTCCACTTGCTCTTCCGTAAAATTGGCAAAATTTAGTTGATTGTTCATTTTAATTTTGTTCTTGGGTTAGGACCACTTCTGAAATTGTGGTAGGTGACCGATCTTAAAACAAAACCACAATTGCGTCGTTAACGTAACAATTTATTTACTTTCTTAATGCCGTACACGTCTTAACTCAATCAACACTTAACATCGAATGTCTCTCCCACTTCAAGTATATACACATTTAGCCTAGCTTAGCATTACTTAACATAATGAGAGCGAGTTAACATCAGTAAACGCTGATGTTAACAGATCATCTGTATTTCCTACTACACTTAGTCGTCGTCGTGGTCATCGCCTGCAATTATTTCTGTTTAGTACACGGCCACACTACGAATACTTCATTTTTTGCTGCAAGCTGAAAAATTACATCAAGTTACAAAGTTAGTGTGGCCATACAATATTAATACTTATTCGTCGTCGTGATCATCGTCATCAATTAGGCTTTCTTTTAGTATACGGCTACACTACGAATAGTTAATGTTTTGCCGCAGGCCGAAAAATCACGTTAAGTTGTAAAATTAGTGTGACCATACAATATTAATACTTTTTCCTTAAACAAGCCGAAAAATCTCATTAAGTTGCAAAATTAGTGTGCCCATACAATATCGTCATCAATAGTACATGGCCACACTACGAATATTTAATTTTTTTCCGCAGTCCAAAAAATCACATTAAGTTGCAAAATTAGTGTGGCCATACAATATTAATACTATTTTTCCGTTTAGTATACTTAATTTTTAGCTGCAAGCTGGAAAATGACATCAAGTTACAAAATTATTGTGGCCATACAGTATTAATACTTATTCGTCGTCGTGATCATCGTCATCAATTAGCTTTTCGTTTAGTATATGGCCACACTACGAATACTTAATTTTTTGCTGCAAGCTGAAAAATGACATCAAGTTACAAAATTAGTGTGGCCATACAATATTAATACTTATTCGTCGTCGTGATCATCGTCATCAATTAGCTTTTCGTTTAGTATATGGCCACACTACGAATACTTAATTTTTTGTTGCCAGCTGAAAAATCACATCAAGTTGCAAAATTAGTGTGGCCATACAATATTAATACTTATTCGTCGTTGTGATCATCGTCATCAATTAGTTTTTCGTTTAGTATACGGCCACACTACGAATATTTAATGTTTTGCCGGAGGCCGAAAAATCACGTTAAATTGCAAAAATTAGTGTGGCCATACAATATTCATACTTTTTCCATAAATTATTTTACCGTTTAGTATAAGTCTACACTACGAATACTTACAAAATTAGTGTGGCCATACGACATAAATATTTATTCGTCGTCGTGATCATCGTCATCATTTAGTTTTTCGTTTAGTTTACGGCCACACTACGAATACTTAATTGTTTGTTGCCAGCTGAAAAATCACATTAAGTTGTAAAATTAGTGTGGCCATACAATATTAATATTTATTCGTCGCCGTGATCATCGTCATCAATTAGTTTTTCGTTTAGTATACGGCAACACTACGAATACTTAATTTTTTGTTGCAAGCTGAAAAATCACATCAAGTCATAAAATGTTTTAGCTGCTTTTACTAATGAAGCGAGCAGGGGGCGAATGCCCCATGTTGATGATTTGCTAGTTTTTCAGTTACTTTCACTCAGGTTAGTGAATAACTTTTTATAGGCGGCCCCGGATCCCCACAACTCTGCCTTAGAGAATGTAGCCCTTGCAGCACCATAATCTATCTCTGGTAGAAGTAGAATAACATTTTTTTTTCTTATTTAATCCGGAAATGTAACGTTACTACGATTCAATGGATGTCGAATTATATGTCATTATACTTGTGTCGTTTTGATAAATAAAATTTTATAAAATGGCGTCGAGTTTGTGTAGTTGTTTATGTGTGCAAAACATGAATGAACATGTCAATTGCATTGAAATAAGGCAATTGAAATTTGTCACAATGAAAAATTTCAATTTTTCATTTCAGTATTCATTTAATTTTTAAAATTTTGCATTCATATTTGGTTGGCTATTTCAAAAGTTTTTTTTATATAATATATAGAGATTAATGCATTTCTTTTGTTAAATAAAGCGATTATACATATATGTATGTATATTGTAGTAAATTGCGTGACAAAACTGGGCAAGGCATGAACTAATTGCTATGCAATATTGCTTGGGTCAATGTTTATATTATATGCACATAACAGATGTATGTACACTTGCGCAAATTAGTCTGTGTACAGTGCAAACATATTTCAAAATTCAGCCTTCATAGTAAATAGATTAACACGTAGAATATGTAAAGTAACAATTTTTTTTTTTAATTTTATAAATAAATTAATATAAGTTAATTTTTACAACTAAAAAAGTCTGCGTACAGAATGTTTTTATGATAATTAAATGACTTCTTCGAGGGATTAATTTGTTTGTATTTTTACGAATTTTTTTATATGGCTTGAAATCGAATGATTTGTTGCAAGTGAAATAAATTCGGATTGACAGAATAGGTTTAAAAAAATAATAATAATAATTTTTTAAATATTCCTGAATATTCTTAGAACCTATTTATGCAAATTTAAAGTTCGATATTTGTAGATAACTATTTATAATTATATTATTTATTCTTTTATATTTTAGAATTAACTTCTACTTAACAATTATATAAATAAATAAAAATTTATAATTATTTTTTTTTTCTGAATTAACCCAAAAAGTAGCATGCACAACTCAAAATGATTTTTCAATTTAAAAAGTTATTTTTACGCTTATTTTAAGCATTACCAAATAAAAATTAATATTCTCTATTAATTAAAAAAAAATAACAAAAAAAATTCAAAATTGTATTTTCAAATTTTCTTTGTAGCGTACACAGACTTTTGCGAGCAAGTGTATGTACATTCGTAAGTGAAAGTCGTATATAATCTTGTATGAAACTAAAATTCTTATCGCTGGTATCATGACTGACATTTATAGCAATTATAAGCAGATCAATAAAGTAACAAAATGGCGCAGCTTTAAAAAAAATATAGCCTACTTTTTGGGGACTATGGGCCTATTATGTAAAAGCATTCAATGTCGAAAAGATATTAAGATTTTGAGAAACTTATAAATAATAAATTTTATTAGCTAGCAAATAATTTTTTTTTCAATTGCTTAAATACAATATATTTTTTTTATTTTATTTATTTATTATAGTAAAGGCTAAGAGCAGTTGGTGTTAGATGGGGCCTCAAACCACAGATCGTAAATTGGATGTACACGGCCATCGTGGAACCAAATCTCCTCTATGGGGCGGTCATATGGTGGCAAGCCCTTGACAAAGCACAAAATCTTAAAACCTTTGACAAAATCAGAAGGCAAGCGGCGATTCGTATAACCGGCGCCCTCAGGTCAACCCCCACTAAGGCCCTGTTTGCGTTGCTTTGCTGGCTTCCCTCGGGACTTCTGGTTAGGCAATCCGCCAAGATTGCAGCAACGCGACTACACACCACTTCTCAGTGGCGTTCCCTATATGGCCACGCCAGCATCCTCAACATGGACCTACCAGTCCCCAATTCCATCGACTACGTCACTAAATACCCTAGTCTACACAGGGGTTTTGACTTATTTATTCCGAGCAGGGAGGAATGGAGTCATAACCAAGTCACCTCCGAAAGCTCCACCGAGATATATACCGACGGATCCAAACTTAATGGTAGGGTCGGCAGCGGAATATTCTCGGAAAAGCTTAACTGGAGGGTTTCCCTTAGACTACCAGACCATTGCAGCGTCTTTCAGGCAGAAGTCCTTGCAATCTATTACGCAGTGAAATCACTACAGGAGGGGGAAAGTCTTGCAACCAACACTACCATTTTCTCGGATAGTCAGGCTGCAATCAAATCCCTCACTGTATTCAACGCCAACTCTAAGCTTGTGCTTGTTTGCCAACTCGCCCTAAACCAGTTATCCCTGCTCTCTAGGGTACATCTCGTTTGGGTTCCCGGACATAGGGACATACCGGAAAACTGTGTGGCGGACGAACTGGCCAAACAAGGCACCACCCTGTCCGCTATCTATCACTGTATGGACATTGGTACACCCCTTGTCACAGTCAAACCCGCACTGCCTGGTCCAATGAAGATTCTTGCCGCATCTCTAGACTCACCTGGCCAAACATTGATGGCAACAAAACCAGAAAGTTGCTTACACTAAATCGCAAATCCCTATCGACCACAGTGTCTATCCTAACGGGACATTGCCTTATGGGTAGTCATGCCGAAAGAATGCGCGCCCCCTTCAACGATTGTTGCCGCGGCTGCGGATCCGAAGAAGAGGAGGAAACCGTTGTGCATTTTATGTGTCAATGCCCCTCCCTGTCCAGAAGAAGATTAAGGACCCCAAGGTCCCCATTTCTGACCGACCTTACAGACCTCTCGAACCGATGTCCTAGGGACATAGCAAGGTTTATTGAGCTTTCAGGCTGGTTCAGCAACAATATGGTTACAGTTGAATAGTCGTGCCTGTTCTTCTTCAGAGCTGACCGTGTGCTGACCACGAATGCCCATATACATAGTTATAAGAGCATCCCTGGTCAGCTCTCGACCAGCGTTACCTGTGGCATCACAAAGGGCCTTTTTGTGCCTAAGTGCGTCTGGGCTCTTCCAAGACAGGCAACTACCTCAACCTAACCTAACCTATAGTAAAGGCTTTGAGTAAACTTAAAACTAATTGTTCCTTATTGAGATAGCCTTTTCTTAAAATAAGATTATTTATATGGTACCAACTGAAAAAAGTTTTTATTTTTTATTTTTATGGGCAATCAACCGTATACGTATCGGCTTATGATCCAATATTGAGTAAATAAAATTAATCGCTACACATTAAACATAATTTAGTTTGTCATAGGGTTCTCAAAAAACAAATTTCGAGCTTTTTATTTTTTTGTATAGTTAGTTGTTGCACAACTACTATATGTTAAAGTATTATTTAATAGTGCTTCCTATATATAGATAGTAAATAATGCAAGCTTTTGAAATTAAAAAATATATTTCACTTCATTTTTTTTATAAAAAAGCAAATGTGCTTGCTTGTTTATGTAGACTTAATTAAAAACTTAAAGAAAAGATGTCATTGACTTTTTCTTAAAACAATCAAAGCACTATGTCTTTAAATCCTCTCTCTTGAGTACTCCTGTAATTATTAACATACTCGCACTACACCTGATATAGATATAATATTTTTTTGCGAGGAAAATGAGTGCAGACAAACTCACTGGCTTACATCTGCTCACTTATTGTCTTAACATTAAATCTGTCTACGTCACTGGCATCGATGCATGAGCTGGTCTGCCCCCTCCTTTGTCAGTTACAGCAATAATTGCAAACATATGTATTCCTTTTACGATAGAACAAGAATTGACTTTTTACCACTACACAGTGGTCGAAAAACCATTTTTTTGGCATCAATTCGAAAAATACATATAAGTTCTGGAAATGGCACTATATGTTACTTACATAAATAGTAATAGATACAATTTTTTTTATTTTTAGCCCCACCCATATGAACTCAATCATTGTTTTTATAGAATAATTTATTTTATAATTTTTTAAATCTTGGATTTTGATGATTTTTTTTTTTGCCAATATTCAGCTTGTACATTTTTTTTGCGAACTTCCGCAAGTTATCGAGTTAACGATAAATGAATACTCTTTTTAAAAAAGGCATATTTTATGCATATTTTTATATATATATTTAACACTCTAATGCCTAATAGTGCCTTAAGGCACTTTTTGTATTTTTGCAAATAATAACAAAGTACCAGCTTTTACATAATTTGTATTTTTTTGTTAGTTCCTAATAAACACACTAAATAAGTTATAAAAGATTTGAAAGCTCCTCAAAGCTTTTAAAGGTACCTTTTTTCGATAAACACAGCACATGTGTTTTTTACGATTTTTATGTGCGGTTGCGAGTTGTCGTCAAAAATTGTTCTTTAAAAAAAACATAAAAAAAAAATAAAATCAGAACCTTTTAATACTATAAAGGCTGTTCTAAAATCTAAAAATTTCATATGCGACTTTTTTTTGACTTTAATCCTTAAGGAACTTTTGCAGATTTTCTCAGCTTACAGGCAAACGAACAATCCTAAATAATTTTAGAGGTCATTTTTTAATTTACGAGCCAAAATCTATCTTAGAAAAAATTATTCCACCATTGCTGAACAAATATTTTTAAAATGGGCATTAAAGGGTTAAAAATATTGTGTTTTAATGCTGCAGAAAACTTGCATCATCATTTCCTTTATCTCTGCAGCATAGGAACTCAAAAAAAAAATATTAGTTAATACATTTTTTTTTGGATTTTTAAATTAAAAAGCGATTTCTGCTCAAAAATAAGATTAATTACATTTCATGCGCATAAATTCGCTGAAGAAAAATTCAAGAAACTCTAAAAAAGTTATAGTTATTTGAATATTTGACACATTTTTTCCAAGCAGATATTAAAAAAGCGCCATTGCTGCTATGGGATACCAGGAATTTTTAGTTTGATTCCCAACCCATTGCCAAAATTTAAGAGCGCTCTCTGTACAATATAACGTCACGCCAGATACTTAGGCAAAGAAAATCAAAAATGAGAAAAGTTTTCTTGATTTAATAACTTGTAAAATTAACTTATTTTATTTCGAACCATACTAAAAAAGAACGCACTATATATAAAGGCTTGGCCAATTCTTACGCACTTCACTTTTTGTAACGTAACGCCATGAGAAAATCTTTTTATCAGTAGGATGTTGTAATTTTTTAATAAATATAGTGCAACTTAATTGCTACGTGAGTATAAAAAAATGTATAAAATATTACAAACGTAACGTCACGCCAGAATGAAAATGCATATATTTTTTGAATAACTATATTAAACAGCGCGTTTGTATAACTGTACACAATATTTTTAGCTTATTGTTAAAAATTAAACTCTTAAATTTTTTAAATAACAAACAATTAAATATTCACAAAAAAGTTAAGCCTTGCGCCAAAACGAAAATGGATTTCGTACCAGTGTGCGCAGCATAAATGACTTGCTCCATAAGGCTTTGCTTTTGTACGACGTCGTACAGGACTGGCTGATTTGAATATCAATGAGCACGGCTGGAATACATAATACAAATTAAGCCTGGTTCAAAGCTGCATAAGAGACGTTGCAGACTGGAGGCAGGCAGGTGGCAGGTGGCATGTGGCAGCGGGGCCAGACATAGAAGAAACAGAAGAACAGAAGAAGAAACGAGGCACTTAATCAGCGTGTAACAGCTGCTTGCAACATCAGCTGTGTCTGGGCCAGAGGCAGCATGAGAGACGCAGGCACAAATGACAGCTGCAAATGTTGCAACTACAAGCCGCAAGGTTGCAAAAGCAACCACAAGCCTTGCCGCAGCAGCAATTCGAGTCGGCCTGGGACTGGGGCAGTGTCAGAGTGTCAGAGAACTTATGAAAATCAAGATCAGCGCAGCTCACGGTTGCTTCGGTTCGTGCAACCTGCTTTTGGGCGTCTGGCATGAAAAATTTAAAATGTTTTTAAGTGCCAGAGTAAAGCGCAAAGCCTCGACCGCAACTTGGGCGTGCAACGTTCTACGGTCTACGGTCTACGTTCAACCAAAGCCAAGGCAATCCGAAAAAGCAGAGCACTGACGTCAGAGCTAAGGAGCAGCAGCAGTGTTGGCAACCGACGCCACTTAAGTCTGTCGTCTGGCAGTGGCATGCCCCAAAAGGTATAGCTACTTTGCACCCACTCAAACCGCCCGATACCCTAACGTAAATGAAGTGAATCAGTCGGAACAGTGCAACCACTTGAACCAAAAGAAGGGGATTGTATTCGGTTTCTTCCGCCAGCTATGAATACTTTTTTTTTAAGTCTGATTGCAAGAAAGAAATTATTTTATTTAACAATGGTCCGCGTCTCGGAAAATAAATAAAAACAGCGGAATACGCTTAATTCTTTTAAAAATAATTTTGACTCTTTCTTTTTTTATATTTAAATATATTGATATTTTATAATTAACTAGTAGACGGGATAGACCTTATTCTGCCCGAGCTTTGGTTTGTCTGCTATTAGTGGAGTACAGTAAACGCTAATTAAAAGATAGAAGATGACGAATTGGTGCACTATACTTTAAAAAAAATATTTGTAATTTAAAAAAATGTTCAACCTTACTTAGCGCAAAAATAGTATTTTTTTTGTAAATTAACAGAATTTTTAAAATGACATTTAATTAGAAAAGCTAAGTAGAGTAAATTCTGGGAAAATTAAAAAAATTCTTTATACTTAATACTATTTTTTTTTAGCAACTTTAAACAAACCTTTAAAATTCTTAATTTGTTTAAATTTTCGAGAGATCAAAATTTTATAAAAATATATTGGAGAAATTTTTGCAAATAATTTTCTCAGTTTCCATTAAATTTTAAAAACCTGTGCTGTATGCTAACTTAAAATAGAATGTATAAAATTTTAACTTTCTGACTATAGTTTATAGAATATAAAAAAGAGCATTTAAATATCGGCTTTAAATTAAAAATATTTTTTTCAAAAATATTTCATGTTTTTGGCTTTAGTTTCTTGTTAATCTGCGTTGGTTGGGCAGCTCAAGAGATTTGAGTTCAAAAAACTTATCTGCCACGCCTACTTCAGCCTGTTACATACGTTGCATAATTGCATAAAACCCTGGATACTTTGGTTACAGGGTATAAACACTAAACCTTTGCAATTCCAACTGCAAACTGGCAGTTGTGGTTTACGGGCAGAGCTACTTAGTCGACGTTGCAAGGTACGTAGCTATAGTATATGTTTGTGTCGGGGTGTGTTGCAAGTTGGCATAGTATACATGGCGCCTAAAACGCTGCAACATTTATTCTTCGTTTTTGCGGCTGCTCTGAAAACTCAAAACCAAAAAAAAATTAGGCCCTTTGCCTGCAGCTTTAAAAGTAAAAACGCAATGGAGTGTTGAAAATTCATTTTATTTCGGAATTAGTTGCTACAATCAGAAAAACAAAATAGTTTCATGCTAGAATTTTTTGTTGCAAGTATTAAAAAATAAAATACTTACAAGCTCTATACTAAACAAGCTCTTGTGCGCTTTGAGAGCACTTCTTAAAATCATTCTAAATATTCTTAAATTAATTTCTGTCTTAAAAAAAGCCCTCTTTTTAATAATATAAAAATTACTTTTGGCACCGCAAGTCTTTTTTTGAGCTGGAAATTCTTGACTTCTTACAAGTCGAGGTAGTTAGCCATTAGCCTATGTAGGGGGAATCACGCAGAGGTATTAGTACAGAGGCTAGCATGCCTATGCATCACAGGGGCCATGAGAACTACCCCAACTGCTGGCATGGAAGCACTGCTAAATTTACCACCGCTATACCTAGCAATACAGGAAGAGGCTGCAATGCAAGCACTCTCAATCCACTTGAAAGAAAAATTCAAACCAGGAAACCTTACTGGTCACCTACAAATCCTTAACAGGGTCAAAATTGCTACATATATGACCCAGGCAAACGACCATACAGACCCAGTACTCAAATTCACCAAGAGATACAAGGTCATGTTCCCATCTAGAGAGGAATGGAATGCTAACCCAGTGTGGTTACATGACGACTCGCAAAAATGGTACACAGATGGATCCAAAACGCTTCACGGTGTAGGAGCAGGAATAGTGGGCCCCAGAGCACACAAATCAATCACTCTAATTACCGACACTACAATTTTCCATGCGGAGCTATACGCTATAATGGAAACAGTGGAAATACTATCAAAAAGAGGACTCAAGAGAGTCAAGATCAAAATACTCTCAGACAGTCAATCAGTCCTCAAAGCACTAAAAAGCTACACTTTCACTTCAAAAGTCCTAATAGAGTGCAATAACGCACTCAATCAACTGGCCACCCACAACCAAGTCTCTTTGATTTGGGTGCCCGGACATGAAGGACACGAAGGTAATGAAAAGGCGGACCTTTACGCTAAAGAGGGGGCGGTCAAGCTATTCATAGGCCCAACTCCCTTCTTTGGCTTCAACAAAAATAACATAAAACAAGAGACCAAAAAATGGACTCGACAAAAAACATCGGAATACTGGAACGGCATTAACGGCCTTAATCATTCCAAAAAATTCTTGAAATTCGACGCCAAAAGAGCAAACAGCAATCTCACTCTAAACAGGAAAAGTCTAAAGACACTCTCGGGAGCACTTACAGGCCACTTCGCCTGCAAAAAACACCTACACAGAATAGGTATATCCGATTCGTATACTTGCAGATTCTGCTGTGATGAGGAAGAGTCCATGGAACACCTGATCACAAACTGTGAGGCACTAGGCCATAGGAGACAAAAATTTTTAGGTGCATACATACTAGAAGATGAAGACCTTCAAAAGCTCCCCCCGAAAGAGCTGGTTCGCTTCCTCGACATACTAAATGTCTAAAGATAAAGGGGTGCACAATAGATCAAACTGGTCGCAGTGCATATAGGCCTTTGCCTAGCCCCACTATTACAATACAATACTCCAGTCGACTGGAATCCCACATCCATACATAGATGTATAGCTATTGGCCTGTAAATAAATATATGCATGTATAAACAATTATTAACATTATGCCTTCATTAATTCATTAAATTTTTATTATAAATTGTCTATTATAATTTTATTATTTGCATTTAATGCTAACACAAGAATGTTGAATAGCGAACTTTGCCCTCTCTTATAGCTTTTGTTATGCCTACGCCAAAACTTATGAAGTACAGTCAGACCTTGTATGACGCGTCGTTTGTGTTTTATTCTTTTGATTAAAAATTAAAAAAAATCCCTTCCCTTAACACAGTCTCAATATCCCAATTAAAGAACAAGCTAGAACCACTTAAATGGATATGTAGATAAAAACATAAAAATTATTTTTGCCTCCTGGAAATACTACCATCAATTCACTTCCAACGCGGAAATTAAGAAAAGTACAGGATATAGTATACATCATGTTCGGGATTTTAGCAAACATTTTTTAATTTCAAAGGAATTTCCCGTCACATGCCTGAGATTAGACTACCTAAGCTAACCTAAGGCTTGTGATGGGTCAGGACCGAGATCATCATTTGTCGCCCTTCCCGAACTATTTCGAGGATTCTTTAAACTGATGTACATATCCTATTGCTGAACTTGTCAGACAAAAAGTATGGCGGATGGTTTCTAGCTTCTCCTCATCTCCAGGAGAGAAGTCGTGCATCTTGCTATTTCTAACGCCTTCTACTCTTGTATTTGCAGGCATACCAGAGTGACCAGATACCCAAACGAGTTGGGTTGTGATGAGCCATGACAAAGCCTGCCGATAAAAGTGTGGCCAAAGGTTCTGATCCATGTTGCTGCTGGCCAAACTGAATAATGCAGCACCTTTTTGAACCTTCTCCTGTTAAGACTGGATATCCGTACGCTTTCAATACTCTCTCTCCAGAAGGACTGTACTTACTTGAGTCATTCTATGTCAAACCAGCCACCCCATCCTCACACTTTAATTTTTAAGATACTTAAATCAACGTTTTTGGGCTTAAAATTTTCGTATTTTCGTCTTATTTTTAAAGCCGAATGGCGATTTTTATATTTTAAAATGGCGGAGCTACAATGGCCGCCACTTGTGTTTAGTATTTACATGAAAAAAATTTTTGCGGAAAACGCTTTGTACGGAGGTACCACTGTATCAATGCTTATATGTGTATGTGTGTACGTACAAGCCTGGACTAAAAGTTGTGGAAACCCACAGATTCAATTTTATGCAATTTTAATTACACAGCCACACAAAAAAAAAAAATGTGGTACAGTCGAGGCGGTGCCCGACAGTGGAATACCCCGTACCTTTTGTCTCGAAAAAATTGTTCCTGCATATGCCTTCTAAGAACTTTCCAATTGGAATTTATTTTTTTTTGGTGAAATTCTATATTTATACCTATAAGTTCCCTAAATTTTTACCCATTTTAATGAAACTCAAATATTACGTCAAAGAAGTTATTGAAAGTATTTCGGGTAGGTTTCAAGTTGGTATGTTGAGGGGTGTGGGAGAAAACACGGTAAATCGGTTGCGGGGGGTGGGAGGACCGCATCGATAAAATTTGGATGTGGATTTGTACATCTTGTTCAGCTTACCAAAAATTGTGATTCTAGGTCACTTGTAACCGTAATTACGAGGAGTCAAATATTGACGCAGTTTATAGGCAAGGGTGGTGAAATTTGTACATTTTTGACTATAACTTTTGCTGTATTTGTCCGATTGTGTTAATTTTTTACACACAGATGCATGTAACCACAACGCATCGCTCTGTTTAATTTCAGATGAAAATATTAAACCGTGTGGCTAAAAACCGCGAAACTCTACTGCGGGGGAACGGGGAAAGATATTGACATGATTCAACAATCTTCATCTTTCCAGGAAATATGCGCACCTGCTGGTAAAGTTTCGTGTCTCTACCTCTTTTAGTCCCCGAGAACGTATGAACGCCTAGGACGGACGGACGGACGGACGGACGGACGGACGGACATGGCTCAATCGCTACCCGAGGTTATGATAAGCATTTTGGTATAAAGGACTTGGGGTCTGCCACGCCTCCTTCTGTCCGTTACATACATTGCACAAATCTAGTATACCCTTTGTACCTATAGGTACAGGGTATAAAAATATATTAAAAAATTTGGATGAAGAATTAAGATCATTTCTTCTTTAAGTTCTTTAGGTTTTTTTCTACTGCCCATAAACATGTTAGGTATCTGGGTGATCTTGGCACAGACTTAACAGCCCAGGGTCACTGAATTAAAATTCAAGGCCAAATAAGGCCCAGGTGATCAAATAAGCTCAAAAAGCATCATAAAACGATTTATTTTTGAGCTTATCTCAGATATCTGACGTGCTGGGGAGTTTTGAAAAAAATATGTTGTCGTGTTTCTTCAGCTTAGGAGAGAGCTTTGACTTGCAGGATCGATTCGTCGGGTGGAAATAACTTAGATAATATATAGTATGCTTTTTCAACAGATCATAACAGATCATTTTTAGTGTGGCTGTGTTATCCTTTTATTGGATCAACCGCAACGCTCCAGAGAGAGCTAAATCTGATGCCGTTTAAAAAGCAGGTATTGAGATCGACTGAGAACTCCCGCCAACACATACGCATGGAGTCTAGGGTAGGCTTAAAGAGGAGACACTTTGATAACCTTCTCGCACCCTTAACTTTGATACGTAGCAGCGGATAGGGCGGCGTCAGAGGAACCACAAATTCTATATAAACCCAGCGATTGATTTTAATTCTTATCGGCTGAATGTAAAATATTATTTAAAGAACCCATACACAATGGGAGAGTTGTACAACTTGGCTGCTTATCGAGCAAGTTGTACCAACGATTGCATCGTGTGTGGGGTCGATCGATACTTCAAAATGTTTCAATTTTTTGATAAACTACCAAATTGTCTGTTGCATCGTGTATGACTTGGACAATAAAGACTGAATTAAATTAATGCTACTAACATCTACAAGATTTTTCGCATACATTTTTACCGATTTCGATTTTCGAACTTTTCGCGAAGCCTTTTAATCGAAGATGTTGGTTTTACTATATTGGCTTTCATATGCCGATGAGATGATGCAAGTTTATGTGCATGTAGTTCGATTTTCCGGACAGTAAGCAAATTGACAGAAATATTTAAAACCACAGATGAGCAATTTTTGGAATGATTTTTATAAAATTTTTACAAACACTAGAGGAAAGAATGAACTTAAGCTCAGTTCCGGGCAACTGGTATTGAAATTGTGCGGAACTAAACTTTTTGAAGCATGCAAAATTTTCAAACTTACTGTGGGGGCCCACCCGTGGCTTTTATCCGGCCCTGTGTTTTATAGTATTCAAGTATGGCATTTGACACTTTATGTTGTGATTTGCAGAAAGAATTTATGAAAGTTTTTTTTTTTTTGAGTGTTGTTTTTTTTTGTTTTTGTTTTTACGGTTTTGTTGTTTTGCCTCAAGCATAAATGCAGTTATTCAAATTATACATGCATTTTGTGGGATCGTCAAAGTGTTGGACAACGCCCAAAAGAAAATTCTCATGCTTTTGGCATGTCAATGTGATTGTGTGTGTGTGGGTGTGTGAGTGTGGATGTGTGGCTAACACCGCCATCATTTATCATACGCATGGCCCTATTATGGCTACTTAAGCGCAGCCCAGCCTAAACAATAACGACAATGACTGGCAAGAGGCCTAGAGAGACCGGGAACAACAATGGGACAAGTCGCCTGGCGCCCCAGTAACAATAACCCCCCTCCGCATAACCAACCCTAGTAACAGCACAGCACTGCCTAGCCTAGCCCAGGCCAGGCCAGGCCAGGCCAGCCCAGGCCAGCCCAGGAGTGATAGAAACAGCCAAAAACACAAACATACACGGAACTCTTAACATACTAGTAGTAGTAACATTTGATAGCATTCACAGGACGAAAAAGTCCTTGCAAGCCCGAAAATTGTGTCGCAATAAACTTAATTAACAAGTGATTTGAACAACATTTTGTGCCGACATCAAGATGGCCATTAAAACCGGTTAGACTGGCTGGTGACTGTTAAGTTCCCGATTTTATGCCCATCCACTGCCGCAATGGGCGTGGCTGCAGCAGCTATGTATCCTTGGAGCTATGCATGGTGGTGTGGCTAGCATTATTTATAGAAATGGCTGAAAGTTGTTTTTGCTCTTAACCATATTATAAATGGAATTTAATAACTTTTGCGTCTTAAAGTGTATTAATTAATAAAAATTTAAAGCTGTCAACTTGTGGCTTACCGCAGCACTTTTTCGATATATAGATGTAAAATAATTTATAGCATAAATGCTGGACCCATGATGGTGCTCAAAACCGAAGTTAAGCTCTGACCACTAAGCAACTATGGAGTTTGGCAAGCGGCAAAATTTGAAAACGTCTTGAACGGAAAACCCTGAAAGGTAGAAGGCTCTCTTAACGCAACTCAACACCCAAAACTAATCCGAAAAGTTCGCTGATATCTGTATATCTGAGTTAAGGTGTCAAAAAATGATTGCAACGAACACGGGCGTATTGAGAAGTCCTTTACCTTACCGAAGTCTTTTTAGATCCTTGACAGACCGGCTTTGGGTTATTCCTCAGTACTGGTCACTATGGCGACTATGGTGCTACTCTTCGCAACAGGTGCGGATCTAGAATTTGGTCTTGGGTGGGGGTTCTTCACTTCGTGTATATATCAGATTTCAACCAATTTCCCGGGGGGGGGGGGTCTAAACCCGAAACACCCCCTTCCCCCGGGGAACCGCCATTGCTTCGCACTAATCTCTGTCTGGTCACTGGCTTAGGGTCCGGAAAAGTGAAGTGTACTTAAACGTGAAGCTGCCGCCTAATCGGAAGTGGAAGCCGAAGCATGCCTTTACCCGGCTGGAATGGAGAATCTGTCAACAGATCTAACAGATTATTTGTGCTCCATAATATCATTAGATGAACATATATAACCAATAACCAATAACCATAACGATTGCCTGTTAGTACGTGACTGATGATGTGACTGATGATGATCCACAAACTGATTATTGTTTCCTCAAACTCTTTAAAAGGTGATGAAGCTTTCGACGGCAGTCTATCGTTATATAGGTTACTTGGACTTGTACATCGATAGCTTGATAGCTTTTTACAATAGTAATCAGGAAAACCAGCTACAAAAGGAATCTAAAATTTTTTGGGAAGTCTGCTACAGACGACTAAGCTGGAGTCATAACCTTGGGCAGTGATTGAGCCATGTCCGTCTGTCCGTACGAACAACTATATCGCAGTAATAACAAGACGATAGGGACATCAGATTTAAGATAAGTTCTGCCGTTTGGTGTGGACATCTAGGTCCATTCCCAAGTAGGAGAATTGTGAGGTTTAAATTTAAATCATTTCGGTATAAAGAATACAACTGCCAACACCTTTTACAAAACTCTAATACACGAACTTTTTCGTACAGCATGTATTTACTATATCTCAATTTGTTGTTTAAATTTTTCTAACTAAAGAATGTCCTAGAATAGAATTTGAAAACATTTGGAAGTTGAGTTAAACTAGCTCTGCTCTAAATGACAGCATTTTTTCTATGCCAAAATAATGTTTTCTGAAGCCTTGAAAGGATTTAAGTGTTATAAGCCATTTAGATTTGTTGAACGACATAATTTGCTAGCATACTTTTTTGGGGCTACACAACTTAGCCCTAAAAGCCATTTAATACATGCCAATAAAGTTGCCTGCTTTTGTAAATGGCTCAAAAATAAATTGAAATATTATTATTTCCTTTAGCCATAACGAAAGTTTAGCGACCTTTGGCCATTTGCTATGCCAAATGGCTGCAAAGGTCACGGCACTGACTTTCGACACACGACACTCACCTGTTGCTTTGTGCCGCGCCGAGCAACGACTGTGGCTACAATTTGCTTGCTGGGCCTTCTTAACCGCATTGGGCATTTGCGGTCAACTTAAGAGCTATAATACAAAGACAAAGCCAAGTTAGGACTACACAGAGCACACAGAGAGCGGCAGTAAGGCAAGAGCGTAAACGAATTAAGAGTACCTAAGTTAAAGCAAAGCATAACGACACACTGACTTAATTTCAAACACACGTACGTACACGCACACACACATACAAATAAGCTACTGCACGCTCTCTTTCGCTTAGCTGAAGAGAGTAAGCACGTGCTGAATATGTTCGCAGCCGGCAATCTTTTTTAAAATTTGTTGCTCTTCGAACATGTTTCAGTATGAACTACAACTCTCTGAGTGTCAAACTCGTCCTGTTTACATTAGAAAATGTCGTAGCGGGTTGGGGGAGTTGTGTCAGTCAAAGTTAAGGCAGCTAAGAGAAAGTTATAACCGCAAACAAAAATAATTTGCATACATGAGGTTATTAATTAATTTGAAGTGTTGGCTTAGTATTGATTGCAAATATGTTGGATTTTGGCATTAATCAACACTGCAGTTATAGCTCTATTTTTGTACTTTTTCTTTTTGCTTTTAACAAAAATAATTTGCATACAGTATTCATTAATAGTATTTGCTTAGAATTTTTTGCAATTACACATTTATGCGTTAACCAACACTGCAGCTAGAAACACAATACAGGCAATAAAGGAAATCTAAGCACAACGCTATATTGAATATTTATGGGTAAAATAAATAAATTTTTTTGAAAACGTGAGGTTTTTTAATAAATATGTTATACTGTTCATTTATATAGTCAATTAAAAAAGTGTTGTGTACTATTTTTGCACTTAATAAAAATAATTTGCATACATGCGCTTATTAATTGAATAACTGTGTTTGCTTTGCATTTATTGCAAAGTTTAAGTATTTGTGCCTTAACTAACACTGGATTTGAAATAACAATAACAATAATCTATACAGTTTATAAAAAAAGTCTTGGCTCTGCACTATTTCGGTAAATAGCATTTATCTACACAACAAAAATAATTTGCATATACAAGCTTATTATAATATGCAATTATATATATTATATATATATATATATATATATTTGTACAATAAATTTGTGTTTGCTTAAAATTTATTATTAGTACGTAAAAACACTGAAAAAAAATTCTAGTTTAGTTTTTATTTTTGCTGTTTAGTGTAGTAAACATAATTTGCATACATAAGGTTACTAATTAAATAATTGTGTTTGCAATACTGCACAAAATGCATACAGCGATAAAAAAACCAAATTTTTTTTAAATTAGTATCAAATATATATTATATAATAAATATTTAATAAAAATAAATAAATCATAATAGTATATAAATTTATTAATGATGAGAAGATGTAGCATGTAAAGAAACATATTAGGGTATTCACACATATCATTTAGTGTCAGTATTGGTATGTTTTTATACCCTGTACCGTATGGTACAAAGGGTATATTGTGTTTGTGCAAGCCGAAAATGTATGTAACGTACAGAAGGAGAAGTCGGAGACCCCCCAAAGTTACCTAAAGTATGATCAGAGTGACTAGAGAAGTCGATATACCCATGTCCGTCTGTCCGTATGAACGCCTAGATCTCAGAGATGGTAAGAGCTAGAGCAACCAAACTTTCAGATAAGATCCCTTATTAATCCATAGGAGACAAGTTTATTTTATTGTTTTTGATATCGGGACTACATTATATAGCTCCCATAGGGGTGTTTCAGAGGACCTCGAAAAAAAGCAAAAGTTTTCGATGGATAATTCGTTTGCTTATGAAGATATCATAACCAAATTTGGCAATCGGAAGTTTTTTAGAAACTCCCAGCACTGTACCAAATTTTATCAAAATCGGTTGACTATATCATATAGGTCACATAGGATCGATCGGTCGAAAATTTGTTTTTTGTACAAAATTCGTTGTGTTTCGTTTGTTTGTAAAGATATTGTAACAAAATTTGACATTAAGAAGTTTTTTGGAGTTCCCAAGCACTATAACAAATTTAATAAAAATCGGTTGACTATATCATATAGCTGCCATAGGACCAATCGGTCAAGAAATCGTGTTTTGTACAAAATTCGTTGTGTTTCGTTTATTTGTGAACATACCGTAACCACATTTGGCATTAATAAGTTTTTTAGAGTTCCCAAGCACTGTACCAAATTTGATCAAAATCGGTTGACTATATCATATAGCTCCCATAGGATCGATCGGTCGAAAATTTGTTTTTTGTACAAAATTTGTTGTGTTTCGTTTGTTTGTCAAGATATTGTAACCAAATTTGGCATTCGGATGTTTTTTAGAGATCGTCAACACTGTACCAAATTTTATCAAAATCGGTTGACTATATCATATAGCTCTCATAGGGCCGATCGGTCAAAAAAAAGTTGTTGATTAAAAATTCGTCTGTTTTTGGTTGTTTATGAAGGTATCATAATCTAATTTGGCAATCAAATGTCTTTTGGTGTTCTTAAGCAATTTACCGGATTTTATTGCAAGCAGTGGTACAGGGTATCCCAAAGTCGTCTGCGCCCGACTTTAACGTACGCCATCTTTTATTTTCGATATTTTTGAAGATTTTTTCATAAAAGTCTATCTTTAACAATTGAATTAGGCGCACTTTGAGCTACAATTGCTGCATTTAATGCATTCCAAATTTATATTTTATATTTATTTAATTTATTAAGTTTGGAGCCGCCCTATCCAATGACTAATGGGTGCACTAGTAGTTTAAGTTTAAGAGCAATTTTTCAACACTGGTTGCTAAGTTTTGCACCTTTTCACTTTTGCATAAATAAAGAAAAATCTAAAAAAAAAGAACAAAATGGTAATAAACGATTTATAATAAAAAATTTCTTAATAATGGATACTATACTAATCTGTACCAAGACTTTAGTAATACACTGTATACATTGTCTATCAACTGCACACAACTTAAAATATGCAAATATTTACCTATGTAGCACTCAAGTGCAATGCATGCAACTGACAGCGAAGACAGAAATATCTATAATATGTACTATATATGTATGTACCTTTGGATACATAATACATACACATACCAAATACATATCTATGCCATATGCCAAACATAGATCTCTGTCTGTCTGTGAAAATCAAATCAATTTCAATATGTATATGACTGCCACAGTGTTTAGTTGCGCTCTAAAATTGAAATCCATAAATGAATTACATTGTGAATGGCAAAAGTTTTTTTTTTTTTATTTTTATTTTTTTTTTTGGGCGCCCAGTTGCTAAAATTAAATTTATTTATTTGTCTTTGTTTTGTTTGCGCAATAGCTTTATTGAGTTTTATTTGTTTTCAAAACTTACTAAATGAACAAAATTCGAAATCCTAAAAAAAAAAACAAGTGGGTTGCTTACAGTCGGGATATGACGAATATAATATGCACTAGAAGAAAGTATTTCTATAATTTCCTCATAAGGAGTCCATAGTGTAGGGACCTTTTTATGACTTTATCAATATCTTTAGAAGTTTTGGTCTGATTGTAATTATTTTTATAAAAGCTAAAAACAGACAATATATATAAGCAAAATTTACATTTTGGTATTTTTGACAAATAAAAAAAAAATACATTTTACAAAAAAAAAAACGTTTAAAATGTTAAATAAATATATATATTTTTTTTTTAAATTTAAAGTTTTATCAAGTTTATTTAAAAATTGCAAATATCTTTAATTCTTTACGAGATATGTCGTGTCAAAGGCAACTCTACGCAAATATTCATTTATCGATAAATTTCAAATATTCAGATTTAAAAATTTTGTTTTCATAAATGTTAAAAAAAGCTATTATATTTTTATTTAATGTTGTATCTTTTATTAAAACAAAAATGCAAATACCTTTATTCGCTCAAAAGCAACTCTACTCAAATATTCAGCTATCAACAAATTTTAAATTACATTTTTTTTTTTAAAATTAAAACTTTAACTCAGTCTTTTATTAAAAAATATTCAAATTAACTAATACGTGTCAAAGGAAACTCTACCCAATTATTCAGTTATCAATAAATTTCAAGTTTCTAAATCTTAAATATTAAAAAATCTATTTTTTTTTTAAATAAAAGTTGTATCTTTTTTAAAATAAATGCAATAACTTTATTCGTTTAAGAGATATGTCGTGTCAAAGACAACTTTACTCAAATATTCAGTTATGAAAAATATTGAAAAAAAAATCAATTCTTTAATTTGAAGTTTCATCTTTTATATAAAGAAATGCAAATATTTTAATTCGCTTACAAGATATGTCAGGCAACTCTACCCAAATATTCATTTATCGATAAATTTCAAATACATACGCAGATTTAAACATAATGTTTAAAAAATTTAACAAAACGCTAAATTTTTGTATTTAAAGTTGTATCTTTTATTAAAACAAAAATTCAAATACCTTTATTGGTTTACAAGACGTGTCGTGTCAAAAGCAACTCTACTCAAATATTCAGCTATCAACAAATTTCGAATTTTTAAATTAAAATTTTTTTTTTTAAATTAATGTTTTGTCTTTTATTAAAAAATATGAGATATGCCGTGTCAAAGGCAACTCTACCCAATTATGCAGTTATCAATAAATTTCAAGTTTCTAAATCTAAAATATTAAAAAAATAATTTTTTTTTTAATAAAAGGTGAAAATTTTTTTTAGAATAAATGCAATAACTTTATTCGTTTACGAGATATGTCGTGTCAAAGAGAACTTTACTCAAATATTCAGTTGTGAAAAATATTGAAAAAATCAATTTTTTTATTTAAAGTTTTATCTTTTATTTAAAAAAATACGAGATATTTCATGTCAAAGCGATTCTACTCAAATGTTCAGTTACCAGTAAATTTCAAATTTTTTAATTTAAAATGTTAAAAAAATATATTTTTTTTTAATATAAAGTTGTATCTTTTGTAAAAAAGTATATTTATTCGTTTATGAGATATGTCGTGTTGAAGTCAACTCTACCCAAATATTTACTTATCGTTAATGTTATGAATAATCGGAATTTCGCAAAAACAAAATCACGTGTAAAATACTGGTAAGTGACTTATCAAAATCGATAGAGATCCATTCAAAAACTTAGCTGAACTTAGTTTTGGCCATATGTATTATATTTTATACTTTATAGGAGACGCCTTCTTTGCCAAAACTTATTATACCTTTGGTACAGTGCATATAAAGTGGGCCGGCTACAGTCTAACAATATTTCGACTATCGTATACCTTTTGATTTAGATATGCATTGAAAAAAGTTTGGGAATCCGTATATTTTTTTATTTAAGTTTTTATTATATTATTTATTTTTTTTTTTAAATTTTTAACTTTCTGTGTACTTGTAACTTTTCCTTTCTAGTTCAAATGAGTCTACAAAAGCAATTTTTGTTATTATAGCTTTTTTAAAGATACAGCTTTGTCCATACTTTTGTACTTTATAATAATGACTTTTAGATAGGCTACTAAGTAAATGATCTAAGAAAATTGGAAGATCTATCTGTCAAGTTTGTCTATTGAAAAATTTCGAAGTAAAAGGAAAAACTCAATGCAAATGAAGAACTGAAACAGCTGCAACTTTTTATAAAACTTCAAACTGCAAGGGTCTCAAGATACAGAAGAACAAGACGAAATCGATTTCTTTTATCATCCTTGCCATTTTAATATACGCTTTCTAGGGTGTTAGAGCGTACGATTTTTAGCTCGTTACTAAAATCTTTTGAGCTTAAAAAAAGCCTTTCTCTTTAAAAAAATTGCTTCAAAATCGAATGAGAACTTTACAAGCTAAAGAGAGTATTTTATAATCAGCATGAGTCAACATCTTGCCAGCTAACAAGTTTTTTTTTGCTCTCTCTGCACTTTGTTGTAACTCGCCACTAGATGGCGCTTTAACATATTTAGCTTTAACTTTAGCACTCCAATCAATGTTTGCTTATTAAATAGTTAATATCTTGTATATAGCTTGATTCTTTGAAGTCTTAAGTTTTGTATTAAATATTTAATTCGATTAAGGCTTCACATTTTAACGTAGTATGATAGAAATATAAAATTTAAACAACAAGCAGCCTTTATAAACTTTTGGCGTGACGTTAAGTTTGTATGTTAAAAAAATACGTAACGTACGCACTTAAGTAGCGCTAACACATGCGTTCTTATCAAAAAAAAGATGTAAACAAAATTGCACATGGCGTGACGTTACAAAGAATTGCAAAATCGCCATTTTCTGTGAACTGCTCAAGCACTTTGGCATACATTTTTTTTATACGATTTGACATAATGTTAATAAGTAAAAATATAATTTTCTCGTTTATTTGTTAGCCTTTGGCGTGACGTTACTCAAGTTTCTATCAAAAATTTTTTATTCATGTATTTTTCAACTATTTTACTCAAAAAAAATAATAAAATTTGAGCCAATATTAAGAACTGTATATAAAATATACTTCACTTGTTGAAAAAAGTATTATCTAGCATAATTCTCAGAAAACCTTCTAGATAGTAATATTTTAGAAAAGCTACTATTGAATATACTTAAATCCATAACTGGCACACAAATCTGCTTATCCTCTTAAAGTAAAAATTTTCTTAAATTTAAAGAATTCATTGCTTGCTCAAGTTGCCAGCAGCCAAAGCTTTACAAAAACGCAAAAATAAAGGTTAAATAAGAAATAATGCTATCTTGGCCGAAATGCGGCTATCTTCAAGTCATTGTCGAAGATTTATTAAACATCAGGCCCTCGGCAATGTGCTGGTTGATATTCATTTAATCTCAGATAGTTGGAAACAGCAATTATTAAGCTTAAAAAAGGATTTCCTTAAGCTCAAGGTCACACAGAACGTATGAGTCACAATGTTGGAACATCCGGAATTTGGTATTGTCAACATTTATGCTATCAATTGATAGCAGATATAAGATACAGAAAATTCGCAACCTCAAACTACAAAAAGTTAGCCGCAAACAATGTTTCTTATTATACCGCCAAGAAAATATCATGTCTTTAAAGTGTTAATCAAAAGCTTAAAGTTTTGTACAGTGAGATCACAAAGTATTCGCACACCTAAAAAAATATCACAATGAAGGCTTATGCGAATAATTTTTGGTCTTTAAATAGTCATGAATGTTCTGTATTTTGATTCCAATATATCAGTTGAAAAAAAAAAACACATTTTTTTATCCTCAGTTTAAGAATGTTGTTCCTAAATTACGATTTTTTAAAATAAAGCCCAAAAATATTGATTTAACAGGTATCTATATCGAAAATTTCAAAGCTTAAAATGAGACTGGAAAAAGTAAAAAATTTTGATAAAAATCTATCTTTAATAAGACTTAACAATATTCAAAAAAATATTTTCATGTACTTTTTACAATTTATAATTTTTATTACAGCAATATAGATTTTTTTGAAACTAAAAATAATTGTTTTTAAGTATTTTTGGTATTATTAAAAAGTTGAAACTTAATATAATAAATAATTGATTTTTTTTTTTATGTAAGACTTTTTATTTTGTTTTAGGAAATGTGAAAATCATAATACAAGAATTTTTGAATTAATTTTAACAAAATTTGGTCTTGTTTTAAGTTTGAGTTTTTATAATACTAAAAATGTAGTTATACGAATTTTTTTCTTGTTTCAAGCTCTTTAATATATTTTTTTTTTTTTCTAATTTTTGGTCTTGCCTTAAAAGATAAATCGGATTTTTGAGTTTTGTAAAGTTTTTTATACGAATTATGTAACTAAAATGTTTTTTTTTTTTCAATATTTAAATAACAATTTTCATTATAACAATTTTTTACTACACTGTTAAAAAATCAGTCAAAATTAATGATTTTTTGCTGTCATTTATCATACAATTATCGTTCTTAAATAAAAATATTAATAAAATAATTCCGAAAAAATTGATTTTAGAAATAATTATGATTATTTTACACAAAAAAAAATAATAATAATAAAAATTATCATGATTAAAATAAGACAAGAAACACACACGGATTGTTAACAATCTTGAAATATTTCAATTTTAAAAAATATTGAGTACAAGAACTTTATGTATTTTTTTGCTAAAAAATTTTTTAAACAATTCCATTTTTTTCTGGAATTTGGAAAAATCAATTTTTTTTTTTTGAAGAAATTTTGGTTGTTATTAAAAATTTGAAATTTTATTTAGAAACGTTTGAAAATGTCATTTAAACTTTATCTTAATTAAAGACTTTTAATCTTATTGTAGCAAGTGTAAAAATTGTAATTTGAGAATTTTTAAATTAATTTTAGTAGGATTTGTGCTAAAAAACTTAATTTCAAAATTGTTTTATTTTAATTCAGCCTTAATATGGGTATTTTGAAGACTTTTTGAGCTTGCTTTAATTATATGATAAAATTTAAAAAAATAAAATTTAAAAAAAAAAAAAAAAAATTTTAGAATTAATTTCTACTATAACCAGCCGAAAGCCTTAGCAGCAATGGCTACCCTACTTTCTGTAGCTTTAGTTTTTTTTTTAAATTTAAGCGTACAGTGCAAAATAAATAAATAAATGCATATTTTTTTTCGATGACTTTTAAATTTTTTTTTGTAGTGCTGAAAATTTTTTTTATTTAAAAAATTAACTATTATATTTTTGTTATTAAAGACCTTTAAGCTTAACTTAATTTTTTGTCTTATTTTATTAATCGCTTAATTTTTTTTTATTTTATTTTAAGCATAAATCTTAGTCTTGTTTTAAGTTTGAAATTTTATTAAGCAAAAAATAGTAATTTAATAAAGACTTTTAATATAATATATAACTTTAATATATAACTTTAAGTTAGCTGAAAGCCACTACGGCTAAAAAATAAGTATAGGTTTCTTATAATTTTAATTGTAAGTTAATCTTCTAAATAAATAAATAAAAACTGTAAGTTATATTTTTTTTAGAGAATTTTTGGTTCTGCTTTCAAAAAATAAAATTTAAAAAAATTTTTAAAATTAATATTTTTAGTTTAATTAATTAATAAATAAAATTTTATTAATAAAATTAATTTTTTTTTCATCAATGACTGTTAATCTTAATTTGAGTTTTTTTGTTTATGTTTTAAGAATTGTTGTTTTAATTTTTATTAATATTTATTCTTGTTTGAATTTAATTTTACAAGCATAAAATTTAAGTAATTTGTTTATATTAATATTGTTTTATAATTTTTTTTATGAATCACAGTTTTTTGGTTTAAACAATTTTTGTTTTTATTTCAATCATATTTTTTCAGGTTTTTCGTTTTCAATTTTGTTATGCTTAAAATTTTAATGTTATCTTATTTTTTTTGTTTATAAAATTTTTGTTTTTATTTTAATAATATTTGTTCTTGTTTTTGGTTTTCAATTTTATTAAGCTTAAAATTTTAATTTTATCTTGAGTTTTTTTTGTTTGTGAAATTTTTCTTTTTATTTTAATAATATTATTAATAATATTTTATTTTAATAATATTTGTTCTTATTTTTGGTTTTCAATATTATTATGCTTAAAATTTAAATTTATTAATTTGTCATATTAAATTAGTTTATCATATTTAAAGTATTGTAGGACTTAATTGGCTAATTTTTTAAAAAATACTTATTGAAAGTATGAACATTTTTGTTTATTGATTAAAGAACTTAAGATTATTTGAGAAATATTATACATGTTTTTTTTTAATTATTTCAAAATTAAAATCATTCGTGCAAAAATCTTATTTGAAGATTAAATTTTTTTTAAGTACAAATATCTCGCAGACATGGCTTTGAATTTAAAATTTTAAAGTGTGCATATTATTTCTGATCTGACTGTGTATTTGCTATACACGTAGATGACGTAATAACTTATCTCTAAAGAGTTACAAATTTAAACAAGCAAGTGCTCTCAGAGAGCACGTGTATCCCAGGGCCTTCTCTAAAAGGACCTTCGCTAGTTGCTGCTATTACTCCATTGTGGCAATTATTATATCATCTATAAATTTACGTAACTTTGTGCACGTTTCGGCATGATTTATATCACATGCTTCATTAACCTGTGGCTTTGTCCTTGTACTATTTATTGTCTTGTACGAAAGATTTCATAATTGTTGCCTCACAGTGGTTGAGTAGCCTTGTTTCGATAATCAGGCATCCTAGCCAGCAAGAGTTGAATATTTGGGCAGTCCTTGAGGCTGCTGCTTGCGGTGAGTTAGGCGTCGACAATGTCATTAGCAATGCCCGTAATAATGTTGGTCATCATTATCATATACAATGGAGCACAGCAGCCTTATCATCATCATCATCATGGTTATAGTCGTCCTCAACATTAATACGAATCCTGTCCTTAGCAAAATATATATGTATGTTCTAAATGTTGCTGCTGACAAATCATTCTGCACCACAAACCACAATTAAGCAAAATTTCGAATAGATTTTTAGCACTGGCTATGTAATTCAGTTTGTTTCGGGGTTTCAGGGCCATGTGAAAGCTATGACTACAGTTCAGTTAACATTTTGCGTGGGATTAGACTAAAACGAATGTTTTTTTAACAACTTAAATTAATTTGGCAAATAAATTTAGGCATTCTCTTGTCTCGATCAAGCATCAAGTAATTTTTATTTTCTAGCACTGTCTTTTTTCATTTAATTATGCATTTCTTTTAAACACCAGAAAAATGTCAGCTTACTGGCGCCATCTAGCGGCCACACAAAACAGCAAAATTAATGTTGACGACGACGACTTAAAAAATATTTGTTTATTAATTTCTTTGCTTAATTTTAAGTTTTATGCTTTAGAAGGGTCTATAATTAAACAATATATAAAAATAATTGAAAGTTTGCTCAACTTCTGGCTAAAAAGTAACTAATGGTAGATATGCTCTATAGCAAATATGGCTCAACTCTATAAGTTTCAACTTAAAACAATGCTTACCTGGGTCAGCTTTGATTGCCAAGTTTACAAGTCTTTACAAGTATCTTCAAATTAAACTGCATACCATGCCGAATCGCTTTAGTTCCGCAAAACCCAATACCAATATTTTCTGTTTAGTTTTGGACCAATTTTATCTGCTATTAATAGCTGCAAATAAGAATAATAAATCGCATTTGTGGCTTTCGTAATGAAATTGCAAGTTTTATTTTTGTGGTTGCATGTAAAAAGTAATTTACATGGCGTATACGTAATATTGCCGTGAAAATTTTGTTGCATGCCTTTAGGCGCAGACCATAAAAGCCAATAGATATAATTGCTGCCTGCATGGCCTAAAAAGCTTTATTAGCCGTGAAGTCTATCTTCCGCTCCCTACCCACCCCCACCCCTCCCTCACACCCATCCGCTTGGCTAGCAACTATTGCATTTGATTTATGGCTTAGACTGAATTTTAATTTATTTTTAATTTGGCCAACAAGAGTCGGGCGAAAAGCCAAGTTAGAAAAAAAAAAAACACTACAAATAAAATAACGCGAAATAGATAAATGATGGTCATAAATTGTAGGCCGTAATCTAAGCGCAAACATTTGCATATAACGCGTTACATGGCGCGACTGAGTGTTAGCCATGTCTATGACAGGCTCAAAACACATGGCTAACAATGTTGCCAATTCAGCCATTAAGAGAACGCTCAAAGAGAGCGCATAAGTTGCCGCTTAAGAGCGCGTCACGCCATAAATAGTTGATACGAGGGCAGGGTTACTTTTATTCGATAACAAAGGCATTTTTGCTTTAGAGCAAATTGTTAAAGGCTTTTTAATTCTTATGAAAGCATTAGAGAGATGGCCATTTTAAGAAAATCTCTTTCCACTTAGCAATTTCTTTTAGTTAGGAAAATAATTTAAGTCACAAAACTGCATTTTTTTTCTAGATTCATTGGCTATTTACTATGCTAAGGCAGAAATCTTTCTTATCGATATTTTAAGCACCTAAGTTTTTTTTTTTTTTTTTTTTCCCCCTATGGGTTTCTCACAAAGAGGTGGGGCACTGCGACCAGAAGATCTTTTGTACCATACCCATAAATTACAGCAAAAGAATAGCAGTAGGTCTTTTGTTGGTATTGATCTAAGATGGAAGGGACTTATCCGTTCCTTTTCCAAGTGACAGACTCTGTCCCATACCAGCGCTGGGCAGTCACAGAGAATATATGTCTAGTGGTTTCATCGTCCTCGAGACAGAGTCTGCACTCTGAAGAGTCCGATAGGCCAATTTTCTGTAGATGGTATCTAACAGTGTGGTGGCCAGATAGATAAGCTGCCAGGAGTTTTAAGTCCGCTCTGCCAAGACCTTTTGTCTTGATCATATCCAGGGGTTTGATAAGCGCTTTTGCTTGACGCAGCCCCGGTAAGGAGAACCAGTATCTCCTAAGTTTACAAAAACAAATAAATCCTAGAAGAGGTGCAAATCGCACACCGTTTTTGCATTTTTTTCATATTCTAAATTAGGTAAAAAGCGGGTATATAAGAAAAATTTCTTACATGCTTTCCGGTATGTGTATCTTATTATCCCATAACGTCCAAACGAAAGAAGTGAAAATATTCCACAATTCCTTCATTTGCTAGCTTTCAAGTGCTTCAACTTCTAGTCCCATATCTCTATCGGAGTCACATCATTTTCAAGAATATAGTTTCCATTTCTGACCTCAAGGACGGCTCACGGCTAAGCAACTTACTTAAATATATTCGCGAAAAAGAACAAAAAATCAAAGACTTTCTTTGAAAATGAAGCCTCTTTTGAGAGCAAGTCACGATAAATCCCAAAGTCTCAATCTAATGACATTTTGGGAAACATAATTTCTCAACCAATAAACCAATCTGTCCCAACTATAAAATAACCATCACATGAGGGAACTGGTACATTCAGTACCTATTGCCACTACTTTACTGTCTCTTCCCAAACGATCTCTCACCATATCTCTTGAATGATTTTGGAGATGCTGAATCTGAATTCAAGATCCAAAAAATCGCAGCACATTAGCGTTCTGACATAACCCGAAAAAAAATAATTTTTTTTGAGTCCGGCAGTCCGATGATGTTTATTATATATAGGGTGGGCCATCTGCTAGTTTGTTTGTTAATTGCATTTTATTCCTATATTTTTTTAAAAAAATTGGGCAAATACAAGTTTGAAATATGAACTAAAGCTGAATACGAATCGAAGGGCCAGAACACATCAGCACGTCTTGGATCGCACATAACTTTTAGAATGCGAAGTTTTTATGGGGCTTTTGAGGTTTTTGAACCTTGGATTCGGATTTCAAAGTATTCCAAAAAATGTATTGTAATCATGCTACCGAAAATCGTTTTTTTTTAGATGAAACTTTTTAGTGACGGTGACGCTTTCTCTTACTAACTAGCACACTAGTTCTTGAATTTGGGAGAACGGGCTATTTCAAGAGTAACCCAAAGTAGTCAATGATAAAAAAGGCAAATAAAAGTTGCTACTATGGCAACTATTTTTCAGCCTATTCTCGCTAGACTTTGGTTTAGCTTAACGCTTATAATTGTACATTAGACAGGATCTTAAACAAAAACTAAAAATAAAAACCTTCTGAACACTTTTTGCCTATCTGAAAAGTAATTGTATGACAAGGAGCTTGAAAATAAAATGATGTCTGGATTGATTTATCGGTATTTTGTGCTATGCGTTAAGAGCTTAAGAACCAACGGACTTGCTCGAAAAAACCGAGCTCGTTAACGCTCATCATGGCAAACAGAGGCACTATCAAGAGTCATTAGATGAAACCAAAGAGGTTTTTTTTTCTCCTTACAGAGCTCTCTTTTCCGCTTTGCCGAAGAAAAGTTTCAAAATTTTGTAAATAAAGAATAGAATAGAAATGACAAGAAAAGAAAGAAGAAGCATAATTGTTAATGAGTAATATATATGTCGAAATTTTCCTCCTATGTGCTGGATGATTAGAATTATTGTTTCAAGGAATAGAGAGCATTTTATGGTACAATATGATCCGAAAGTTTATTTTCTCTATCTCTAACTATCTTTGAGATCTGGGCATTCATAAGGCCAGACAAACGGACATATCTATATCAACTTTTTGGGTCAACTTGATTATGCTTAAGGTATGTAACTTTGGGAGATCTTCGACGTCTTCTTCTCTATGTAACATACATTTAACACAAACTTAATATAAACTTTGTATCTTACAGATACAAAATACAACAAATAATGTGCAGGAACCTAATTATGAAAACGAGAAAAACTCTGTGAAATATTTCCTACAAATCAGTTTTTTTTCGGAAGCATTTCAGACTGCTGTGCACTGGCGCAATATTTTCGGCATTTTCTTGTCTTTAATGATATTAAGATAATTACGATGGGATGATTATAGATAGAGCTAAAGTCAAATATATAGAAAGTTCAAGGTTTCATTCAAGGTTTCATTATTTGCTTAAATTAATTAAAATTATTAATATGTCGTTAAAAACATCCCACCCATAAGCAAAGGGTTGGAATATGCTTCGTTGATCTAAGGTGGCTCAAACAAAAAATCCAAAATCCACTCTCATAGTACAATTCTGGATAAGACACTAGGACCTACCAGTACCTTTGAATGAACCTATGAATTTGTAATTAACAGAGTTGAAAACTTTACTGAAGCCTGCAATACATATATCATCAGTTTATTTGAAAACCCTGAAAATTAGGACCATTAGCAGGCTTAGCCGGAGAGGCTACCTCATCATTAAAGAGAATTATAGAATAAACTAGATAAGATTTACGCTAAGTATTGTTTCGCAACTTGAGAAAATTACAAGATAGATAAAGACATAATAAATTTACATCGGGCATGCATTTAGAATCTATATTAGATATATATTAGATAAAAATCTAAAAATACCAAGATTTCCAATTTTAGTTCTGTTTGCATATATTATTTATAATCCGAAAAAAAAAACGCATTCAAAGTATCAAATCAAATAAGTTTAACTCATTGAAATGTTCGCACAAAAATATCCTGCACAACCCTAACCTAGGGTTGTCGCCTAATAAAAACCAAAGCTACCATATATATATATAGGTATATAAAAAAACATATAAAATGCTAAAAAGCATTACAAATCTAAATACAAACCAACCAAGTAGGGGGCTGAGGAGGAGGTTGTTGAATACTGCGCTCCTGGAAACAGGCAAACGGAAACTTTTCAACTTTTGGTAATTTTGTTGTTGTTGGCTCCGTTTCGGCCACAAAAGTAGTTAAACTCTTTCAGCAAAACCATGTTTCAAGCAAATCTAAACTTTTTTTTTTTTTTTTTATAGCCAGGCAGCACTCAGACCCTCAGAGACCCCTACAACAACAACAATAACAACAACAGCAACAAAGGGAACTTAGCCCGTTTTAGAGCAGTCGCAAAACAAATGTAGAATGTAGAAGTTTTTTTCCTTTCGTTGTTCCAGTAAAGTCTGTGAAAATGCAATAAAAAATGATGTTGAACATTTTAAGACTATGTCACTTGTTTGTCCTTCTCGAAAAACACAAAACCAAAAAAAGAAAACAAAAAATAAAAACAAATACAAAAACAAAAATAAAATAAAAATAAAATAATAATGTGAGAGCATGTGAGACTGAAAACAGCGGGCAAATGTTGTACATATGCGAGGGCAGGCTGAATAGTAAGCAGTCAGGCATAGACGGCACGTCAGAGCTGGATGAACATATATGAGCTAAATGAAATTAAAAATAAATAATAATTTTTAAAAACGAATAAAGCATTAAAATATTTTTCTTAAACATTTTTGCCTTCTACTCTTGAAGCCGTTTCAAAAAAGTCCTCTAATGAACAAAAATTTTGTATTTTTTTTTTAAATAAAAAATTACTACTAAAAAAAATATTTTTTTTACTAAAAATTTTTGTTTTTAAATACGCTTTTTCTGTTTGTTTTTTTTGTAATATTAATTTCTCAACCTACAAAATTTAAATAATTTACATAATTTATATTATATTTATAAAAAAAATTTTTTTAAACTTTTGAAGCCGTTTAAAAAAAGTGCTCAAAAGAACAAAACTTTGGTATTTTTAATTTAAGAAAAATTACGACTAAAAAAAAATTAATTTTTCCCTAAAATTTTTTCCTAATGCGCTATTTTTATTTATTTTTTTTTAATATTAATTTCACAACCTACAAAATTTAACAATTTTTTTTATTGGGTGATTACTGAGTACACTGAATAATTTATATTATATTTATGAAAATAAAAATCTATTAAAACTTTTGAGTGCTCAAAAGAACAACAATTTAGTATTTTTAATTTAAGAAAAAATTACGACTAAAAAAAAAATAAATTTTTCCCTAAAATTTTTTCCTAATGCGCTATTTTTATTTATTTTTTTTTTAATATTAATTTCACAACCTAAAAAATTTAACAATTTTTTTTATTGGGTGATTACTGAGTACACTGAATAATTTATATTATATTTATGAAAATAAAAATCTATTAAAACTTTTGAAGCCGTTTAAAAAAAATAATGTATCCATAATATATAAAGAAAAAACAAAAAAAAAAAAAAATGTATATACATAAAAACATTTAAAAATTGGTTTTATAAAGTCTAAAAGGAGTTTGAAAAAAAAGTGATCGACAAGTCAAAAGAAAAACAAAAAAACTAATTTAAGAAATAGTGAAGGCATTTGTATTTTTCATTCAACTTTTTTTTTTAAGAAAGTTTTTATCAGGGCAACTCTTATAATTTTTTGAATAAAAATCATGAAAAAATAAATATTTTTTAATTTTTTTTAACCCTATTTCTCTTATTTGCAATCCCTGGTTTTTATTTGCAACTAAATTTTTTTCTAAATTTTTTAAGTCAAAAATCATACTATGGTTGAATTTAGGAAGTCAAATTTTTTGTAAAAATTTATTTTTTTTTTTATTTTTTTTTTTTGTTAGGTAAATTTTTTAAATAAAAAGTTATTTTTGTTTTTTTTGTTTTTTAGCTGTATCTTAGAATTTGAATTGATTGATCAATAATATAATTAAAATCTTGCTAACAAAAAAAATTGTTCTATCAATCGAAGAAATTTGCAAAAATATAAAAAAATTAATAAAAAATACTAAAAAATATAAGACAAAAAAATACCAAAAATAACATAAGAAAAAGGTGTTGCCTCTAAACGCAAATTTCATCAACCAATCATATATCAGCCTGCCCTCGTACACATGTGTTTTTTTTTATGCATGTGTGTATCTGTGTGACTATCTGCGTGTATCTGTGTGTCAGACCAGGCATTCTTAATGGCCAATTGTGTGTTGTACGTGCGCTGCTAACTCAATACGTTAATTTGTACTTGTTAGGCGACAAAATGTTCGCCATTTATATCCAAAGATACTTTTGTTGCCATTTTCATTTCCATTTCCGTTTCCATTTACTATTTCAGCTCAAGTTTCCATTTCGTTCAACAGTTTTAGTTTCATTTTTAGATTTTTGTTGCAGTTTTTGGTTTCAGATAGCTCGGAAGCTCAATTTGCTAGATAGTTTCTGTTTTTGATTTTACGCTTGATTTGTTTAACAACAATTTAATGCCAGCAACATTTTATTTACAGCTCTTTGTTTTTTACTCGTATATTTTTATTTTTAGATTTTGTTGTTGCTCCATCAAAAAGACCTTTGAAGAGATTACTTATTGCAAATTGCAATTGAGAGTTCAAAGTTGAGAGTTTTAAGGTGAACAACAATATAATTCAGTCAGAAATTGACAATAACATTGAATAAGTGTATGGGGTAAAATAAAAGTGCTGCCAGATTGCATAGAATACGTAAGTAGTGCTGCCAAGTAGAGTTATAAAGTACTGGGCAGCATTTTGTGCCGTAAGAAAGATCTAAAGAGCTTTAGGTTGGATTTAGTAGTTTTTCTCTTCAACGAATTATCCTATAAGGAACTTCTCTTTAAATAAATTACCTAGAACGAATTTCCTACAATAAACTTTTTTCTCCAAATATATATTGTTTTTTTTTTTGAAAAAGCCAAGATTAACTCCGAAGTCAAGCGTAATATGTACCTACAAGTTGTAGCAATTTGCTGGTAACATGTTTCCACATTTCCACAGTGTGACGACCCTGTTTAAAATCCCATAACTTGTACATCTCTTTAAATGGTTCAATTCGTAATTTCCCGGTTCCCCCTGGTTACAAGCTTACTTTGCCACATAAGTGGCGCTTATGTTGCACATCATTTGATTTTGTGTTTTTTATATACATACACATATACAATTTGTTTTTGTTGTTGTTATTGTTTGTCCTGCTTTCCTTTATTTATTTATATATTTTGTGTAGTGCCTGTTGTTATTGTTGTTGCACCAAATTTGTTGTCCCATTTGCAAATGTTGTTGCCTGACCCCGGACAAAGTTTTTCACACAGCAGTTAACAGCGGAAACCTTTCTCTGTGCTTTTCTTTTCTCTCTTTTCATTTTCCAATTTTTTTTTCTCGTTTTTCTGTTTTCATTTGTTTTTCTTTCTTATGGAGCACTTTTGCCGAGGCCAAAAGAAGAGCAACGTCAAAAAACGAAAAGAGAAACAAAAAATGTGTCGAAAATGTTTCACGACAAATGTCAAACGAAACGAAATGTAATGAAATGAGACGAAATGAGATGAGATGAGATCGTTTGGGTTGGAATGGGCTGAAATGGGCTGAAATGGGTGGCAGATGAGAGCTGGGCTGCACAATCGGGCAGGAACTGTCGCGGGCTCTAGAACTTTTGTAACTGAAATCTGCCACAACGGCATCAACGCTGTGGCGCATCAAGTGGCAGTTGTTGTTGTTGTTGTTATTGCTGCCATATAAAACTGCAACGTTTTTAATACCCTGTAAACAAGGCTAAAGGATTATGCTAAAAATGTGTACACAGTCGAGCCAAAGACCGACAATTGGATGCTTTGTAAATTATTCTTCCAAAAGAAATGTTAGTACACGCTGAAAAAAGAAATGATCTTAATTTAAGTTCCAATTTTCTTAAAATAAGATTTTTTAAGAATTTATAATTTCCTTAAATTAAGAATAAAATGCTATATTAGGACTTCAGACTAAGCAGATAATGCTCTTTGAGGGCACTTCTTAAATATATTCGAGGCGATCTTAAATTAAGAATTCCTGCCCCGGAAGATATCCCTACAAACAAGCGCAATTGTTCTGCAAATCATTCGAAACATTTTGAAATTAAGAATTTCTGTATGCAAAAATAAAACGATCTGGAAATTGAAATTGAACTCTCAATAATGGATAAATCGATTTTAGCGATCGATTTTGAGACCAATATTCTTGGTTTTTTTTGCAGTGGCACGTTAAAGAGTGTTGGGAAATTATAAGTTATGTAGGGATCTTTTAAAAAAATGTCAACATCTTGTTGTTTATTGGGCTCACATGGTTTATGATTTTTGAATTGAGTTGGTTTAGCTTCAGTAGAACTTTATTGGCTTTTTTGCCAAAATTTTTAGAAGTTTTCTTAAGATTCTTATAACATAACTTTATGGTGCCTTCTAGGAGGCATAAGCAGATCTTTTGCTGAAAAGAGTCTCTATGTTTAAAGCTCTTTGATATCTAGGAGTTCATAAGTAAGGATGGACGCACAATCAGACATGGCTCAATTGCTAGGCGAGGTGATAGGAAGTATTTTTCATGACGTCCAAACCGTCCATCTCCTTATTACTTTTATTGCAGAATTCTGCTATACCCTTGACCCTACAGCTCTAGTGTATAAATATGTGATAGCGCCGAGACGGTGCTCGACATTGGGAATCACTGTATACTTGTTCCTGTAAAAAAAAATACATACCATATATCACCCTCTTTTAAGACAGCAACCTTAATGTTCAAGCCTATGTATTTTTTTTTGCAAGCCTACACTGCTTGTACGCAGTAAACAAGCAGTGCAGTTGAAGAATACATTGGCTTTAATAGCCTATTCACACTGGGGCACATTTAACATCTAACAACTTATGTCGAAGATGTTACGTATGAATCTGCCATTCCGAAATGGAAATGTTCCTATCTTATTGTGTACCGATGAGAAATTTTCGATTATTTTTCTGTGCACCTCTTAATTTTTGTCATTCGCTGCGAAAATGTAAAGTTAGATGTTAGATGTTGTCAGTGTGTATCGCTATTTCACATCTTCAAAAAATCCCATGCGTTTCGCTTAAATGTGCTCAGTGTGAAAAGCCTATAACACTACAAGCCAAGCAGTTTTTGATACGGCTTGACTAGAAGCCTCAATGCTTTTACGCAATGAACAAGCAGTTGCAGGCAGTGTAAGCAGTTTCTGGAGATCAGTACTGAATTTTAAAAAATGTTCATAGAAATGGGCTTTTTGTTAGTTTTAAATATTTTGATTTTAAAGAAAAGTCTGCCTAAATATTTTGTATAACAATAACTTAATAATTTATCGGAATTTTACAAAAATAATTACAAATTACAAAAAAATTATGAAAATCAAAGAGCTTGACTTAGAAAGTGACCCATTTCGCTTATTATTTTATATATATTTTTTGTTAATAATAAACATTTTGATATAGTAAGTTTGGGAAGAAGCAGAAGTTTGGAACTACGAATGTTATATACGTTTAAAAATATTTAATTTAAGAGAAAATGTACTTCTGAAAGTTAAATTCGAAATTGTCAAAATTGAAGCTTCGGTAGACACCAAAAATTATATACGTACACTTTGGGTTCTCTATTTCTTAAAGCACAAAAACTATTCATAAAAATTTTAATTATTACAAAAGATACAGAGTATATACTAGTCGTAAGTTCTCGACTGCAATTGGCGCGCTTTTATTTTTTTTTTTGGTACCAACTGCAGCTAAATATATTATATACACTTAAAACTTGTTCAGTATACGGTGTTATGCATAGTTTCAGTTTTGGGCCGAAAAAGTTGAAAGCTTATTAGTGTTAATTTTAATGAGTTTTCGTGGTGCATTTTTATTGCCTGGCCTGTTTACACACTTACACTGCGAGTATTTTAGCTAAGTGTATAAGTTTGTAGCGTGCCCAGATAGAATTTAGGCGAATTTTTTTGGTTGCATGTGGAATATGAAAAACAAAAAGTTGCTGCTTATCAATTGTTAATAATTTTAAAAGAGAATTTGTGCAATTGTTTCGTGAGTATTAAATCAACAAAAGTGTTCATAAATCGTTTATGGGAAATGCATTTCAAAAGTTAATATATTAATCTGATATGCTTGAGGTATATATATATTTCAGTGAAATTGCTGTTGTGTTCAGCTTAAAAAAGAAATTCTTTCATTTTCACGAAAATAATGCATTTCAACGAAATGAAAATTATTTTTTGTATTGTTAATTTTAATACAAAAAATAAATTGAATTCAAGAGTACCTATACCTACTTGAGAGATGGGCTAAGTGCCAGGCAGTTCTATATACCCTAAGAAAAAAATCATCACCTGCTGTCTGGTTAGACAATCAACCATTAAAACTACAAAAACAAGCTAAATACTTAGGAGTTACCCTTGATAGCAGACTGACTTTCAGACAACATATAGAAAGCACAGTCAAAAACTGCCGGCTAAAGATGTCTAAAATGAACTGGCTCATGAACCACCGCAGCCGTCTTCCTCTCCGATGCAAAAGAGCCTTATATAAAATGGTAGTGGTTCCAACCTGGAGATACGCTATCCAGATCTGGGTTATGGCGGCTCGCTCGAGTCGCTCACGTATTCAGACACTCCAGAACAGGGCCTTACGCCTTATTACTGGGTGTGAATGGTATGTAAGGAATTCGACCTTGCACCACGACCTCAGACTGGAGACCGTCGAACTCCAGATAAATAAGCACACAAGCCGCTACAACGAAAGGCTAAAAAGACATCGTAATAGGCTGGCAAAAGGGCTCCCAAATGAAAATCCTATAAAAAGGCTTAAAAAAAGAAGTTTTAAAAATCTGCTCCAACAAGCGCCGAACTGAAAGAAAACGAAAAGAAGACCGACAGAAAAGCGGACCAAATGATGGCCTCCTGATTGACAGGACTCCTTAACACTCCTAAGACATCTCTAACTAAACAAGCTGGATTGGCGATCATAAAATAAGAAACCTGCAATTCATAAAAATATATGTATTTTTCATAATTTTGCAAAATAAATACAAAAACAAAAAAAAAAAAAAAAAAAAATAAAAAAATATAAATTGTGATGTACATAATGTATAAATGGATAATGATTATACTGATTTAATTGTTCTCTTTTTTTGCTCTTCGGTGAGGGATACGAGTTATCCGAATTTTATTTCTAATGAAGCCAGTTTACGTGAAAATTTTAATTTCACATTTTTCCAAAACGATTTCGGCTAAAATTTCGGCTCACATGTTTATGTGACTGTCTGTGTGAACGCCTAGATCTTCAAGACTATCAGAGCTAAACTTAAAATTTGGACTTAAAAATGAACATTCATGTAAAGTTTGACCCTTTTATCTTTCAGTTCCGAGGAGTTATGCGTATTTGTCATTTTTCGAGGTACTGTTTACTATGGCGTGCATGCGAGGTGCCATCACTAAAATAAGCATAACTTCTACAATTCTAAGAGTTACCTCCATTTTCGCAGTGAACTTATACGCATAAAATGACATCAACACTTTTTTTTTTAAAAGTGGGAGATCACTTTTGAATTTTAAAATTAAAAAACAACAAATGATAAAAAATTATTAAAAACAAATCTTAAAAATAAATAAATTTTTTTTTTTTAATTTAATATTTTATCTTTCATGAAAAAAAAATCGCCTCAATATCTTTATTTGTTTAGAAGATATGGCTTGTCAAAGAATAGTCTAAAAACGAAAAACCCAATTTTCAGTTATCGATAACTCGACAAATAATCGGAATTTTGCAATAAAATTCGACGTGGTTACTATTGGCTAGTAGTTCTACCAAATCTGTAAAAACCATCAAAATCGGAGAAGGTCGGGGGAAAAATTGTGCTTAACACTTATTTTCACCGATATATACATACACGCCCATACTAAGTTGGCTTACTATGTGATTGTATAGAGTTTTTTAAAGTCGTCCGCTTTGCAATTTATTTATTTTTCCTCTTTCTTTTTCTACTTCCCATCCATGTTAATTTTCAAACCGAAGATATCACTGGATACAATAAAAAATTAAGAAAAAAAATATTTGCAAAATTTTTCTAAGTTGGATATTTTTTAGGGGCCACTTTATTATCTCAGATAGGCCTTTATATTTTCGATATTTTATATATTGTAGATAGAAACAAATATATTTAAACGTCTTTAAAGTTTATAGAAACTCATTTCTTGTCAATAAAATTGAATATTAGGAGTAAAAAATTTGACCTATGACTTTTTCTTGCGCCTATCCCATTCTTTTGGATCGTCTTTAAATTTTACAAGCAATATATTTTGTGCATTGAGTTTATTGTTAAAGGCCCATACGCAGCATGCAAAAATTTCGCACAAAATGTCAGAACTTCATATAAGAAAAAAATCCCAAAAAAGGGAATCCCAAAAAAAGGGAATTTTTTTTTGTATCAAGTTTTGACATTTTGTGCATGCTGCGTATGGGCCTTAACGTGAGATGTTGCAAAAATGTTCACCCTAACGTATACGCAATTTTTTCAATTCATTTGAATTCAAACAGTGCCTTAAACACATGTTCCAAAAAAAAAAACCATCAGGCACTTCTAACTAAAAGCGGTGTGTAAAATTTTAAGAAGACTTTACACAATTTCTTCTAAAAGATAGTTTTTCGAAAAACAAATTTATTGTCAAAGATCTTTGGCTGGTTTCCCAAATTTTTGGAAAAATGAGCAATTGCACAATATTTCTCATCCGATCTGGCAATGCCTAACTTTACAGCTCAAATAAAGCTACCTTGCGTATACGTAATTTAAAGTTTATGTCTTATAATTTGAAATTAAAATTTAAAAAAAAAAATGTGCCAATTGGAAAATTCTTAGAAGGAATATGCAGAAATAAAATTTTTTTCGAGAAAAAATTTACAGGGTATTACACTCTTGGGCAACGCCACGGCTGTATTACATTTTTATACTGTGCGTATACGCAATGACAGAAGACAATTTTTTTTGTATTTTCATATATGTTAATGAATTATTTGAATGTTATATATTTATGAATATTTTCAAGAATATTTAATTACCAATTATGTGTAAAATGAAACAAAGAAGTTTTTGAGTGAATTTGAGCAAGGATAGAGTCATCAGACTTCAAGCATTTTGAGCGGGGATATGCAGTCTACAACATCCTTTTGTGCCCCAATGAATCCAATAATTGGATTGTTCGCACGTGATCGCTTTAAAAGGATCCTGGACATATTTCAGTTTCCGGTTTTTGAGTTGAAGTGGCAAAAAGAACTAGTGATGCTTACCAGCGTAGCATGGCGAGGCTTCAAACCGTGAAAGTATTTTGATGAAATTTTTTTTGCAGTTTTGTTTTGTTCGTTTTTTGTAATTATTTTGTGTATTGCTTTTTTTTATGAGCATGCATTAGTTGAAATTGACAAAGTTTTTGCATTGTTTCATTATGTATAACATATGTATTTCATATAGTTTTTTCTCAGCTAAATGATTCTGCTGCAATATACATAAATGTTGTTGTTATTGTTTTTTTTTGGCTTGTTTATTGCCTTAGGCCTTAAAGTGCGGCCCTCAAAATTAATACGAATTTGTAAATGTATCTATATATCTAAAGCTGTATTTGTAGCTATATCTGTGTTTGTAAACTAATTGATATATGTTGGTGCATACATTCTCATCAAATAAATGGAAAAAATTAAACCTGACATGTGTCTGACACCTGGATGTGTTTTGTCTTAATGTGTGCTCTATGTAAGTAAGGTAAGGTACGACTAGATGAAATACTATAAATAGAAGGCAGAGCAGTTTAGTCAATGCAAGCTTCGAGGGCAGTTTGATAAGACAGTGGATTTTTATACCCTGTACCGTATGGTACAAAGGGTATATTAAGTTTGTGCAAACCGAAAATATATGTAACATACAGAAGGAGACGTCGGAGACCCCCCAAAGTTACCCATAGTATGATCGGGGTGACTAGAGAAGTCGATATACCCATGTCCGTCTGTCCGTCTGTCTGTCTGTATGAACGCCTAGATCTCAGAGATGGTAAGAGCTAGAGCAACCAAATTTTCAGATTAGATGCGTTATTATGTCAGGGGATGCAAGTTTATTTTATATTTTGGATATCGGGGATATATTATATAGCTCCCATAGGGGTGTTTCAGAGGACCTCGAAAAACCCCAAAAGTCTTAGATGAATAATTCGTTTGTTTATGAAGACATCGTAACCAAATTTGGCATTCAGAAGTTGTTTAGAGTACCCAAGCAGTGTATCAAATTTTATCAAAATCGGTAGACTATATCATATAGCTCCCATGGGACCAATCGTTTAATAAAAACGGTTTTTGCACAAAATTCGTTGTGTTTCGTTTGTTTGTGAAGATATTGTAACCAAATTTGGCATTCAGAAGTTTTTTAGAGATCTTCAACACTGTACCAAATTTTATCAAAATCGGTTGACTATATTATATAGCTCCCATAGGACCAATCGTTTAAAAAAAAACGTTTTTTGCACAAAATTCGTTGTGTTTCGTTTGTTTGTGAAGATATTGTAACCAAATTTGGCATTCAGTAATTTTTTAGAGATCGTCAACACTGTACCAAATTTTATCAAAATCGGTTGACTATATCATATAGCTCCAATAGGTCCAATCGGTCAAAAAAACGTATTTTGTACAAAAATCGTTGTGTTTCGTTTATTTGGCAAAGAAATATCTTTTAGAGTTTGTAAGCAATAGATCGGACTTGATTGCAATGTGGTGGTACCGGGTGTCCCAAAGTCGTCCGGGCCCGACTTTAACGTACTTTTTTTTTTTTTTAAAGAATGATACTTCTTGGTTTTTTTACAACCTAGGACAACATGGAAGGATATATTTAGCTCTGGGTTTTTTTCTGCCAAAAAATGGGATTTCCAAGGTGTTTGTTTCGGTGATGAACTCTATCTTCGCTACAAATCTCGTTTAACATTTTTCAAGATAATTTGAAGTGATGCTCAAAAACAAAAACCAGTCATCATGACTGAATAATCGAATATTCATTCCAATCGTACAATAACATTCCATGTTAACCATTAACATGAATCATGCATATTAAAAAAACATGCATGTGTTGCTGTACTTTTTTGAGTGAATGTTAGTGAATTTTATATTTGCAGCTGTATTGGTAACTACTGTACCCATTCATCCAGACACTGTACAGCAAACTGTGCATATAAGTTCAGTTTACTCACTATACAGCAAGTAAAAATATTTTAATGAATAAGAGTGAGAGAGTTGTTTCTAAAGAGAAAGAATTTATTATTAAGTACGAAGGAGATAGCATAAATACTCTCTTTGGCCAATTAGCAGTACCTGTGAGAAACTCTCTCATTTAATTGCCAGAACTCCTCCTACTTTTACTTGCTATTGAATGTTGGAAAGAGACTTAGAGTGTACACCAAAATGTTGTACTCTCTAGCTTTTTGTCTTGTTTTGGAGCACTATGCAGTAAGTTAGAGTTGAGTACAGCATAGTACTTTACTGTACAGTGGCGTTAAAAATCAATTCAGTGCTGCACACCGCTGGAAGAAGACATCATCTCTATAGCGTTTGGGACAAAGCAACAAGAATGTATGGAGCGAAAAAATTTGAAAACAACTTGAATGAAAAACCATAAACGGTGCCATTTGTGGACACTCAAAAGCCTAACAAGGCTCCGAAAAGTTCTCCAAAATCTATATACCTGAGCTTTTGTGTCAAAGTCTGCTTTGAATCGAAATAAATCACATTTAGAGTTTCTTAAATAAATACAAAACGAAAAAAAATATAAATAACTATGTCGCAAAACAAACAAGACCAGAAGCTTGATATAAAACAGACAAAGGAAACAGCCGAGATTGATGCCATAGAAAGCGATGATGAGCAGGTTCAACAGGTAAGAGCCAGAAGTGTTCTTCTGCAACATTCCAAAAAAAAAAAAAAACTAATCAATTCTATTGCAGCCAGCTGCAGCTGCAGAACTTTATAATCGTCAACAACAAGCCAACATGCCGGATATGGAAAGACCTTCTTCATCAAGCGGACATACAGATGCAGCTGCTGAGACAGCATTGTTGCCCAACACAAATAACCCACAACCCTGCAGTTCCAGCTCGGCATCTGCTCCAGTACCAGCCAATAATGACTGCCAATTGGTTGCCCCAAGGTCCATAGATGACAACTCTACAAATCCATCCCCTGCCGCGCCACCAGATGCAATGGCAGGCGGAGATGGTGTGCATGTGAATAATAATCGTGAGAATCAAATGAATGTTTTATTTTTACGAGTTCGAGAAATTGTTCAAGTTCCACAAAATGATGACGATACAGATCATATGGCCGCTGGAGATGGTGATCATCTTTTAGACGATCAATATCTAGAGGACCAATTAGGAGGCATTTTAAACGATGAACTTGATGCGCAACAAGAAGAGAGTGATACTGGCTCGGACTCGGACTCGAGCTCGAGCACAGAAAGCGGCACAGATACAGATTCCGACTTTGAAATGGAGAGCGACACAGACAATGAAAATTAAGCACATTCCTTAACTGGAATATTTGTCAAAATCTTACGTCTCGAAATTCTTTGTTGTTTTTAACTTAATTTTTTGCAAGTCTTGGACACAAAAAATTTAAATTTTTAATTGTGTTAAGCTGAGAAAATTTTTTAGTATTATTAAAGCAAAATATTTGGGTTGCTTCCTAGGGCAATTAGTGATGTTGTTATTACTAGCTATCTAATGGTAAATCTACCAATCTATCTTATGCTAAAATTTCACTATATTTGTTGTCGTTTCTTCTTAAACCAGTTATTATAACTAGTGAAACCAGCGGCGAAAATCGCCAGATAATTCATTGCATAATATACAAATAGCTTTGCAGAAAATAATACATATATAATAAAACTGCAGCGCTTGGCCGAACGTGTCAGTCGCGTAATTTACATCTGCAGTCGTACTGTAGCCAGATGTCAGTTTCTAATAAGAACTTTGATTTTGCTTCAGAAACTAAAATGCAGCGCGCATATGTGGCAACCCTGTAAGAGTAAATTTTACAAAAAAAAAGACACAGATTAGCCTATTGTCTTCAATGCACAATTGCAAAATAAGATCAAAGAGAAACCAAAGAGAGCAAACTTAGCTTCTTACACATACACGCTTGCCTTTATTACTCACTGCAAATAAAAATATGCGCACCTTTTCACACCCACGCATAGTACTTTCAATCGGCCTTCCTTTTCGCACTTTTTATAGCAATGATTGAAATTTTATTTTAGCGATATCCACCAAAATATAGATTTAATCGAAAAAATAACACCTTATTGCACATCTAGGTGTAAATAGCTTTCGATTGATACCGCATTTGTTGAAATCGCGCGATCCGTCTAGGAGCCTTTGATGTCACAAAAAACGGCCTTGTGTAATATATATATAGATAAGAACCTAGCCTATAAGAACGTATTAGTGATTTGAAGAAAAAGCTAAAGACAGCTGAAGAATTTGAGGTTATACGCTGGAGTAGCTTCAAAATCGTTTCAACCTATCTGTGCGTTTGTGGAAAATTTACTATACTTTTTTTTTTCAATAATTTTGTATTCAACCTGTTCTCTATATAGGGTGAGCCTATGAAGTATAGCGGACTCGATGCGAAATATGAGGAATATCTCAACCAAAGTAGTTCTAATACGCTATCCTATTTCATACTTAAACCCCTGCTCAAGTTCGATATGTTAAGCATACGCGCTGTGGCCGCAGAGTTCTTTAAGGTCAACCGTTGAGTTTAGCATGACATAGCATCCAATATTTTAAGTAGCCTTAATTATGTTTCATTCTTAGTTGAGAATCTCATGGTTTCGATAATTGATGCATAGCTTTGAAAAATCGGAAAAGCAATCAAATATCATTAATATAAATGTTGTGGAGTATGATGCGAAAGGTCAAAAAGAAGATGATGAAGAAGTTGAGATAAAGATCTTGAGAAGAACAATAACAGCTTGTCCGTTGTATCAACTCGCAAACATATCAAGGCACAAAGTGCCAATAATATAGAAGTACAAGCCAAATCGGACAAATAATTAAAGAATTAGAAAAGTTTACGTTGATACACAAAATTCATTCAAATAATTCTGTGCAAAATCTCAGATACCATAGAACACTTATTCTTCTGGAAAGTTTCACAAATATTCTGATATATATATTGTGATAAAGCCAAATAATTTAAGGGACAGATCAATTTCAAGACAGTCATTAGGGTTGGTAAAGAAATTTTACGTGGTACTTATTAAACTACCCTCGTATTTCATAACACTCAAGAGTAAACCGCTGAGATTTGTGCTGCAACATGGAAACTGTGTTATCGATAAATTCAGTTAAACTCGACGCTGTGGCTGTCAGAGAGTCAGCTACTTAATCGTCCTGGTAGCCCAAGAGAAAGTCAACCAAGCGTTGCATTATATCTACATATGTCCATGGGCGAAAATATATGAAGCGGATCATTTTTGGAATCGAGCTCTTTGATGAATAGGTTTGCACGACAGTTTTGTAAAATATCGATGTTTTCTATGCCTTTAGTGGAAAACATCGATGTATCGATATATCGAATAAGATATAAGAAGTCAATATGCTGTTGCGGCCAACATTTATGTCTCACAATTTAAAAAGACGAAGTTAAAAGCAGCGAAAACATCGATGTTTTGCCAGCACTAAGGCACGATACCGATACGATATTTTGAGTATCGCACATTTTGCGGTTGATACTATATATTTTTTATGAATATTTTGGTTCTGGATATATCGTCGTGCGAGTACCAATTTGTTTAGTATCGGTATCAAAATAAATTTTGGTTTATACTGCTAGATAAAACACCAAAAGAATTTCTCGACTGGGTCTAAATGTTTTTATGCGTTCTTAAGGGTTTTTCTTGTTTACTTCTCTATTTTTATACCCTGTACCTATAGGTACAAAGGGTATACTAGATTTGTGCAATGTATGTAACGGACAGAAGGAGGCGTGGCAGACCCCAAGTCCTTTATACCAAAATGCTTATCATAACCTCGGGTAGCGATTGAGCCATGTCCGTCCGTCCGTCCGTCCGTCCGTCCGTCCGTCCGTCCGTCCGTCCGTCCGTCCGTCCGTCCGTCCGTCCGTCCGTCCGTCCGTCCGTCCGTCCGTCCGTCCGTCCGTCCGTCCGTCCGTCCGTCCGTCCGTCCGTCCGTCCGTCTGTCCGTCCGTATGAACGCCTAGATCTCAGAGACTATAAGAGCTAGAGACACGAAACTTTACCAGCTGGTGCGCATATTTCCTAAGCAGATGAAGTTTGTTGAATCATGTCAATATCTTTCCCCGTTCCCCCGCAGTAGAGTTCCGCGGTTTTTAGCCACACCTTTTCATATTTTCATCTGAAATTTAACAGAGCGATTCGTTGTAGTTACATGCATCTATATGTAAAAAATGAACAAAATCGGACAAATACAACAGAAGTTATAGTCAAAAATGTGCAAATTTCACCTCCCCTTGCCAATACACTGCGTCAATATTTGACTCTACGCAATTATGGCTACAAGTGACCTAGAATCACAATTTTTGGTAAGCTCATTCATGTGGCTCTAATGAACAAATCCACATCCAAATTTTATCGATGCGGTCCCCCCGACCCCCGCAATCCATTTACCGTGTTTTCTCCCACACCCCTCAACATACCAACTTGAAACTTACCCCGTATACTTTAAATAAGTTCTTTGTTGTAACATTCGAGTTTCATCAAAATTGGTAAAATTTTAGGGAACTTATAGGTATAAATATCGATTTTCACCAAAAAAAAATAAATTCCAATTGGAAAGTTCTTAGATGGAATATGCAGGAAAAATTTTTTTGACACAAAAGGTACAGGGTATTCCACTGTCGGGCACCGCCTCGACTGTACCACATTTTTATACCCTGTACCTATAGGTACAAAGGGTATACTAGATTTGTGCAATGTATGTAACGGACAGAAGGAGGCGTGGCAGACCCCAAGTCCTTTGTACCAAAATGCTTATCATAACCTCGGGTAGCGATTGAGCCATGTCCGTCCGTCCGTCTGTCCGTCTGTCCGTCCGTATGAACGCCTAGATCTCGGAGACTATAAGAGCTAGAGACACGAAACTTTACCAGCTGGTGCGCATATTTCCTAAGCAGATGAAGTTTGTTGAATCATGTCAATATCTTTCCCCGTTCCCCCGCTGTAGATTTTCGGTGTTTTTAGCCACACCGTTTAATATTTTCATTTGAAATTTAACAGAGCGATGCGTTGTGGATACATGCATCTATGTGTAAAAAATGAACAAAATCGGACAAATACAACAGAAGTTATAGTCAAAAATGTGCAAATTTCACCTCCCCTTGCCAATAAACTGCGTCAATATTTGACTCTACGCAATTATGGCTACAAGTGACCTAGAATCACAATTTTTGGTAAGCTGATTCATGTGGCTCTAATGAACAAATCCACATCCAAATTTTATCGATGCGGTCCCACCACCCCCCGCAATCGATTTACCGTGTTTTCTCCCACACCCCTCAACATACCAACTTGAAACTTACCCCATATACTTTAAATAACTTCTTTGACGTAACATTCGAGTTTCATCAAAATCGGTAAAAATTTAGGGAACTTATTGGTATAAATATTGAATTTTACCAAAAAAAAAAAAATTCCAATTGGAAAGTTCGTAGAAGGAATATGCAGGAAAAATTGTTTGCGAGACAAAAGGTACAGGGTATTCCACTGTCGGGCACCGCCTCGACTGTACCACATTTTTTCCTATATCTTTGGATGCACTTATCTGTTGATTCATTCAGAAAGTGAACTTCACTTTGTATGAAACTTCTTTTAACACAAAAAAAAAAAAGTAAATAAAATATAGCTTCGATACCGATATCATCGTTCCAAGATTGTTTGAATACTCAATAGCTCGACACGATAATTTTTCGCGATGGCATATCCCATATAATTAATATGCACCTAGAAACAAATTTTATTTTAATATTTAACTTTCTTAACAACACATCTCGCAATAAAAACAAATTGATTTTTTTGTATGTTATATATTCACATTTATTGTATATTAGAAGCTACAATGAATATCATCGCCGTGACGCAAGAGAGATTTGGTTTGCCAAAGAAACGTTTACCTAAATATGCAATTATCGATAACTCGATAAATAATCATTTTAAGTCACAAAAACTCATTTTTAACATAGTTTTAGTCCTTGCTAGCAAACGCCAAGGCCACGTACTTGTGGTCTCATATGGTGTGTTCTTAGTTTGCCAGTCTTTGAGGAGAATTGACAGAAGAGAGTCTGCGCATCTCCTTTATACTCTGCTTAATGAAACAGTTTCCAAAGGTTTCATTGCAAAGCGGTTACGTTGGGATACCAGCCTCTCAGTGTATCTGTCTAAGATTTGTTTTTAATTATCTCACAAAGTTTTCTTGAAGATGATTCTAATACACGCTTTTTTCTTAAACACTTTTTATTGCACTTTTAAAAAATAATATGGTTCAATAGAGCTTAAGTTCAATAATCATGAACTTTATTTGACCTAACCCAAGTGTGCTTTGCCTTAAAAAAAAGTTGTTTAAATCTGACAAAAAGTTGTAATGCGTAAGTAAAGCAATTTATTTCAACAGAATCGTTCGGCTACTTATTGAAGCAATATCTAAATTATTTGCTCCAGAGTAAAATTTTTAAATAAGTGAAAAAAAAAAATTAGAATATATGTGCAAAAAAAAAAAAACTTATATTTTTCGGTTTTAAAAATAATTTGGCAAAATAAAAAAAAATCAACAGTCTCGTTCGGCCGTTCTAAATTATGCATATATTGAAACTCAAATTAGAACTAAATAAAATTTAGCCAAAAAAAAAAAAATTCATCAAATTTACTAGTGCCAAAGGTTACCCAATAAAAGAGAAATCCTTGTCCTCCAGCAATGAATTAAAATAAAAGTAAGTTTTTATTTAATTTTTAATATCTACTTTTGATGCAAAAAAAATAATTCAATTTTTTCTGAAACAGCATTATTATGAGCCATATTTCCAGCACTGCGAGTTAACAGTCGTGACAGCTTTCCCAAGGTAACAATTCTTTCCGCTTCTCTCTTCGTCTACTTACTAATTGTTTCTTTTTCTAGTCGGATAGGTGGCACCATTTTTATTAAATACTGCATCTAAATTTTTAAATTGTGACAAAAAAAAACTTGCCGAAATTCCCGCCGTAATGCTAATGGATAGCAGTTTTCGATTCCAAAATCCTTTGTTCAAAATCTACAAGCACACTGTTGCGCGTGTAAACTCAAAAAACTCTTTTTATTTCTTGGAATTTTTTCGAAGCATAAATTATCGATTGACTAACAACATGGATTCTGACATAATTTTACACTTAATATACACAATAAATGAGGTAGTTCTACCAAAAATTAAGTGCTTATGATCTTGGGTGGTATAAGGTTGCACTCTGGTGTAATTACGTAGAAGTAGTAGAGGGTATATAAACCAAGAAGAGATGATATTCACCTCCAGTTAAAAGTTTGCCACTTCTAGCAACTTGAAGATTATATGCTTTGGGAAAGACTGCACTCCCGCCTTGGGTGAAAGAATCTGCTTGCATGAAAAAAGCTCTTGCCGCAACCAGCTAGCTCAAGGTCAAAGCAACTCTTGTAACCACATAAAGATGCTAGGGCAGGTCTTTTGTCGTAGCATCTGTGCTGCCAATCCCAAGTAGAACTACCATGCAGTCCATCTATATATCGAAGTTGACGTAGAAAGTCGTTTAGGTTGGCCCACAGCTACAAATCATTTATTATGATAATAATTAATAATAATCAGTTCCAAGTTTTTTTTGAATACTTAATACTTCGATAAGATAATATTTCGCTATGGCATATCCCTAGTAGTTAATTTTCACCTAGAGAAAAATTTTATTTTAATATTTATCGAGCTATAGACTTTCTTAACAAGACATCTCGTAATATAAATAAATTTTTTTTTTTTTTATATATTGTATATGAGAAGCTACAGTGAATGCTATGAACGTGACGCAAGAGAGATTTTGCTTGCCTAAGAAACGTTTACCTATATACGCAATTATCGATAACTCGATAAATAATCATTTAAAGTCACAAAAACCAATTTTTTTCAAATAAAAATTTTCCTGTTGAAAACATTTTTGGTATTCCAACAAATTGTATTCAAAATGAATGTACAACACCCGTTCCATTTATTTTTGCCCATATACACTATATGTATACTATGTACATATTTTATAGATACATTTGTATCTTTGTTAGCTTTAATATCGTCAACTCTCGCCTGTAACTGTAAGCTGTGTGCTCCTGTTTTCATGTGCCATATTCCATATGCCTGGCATGGTTGCATACCTATGTTACATATACATATACATATGTATATGGAGCTCCTTTTTGGCTGCTTTCGTCGTTTTGCGTTTTATAATCGTGATATTTTATGCTTTAGCGCGCATTTCCAAAAACAATCACACCACCCAGCGGCTTTTCGCGTGTCCCTCGTTTCCCAAGCCCCCATTTCCGAAAACGAAGAAGATACACCCGATTTGGTGTTGGTTGACGGTGACTCTGTATCTGTATCTGTATCCGCTCTGTATGCGTATGTGTATCATGTGTGCAGGGCGTCCCAATATGTTAAATAATATATACTATGTATTGTATACGTATATACGATTATACGCATTAGTTGGAGCGCATATCTCTTGACGTTGGGCTTTAAGTCGAGTCGGGTTTGGGCCATGGATATTGAAACCTATGCCAGAATTGTCTTCTCAAAACATTGCACTGCTTGTTTACCAACAAAAGACTGTTGCTTTAGCTCTGACATACATACTACATATGTATGTGGTTCCAACTATGTGTTTTTGGGAGGGTCTATGTATAATTTAAACATGGCGTTCGTAGCCAAGAGCCATGGTGCACCTGCAGCAACAACAACAACAAATGCAAATTGTAATTACCTTAAGCCAACATTGTACATAAAGACATGTGCGAGGGCAGGCTGATAAGTAATAAGCTTAGCTTTTCAATCATAAAGCGAATTTCCTTAGACATTATTTCTACTCAAAAAACAAAAAATAATAATGTATTTGTGCAAGAGCTTTTGCCATGCATGGAGATTCTCTCAGTCAAGGCGGGAGTGCAGTCTTTCCCAAAGCATATAATCTTCAAGTTGCTAGAAGTGGCAAACTTTTAACTGGAGGTGAATATCATCTCTTCTTGGTTTATATCCCCTCTACTACTTCTACGTAATTACACCAAAGAGTGCAACCTTATACCACCCAAGATCATAAGCACTTAATTTTTGATAGAACAACCTCATTTATTGTGTATATTAAGTGTAAAATTGTGTCAGAATCCAGGTTATTAGTCAATCGATAATTTATGCTTCGAAAAAATTCCAAGAAATAAAAAGAGTTTTTTGAGTTTACACGCGCAACAGTGTGCTTGTAGATTTTGAACAAAGGATTTTGGAATCGAAAACTGCTATCCATTAGCATTACGGCGGGAATTTCGGCAAGTTTTTTTTTGTCACAATTTAAAAATTTAGATGCAGTATTTAATAAAAATGGTGCCACCTATCCGACTAGAAAAAGAAACAATTAGTAAGTAGACGAAGAGAGAAGCGGAAAGAATTGTTACCTTGGGAAAGCTGTCACGACTGTTAACTCGCAGTGCTGGAAATATGGCTCATAATAATGCTGTTTCAAAAAAAATTGAATTATTTTTTTTGCATCAAAAGTAGATATTAAAAATTAAATAAAAACTTACTTTTATTTTAATTGCTGGAGGACAAGGATTTCTCTTTTATTGGGTAACCTTTTTTTTACCTTTTTTTTTGGCAAAATTTTATTTAGTTCTAATTTGAGTTTCAATATATGCATAATTTAGAACGGCCGAACGAGACTGTTGATTTTTTTTTATTTTGTCAAACTATTTTTAAAAACCGGAAAATTAAAATTTTTTTTTTACACATTTATTCTAATTTTTTTTTTCACTTATTTAAAAATTTGACTCTGGAGCAAATAATTTAGATATTGCTTCAATAAGCAGCCGAACGATACTGTTGAAATAAATTGCTTTACTTACGCATTACAACTTTTTGTCAGATTTAAACAAATTTTTTTTAAGGCAAAGCACACTTGGGTTAGGTCAAATAAAGTTCATGATTATTGAACTTAAGCTCTATTGAACCTTTTTATTTTGTAAAAGTGCAATAAAAAGTGTTTAAGAAAAAAGCGTGTATTAGAATCATCTTCAAGAAAACTTTGTGAGATAATTAGAAACAAATCTTAGACAGATACACTGCGAGGCTGGTAACCCAACGTAACCGCTATGCAATTAACCTTTGGAAACTGTTTCATTAAGCAGAGTATAAAATAAGATGCGCAGACTCTCTTCTGTCAATTCTCCTCAAAGACTGGCAAACTAAGAATACACCAGATGAGACCGCAATTACGTGGTGTTGTCGTTTGCTAACAAAGACTAAAATTATGTTAAAAACCGCCGCTGAGGCTAGTACAAATTAATTATAAATAAATAAAAAAAAATTTAAAAAAATTTAAAAAAAAAATTGTAGACAGTTCTGATTACTCAAGAATACAAGAGCGCAAAAATGGCGATACGGAGTTATTAGCTTTCGAAAAACCCTTTAGATTGCGCCTCAAACGCGAAGTTAATCAACCGGAAATATTTTTAATTAATCAGGCTTCAAAATGGCGCATTCAACGACAAAGTCAAAAAGAACTTTTTAAACACCTAAAAAAAAAAAGCTATCTAAAAGTATGTAAAATATTTGCAGCACTGAAGAAGTATGTGAAAGTGTGAGTAAGAGTGAGAGAAAAAGTAGAAGAAGCAGCAGAGAAGAGAAACCGGAAGCAAAAGTTGCTGCCTATGGGCTGCAGCTGATGTCAGGCGCCATTGCTGTTTGGCGTCATCATTTTTATGCCGCTTTAAGTGACAATCAAACAGCTGCGACGATGACGACAGAGAAGTCGACGTTGACGTCGCAGTCGCTGTACAAAAATGTCAACTGTCCTACTCCACATATGCTGTGAGTACACACAACGACACACACACACACACGCATACTTATATACGCTCATATCTACTTACATATACATATATGCAAACGATTTTAAATTCCAACAAAAGTCAGAACGTGAGCATAAAAATATCTACGCAACTTTTTCAATGTGTCAAGTACAGTCGACGCGCATAGAAGATTGTCAGTGTGTGCATACGTATCTACTACATATATATGTATATGTATGTATCTATGTGAGTTTGAGCTATTTTGGAACTGTCACACACACACAGTTGTACATCCTACCAAAGGGCGTTAAAACTTTTCCAATTCCCAACAACAACAACAACAACAACAACGACAACTATAAGCAGAAGCAAAACATTAGAACACTTTAATAATCGTTAAACATTTAGTCACGTTTTATTCTACTATTTGAGTTAAGCTTCAGCTAACCCTAATTTCAAACCAAACGAAGCCACGTCAAACTCGATCAGAGCCCGATTGCGATGAGCGTTTGTTTAGTGATGTAAACTCTTGTTTTGTGACGCCACTAGACGATTAATTTTATAAGTGCATGCTCAAAGTCACGAACATCACTGAGATGTGTATGTGGATGTGTATGTACTAAGGATATTTGACACCTGCTCACTTGCTCGAAAGATTGGCTAAGCAACTGACGTTGGTCAAATTGGAAAAATTAAATAAGCATCATACTTGAGAGCTTTTAATAATGTCTTAAAACTCCTTAACTGCTATTGCTGAAGATTCCCAGATGACGTTGCGGACTGAGGAAAAAAAGCTGTATTTATTAAATTATCGTTCTCACCAACATAGTTTAGATTTGTTTTGAAAACCATTAGAAGCCATTGCAGCAGATTCCCAGATGACGTTATCGGCCTGTTGTGGACTGAAGAATTAAATAATTCATTTATTAATTTATCATTTTCATCATCGTACTGAGATCTTTTCATAATGTTTTAAGCAGCAGATTCCCAGATGACGTTATCGGCCTGTTGCAGGTTGAGGGAAAGAAGTTTTTGTTTTTGCTAGCTCTACAGTATTCAAAATTCTGAATCTTCGTATATTATTCGCATAATAATATCATTTATATAATGGGCTAGGCCAAGGATGTTAGATGGTAGACTAGTAGAAGTTGAATTTTTGAGAATAATTCAAATGTATCTAAGTACTTGGACGGAGCACAATAGATCCTAAGGGTGGCAGTGCAGCTTTCCCTAACAATATATATATAAGTGCTTGGACCAAAGTGGTCCAAGCAAAATATCTAAGCTATCATCTTTATCTTTTTTATCTTTTTATGGTGAAGTGCGCCAATTGTTGTTTTGCAGGTTTAAGCATTAAACAACTGTGCAACTTTTTTGTAGAAGAGTCAAGCAACTGAATATCTACATAAGAGATTATGGAGTTTTATGATTTTTTTTTTAAATTGAAGCTATCGGGTTCGGACATTCAATCAGTGAAAAACTTTTTTTTGGTATAGCTGTGCAAGCTTAGTTCTAAGCTGGCTGAAAAGAATCATTTGAGAAAAATTTCTTTCAGAATACTAAAATGAATATATTTCATTACCCTTAAAGTCTCAGATGAACGCTCTACAGAAGTGGTCGGCAGCGACGTCGATACATGTACACATAAGTATCGCATGCACTTGTGTGCGCAGCTACAGACACGAAGCCGCATTGCCGATGCCTGTGTCGATGCGTCCTGACGTCACTGCGCCACTCTCACAAAAGCAAGTCAAAATGTAAGTGTACTTCATGTCGACCACTGCTCTACAGTTAAAATAAATAAATAGCTTTTATAGCTTGCATGTTTTTTGGAAGGGTCAATATAAATTAATAAAAAATTATAAAAAATATATATATTACTGATCAGCATCCACAACGGAGTCGATATTGCCAGGACTGTCCAACCGTCTGTTCGTATAAGCAAAAGGAACTCAGATGGTGGAGCCTCTATTTTTTTTTGCCGTATTCATGCAATGCGTTGATTGACCTTGAGGTAGCTCACTTGTTGCTAAAACAAAACACGTCGATTCCTACTTTGGTCTGGAAACAAGAACAAGTTGGCGCAAATTCTTTACGCAGCAGCAGCTTCACTATCTCCTTCCAAATAGTTATAGCAAGTAATGTGTCACGCGCTCATCTCTAGCGCACAGCAGACAAAAACAGCTGAACCTAACTGCAAAGGCAACTGCCATTTTGTAAGTTTTTACACCATCTTCGTTGTGTGTGTTTGTGCGCTTGTATGCCTGTGTATGTGTATGCGCTTGTGTGTGAATATTTTCGGGCAGCTCTGGGTTTTGAGTCGCGTCGCGGAAAACACTTTTCACACGCATAACTGTAAAGTGAGTGACAAGTAGTCGTCAAAATAACGTTACCGCATATCGTGTACACACTCACACACACACACAGACGCACACACGTGCTGTATTGAGAAAGTGCTGAGTTGAAGCTTTTGTAAAATGTTGTAAACATGCTACTTGATGGGGCAACAACGTATAGAAGAAAGATCGCATTTGCTCAGGTTTCAGTGGAAATATTTTATAATACTTTTTAGTGATACATTGAAAGTAAACATATGTAAGTACAGACATTGCAAAGGGACATGTTTTGCAGTTAAACTGTTTGGGCAAACGAAAAGCTAGAGATGAGAGAGGCACGTGAGGTTACGTGCAACTAATCATCGCAAATCTATAGCTTTAGCTTTCAATGCAAAATTACTCACAAATTCTAACTTTTGAGTTTATTTATGAAAAAATATTTTACATTCAAAGTCTCAAACAAATAATGTGCGATTGAAGGCATACACAACAAGTAGGGAGACTATGTTTTGAAATTGTGGGAATCATTTAGTAGCACTGCAACATAAGCTATTACAGTTTCTCTGGTACAATGACGTCACATGGTACCCTAGTTTGAAATATCTTTGTCCTGTGTAGTGCCCTCATCGCAGTTGTGTAAACATAAAAATGAAACTAATACAAAACACAGCAACTTATAAAACAATAGAGGTTTCTGAAAACGAGCTTATATTAATGAAAACTGTAATGTTCATGGGTGCTTTTTGGTTCAATTGAACCAGCTAAAATATACGCCAATACGCTCAAATCATTACTGGATCCGCTTGCTTTTTATATGCATTATTTGTTATATTTTTAAAAATTTTTGCATATCCAGCAGCAGGATTTTTGCTCTGAAGCAAGCTGTCCCGCCACCCAGTTGTGTCAAAAATAAAATATAAAACAAGTGAGATGTCGAAATTTACTATTTAGCAGAACATTTATGAGACAGTTTAAGCAATTAAAAGTTAGGCTGAGATTGCTTTCCAAAAAAAAAAAAAAAAAAAAGCGCTGCCCCAAAAAGTATGCTTCACATTTTGTATTAAGCACCAAAAATTGCTATGCATGCCACAAATCAAATACCGTCTTAGCTCCGCGTAATTTCAATAACGATAACTCACAATTAGTTAGACCAACAACAAAAACAACAACAACATACAAAGTTACAGTCGCAGTCGCACCATTAGGCAGCTCCAGAGAACTAACCAGAAGCAAAAACCAAAAAAAAAAAAAATGTATAGAACGTTTTAATTTGCTGCAATTTGTGTAAGAGTTTGTTTGCCAAAAATAAACGCAAGTCCAAGAGGGCGCGAGGGCGTGTGTATGCCAAAGAACATTAAATTGTTTTTATGGCAAACATTACACGCAAATTTTGGTATGATGGGCGCAAAACACTAAGGGGGGCGAGTCAAAAGGTGTTACCTCTCTACCATACACACATACCAAAGTATTTTCGCTTTTATTTTCATTTTCTTCTTCTTTTTTTTCTCGTTGCGTTTCGTTTCGTGCCTTTTTCGCTTTGTTTGTAATAATGGCATCAGCAATGGCAATGGCGGCAGCAATTCAAGCGCCATTATAACAGCAACGAGGCGGCAGCAATGGCGGCGGCGGCGGCGGCGGCAGCGATGGCGACGGCAACAATGGCGGCCACCTTGGTGAAAGAAAACGAAAACTAAAGAATTAATGTGCACCGCAAAAGTTCAAGTTGGGCGGCGAGTAAATCGTCGTCGCTGTGCTGCCATGGACAGGCTGGAGCCTCAAAAATGCCACCGCGTGTGCTAAATGAGCCAATAAGAATGCTGGCTACAACAACAACAACAACTTGCAACACTGTTGCTGTAACACTTTAGAAATCGTAATGAGTTGTACGCGTTGGCATCACAAGAGCGCTAAAATTGAGGTTTGAGGTTGAGAGATAAACTTGCTTAAACATTAAGTAGCAAAAAGCTCGCTGATACGTTACAAAAGCCAAAAAAGCAGCAAACAAAATGTGGCATATGCGTCAAAGTCGGAAACGGCTCAAATGGAGTTACCCTGTGCGATCATTTGGAGGTTCATTATATGGCAAATTCGTCAAAAGGCATCCAAAAGCCAAGGTACTTTGTAATACAAACAAATTCATGCCGGAGAATTACGTTACACTTATAAAAAAAAAATTTGTTCTTCTAGGACTCCAACTTAGGAAGACTTTACCAACGCAGCTTAGCAGAAAAACAACTCTAAAAAAAAAAGTAAAAATAGGCTGCTGGGTCTCGGGTTGACTGTTTAAGTATCAATCAGCTACTTTCGCACTGTGACGTCACAAGTACTGTAGTAGGATTATCTTTGATATATATTATAATAGTGTTTGGTAGCAAGCGCAAGATTTTCTTAAAGCTAAAATCATACACTGAGAAAAAAATTCAAGATTTCCGTGTCAAAAGTGCGCCAAAAGGGTTTTTCAATTATTTAGAATAATTTTGTAGCCGTCTCCAAGAACCGCATTTTGGTTTAAGCAGTTACCATTTATTGCCACTGCACTATGGGCCCAGATTCTCATATTTTGGCCAAAACCCTGGCATTTCCATAATAATAATGATGAAATTTTACACACGTGTTCCTAAAGGATTGAGCTATTTTTTATTATTTAAGTTTGAGCCTCCTCAGATTTTTTAAGATATAGATAATCTAAACCAATATTGGAAAATATTTACAAAAAATTTTTAAATTAATTAAAAAAACAAGCGGTTTATTCCAATAAATTGGACCATATTTCACACAGAGGTAGATATGAGTACCTCATATATTGAAAAAATAGCCTATACCCAAAATATTTAATGGTTTTGAAGTTATAGCCCCAAATAGTAATAGCTTTCCAAGCAAATTACTAAAAGAAGACATCACTAATCCATATGTTTTTTAACTGCTTTAATTTTTTTTTTGCATGCTCTTTTAATTTCCGTCAAAAAATTTCAAAAATTTTTCTTCAAAATTGATCAATTTTACAATTTTTGATTTGCGCCTCTGTAAGTATGCTATAAAATTTTCAAATTGTACATTTTTCTTACATTTAAGTACAACTTTTAAAATGAAAAAAATTAAAGCATACTTTTAGGCAGCTAAGAAATTCAAAAAAATAGTACAATTTCCTGGAGGTCAATTTTTAATATTCAACTTTTAAATACAAAATTCAATTTCCGAAAATCGGGAGGAATTACATTTTGTTGTGAAACATGTGAAGAAATTTATAAAATTTTTTTCGATCAAATATCGAGTGGTAGTCGGAGGCACCCTTAAAGCAAAGTAGCCAAATGATGAAAAACCAACAAAATCTTTATAACTACTCGAATATATTTAAAACCAAAAAGTTTTTAAGCTCAATTTTATTTTTTCTCAGAAGTAATATTTATAACTAATAAAGTGAATGAAGATTTCGTAGCTACATGTAACATGGTAAACGCAGGTTTTTTTTTCTGTAAATTATCGCAAAAGTTAAAAAAAATACAAAATGTCATCTTTGATGTCTAATAAGTTAAAAACCACTAATTAAAATTTAATATTTTTTGTTTGCTCTGGATACCTTGATATGTGTTAAATCATATTACATTGTGATATTTTCCAAATTTTGAATTTCGGCTGGAGGGCTTTGGGCCAAAATCAAGCCACGCGGGCCCATTGTGCACTAGAGCTCATTTGCATAGTTCTTGTCATTATTTTAAGTAGGTGCAAATAGTAGGCGTGGCAGCTTCCGAGCTTTAAACGATACATTTAACCTCTGTTCTACGCTCAGCTAACTTTAACGACAAGTGTCCGTATAATTTTATTGTTTGTCTAATTTAAGACGAAAAGCCAAGAGACATGAATATCATGACCAGTTAATAATTCAAACATTTCGAAACAAACACCGTAGCGACATACGAACGCCCACAAAATAACACGCCCTGCTTGATTCCGAGCCGTATCAAGCCAACGTGGCAACTTCCGGTCAGTCAAGTCGTGCTGTGGGCAGACAATCCCAACCTTGTTTATGCTCTTGTGTGCAGCAGCAGTGTGTGTTTGTATGGGTACATATATGTTTATTTCCGCTTTCAGTACGTAGCACTAGTCCGAGGTGCACAATTGAAGGCTAGTCCACTTTTTATGTTCTACTGTAATTATTTGAAGAGTTTACTCGAGCAGTCTATTACTGGATAATGCAGCTTACAAGCGCGCTATAAAAACCATCAGCTATAATTTTGGTACTGTTTGTGTCTACTTTGAAACTGCTCCCCTATAAAAGGTACTTACTTTTTGGTATGTATGTTATGTGTTATGTGAGCCTAATCAACAACGAATGTTGGAATTTTTAACACAACCACTCCTCAGACCATTTATTATAAATTTGAACAGTACACAAGCAAATCCCAGCTGAGCGTATACTTATTATATTCTTTGTTTATAATGAATGCTTTCCAAAGCATAGTGCTCTTTCTCTAGGACAGGTACAGTAGTGTTATAAAGATGGTATTTGTTTTCCTAACTGAGGAAACATGCTTTGGTCTACATTGCAATGCCCAAGATCTGCCGCTTCTGTGGGGCATTAGGTTAGGTTAGGTTAGGTTAGGTTGAATAGGCTGCTCAAACTATAGCTGAGATCACCCAGAGACCGTTATGGCCGATTGTGATGCCTAATTGGGGAAAGGATTATAAGAAGGGACAATGGGTAAAAGAGGATCATAAAGTACTGGGTACTTCTAATCGCCTAAGTCTCTATTATTACAGAACCATTTCGAGGATTTAACAAACGTAGCCAGATCCGCCATAGACACATTTGCCAGACTGCCCAGGTCTTCGAAGAATGGTTTTGCCAGAAACTGGGTTCGTCTTCTAAGAGGCGCTGGGCAGTCGCATAACAGGTGCTGAATACTTTCTATCTTCTCCACGTCTCCGCAGCTGACGTGGGAACGTGTAACCTCTCAGCCATAAGGCCTATGGTGCAGTGCACCGTTACCACTCCTACCACCATCCTTGTCCTGTTTTTGTGAAAATGTAGGAGTTTGGATGTTCGCTTTGGATTGCACCGTGACCAGAGTGTTCGGGAGATGCGACAACCGGACACAGAGTTCCATTTTCGTTCTGGCTGAGCTTTGACCGTCTCCCTAATTTGCGATACGACGTCCTGTAAGGGTCTTTCTATATCCGTGACCACATTCTATAGCTTGGACCATTGATTTAGTTTGCGTCTTAGCCAAGCAGCTCCGGATACTTGATAGTCCGAGGCACTGTCCCAACAGAACGTCGTCTTGGTTCCCTACTTGATAGTTAACAGATAACACAGCCACACAAAACCGACTTTAGGATGCAGAGGTCAGACCTCAGTTTCGCCGAAACCGATTACGAAGTCCAAAAGACACCAGCACGACACAGCTCTGAGATAATCTTCAAAATAACTCAATTTATGGGGTTTTTGGATGTTACCTCAGAACCCTGGCATGCTGCAGTTTTTAATATCTTGGATTTGGATTTAGTGAAGGTAACTTCGTCACATTTAGACTAAAGCGTTGGTTTATATTGTTTGGCTGCGTAATTCATTCAGGACTCTCTGCAGGGACCTACCTGTATATGTTGCTGGTAGCGCTTATCTATGCAGTATGCTAAAATAGTCAGGGATTGAGTGCTGTTGGACTTGGTTTATCGCTGTCATCGCATTACCGATTAGCATGGAATGACAGGAGATCCTTGAAGATCCATCCAGATCGAACAACATTTTACTGTCTGCTAAACGTAATAGATTGAACGCAGCCTGAAAGATGTTGCACCAGTTCAGAATCCGGCAAAAAATTTGTTGCTTGACAGTTCATTCATTAAAAAAGAGCGTTCCTGCAACTTCTATCATCTTTGAAGCACTCAGCTAGCACAGTCTACCACCCTGTCGGTAGAGCTCTTAAGAACAAGCTTATTCCTATATCCTCTTCCGTTCTCGAACTATCTTTACATATGGTAAGCTTATTCTTACCTTGTCTCTACAGTTTTTAAGAGAAGAACCACGAGGTGTAGCTTCTTCTGTAGACCGTACAAAATAAGACGCTGGAAAATGACAGCTCACTAATTTATTCTCTTTCGTCATAGAACTAATTGTGTATATTATAAGCTTTTTTTTAACGAGAGGACTATATACTACATACCTCGCAGTCTCATAAAAGTGATATCACTTGAGTCTCTTCGAGAGATTGACGCTGCTATATTTTCTTTCGTCCACTATTACGAGCTTACCATACGCAATAAGACCGTAGAAGATAATAGGACTATTTAACACCTCAGTGCTATAAAAGCAGAGTCGCTGGAATTCCTTTCCTATTTTCTGTATCTTCTTTCGTTTTGGTATCTATGTATTTGTGTCTATGCCAAGTTCGTTAAACCTCTCTAGAGCAAACGTCTGCTTGTGTACTTTCTTTCTACCGCGATAGATCTGTGCATATTGTAGGCTCAGTGGCAATTATAGGGATTGATAGTTTCCAGACCTATAGAGGCTGTGTCACTAGCTTTTCAAAATAGCTTACTACTCCAGTAACTTCTTCCGTTTTGAGTAGTCATTAGCGCTGGGTACGGAAGAATTGCAGTGCATGCAGTCTATCTGTAGCTCTAGCTGTGTGTGTTTGTGTGTGTGGGAGCAAATGTATCTATGTGGTTTAGAGTGTGTGCGCTTGTGTGGGAAGATCCGTGTATTGCCTTGTAAATTGGCGCATCTCGCTTTGCAAAACATTCCACTCGCTGCATTTCAATCATTATTGTTTTATTTATGTATGCTTGAGTATCTATGTTTCTGCGCATCTACGAGTCTGTGGGTGTATCTATGTGTGTTTAGTGGGTGTATTTGTAGCTAGTAGAGGATTAATGTCTTGTCGTGCTAATAGCGCCAACGGTCTGTTCAACAATGGCATCCTGATGTATCTTCCGCATGGTGCCATGCCATGCCAACGGCATTTGTAAGTCAATTTGAATGCCAAAGGTAATTGTGTCCAGAAGCTTACATGTAATGTATCCCTCGCTAATGCCCTGAAAAGTATGCTAAGCAAATTGTTAGCTTATGTAAGTTAAGACTACAAATGAGCTGCAAACCTTAATTAAGTAGGGTTATGTTTGACTTATAGCCAGCAACGTTTAAACCAAAAGTCAAAGTGAACATTTTGAAATCACAGAAGATAAACCAAGATTTTTTTTTTTTGTAAGCTAAATAATTTTGAGCAATTGCTTAAAACATTTTTTAGAGCGTGCCGCCATGGACTACTCAATACGCTGCTTTTTTAAAGGGGGCTAGAACTTTTAATTCGGCAAGTTAGTCGCTAAACCCCTTTCGTATTTTTTCTTGCTTTTAGTGTTCCAGACTTGTGGCACCAGTTGGTACTCCGTCCGCAAACAATTTTATCAAATAGTAAACTGCCAAAGATTATCAACTTCAGACATAATATTTACTCAATTATGCGCCAATAAACGCGCCCCAAACTTTCTCAATAAAAATGAAACGTGTGCGGCATATTAAATCAATATTGGGATAGACCCATTGCCCCCCAGCCAACTAATCCATTGACGAGTGGGCCAATTCCAGGACAAATAATACACACAGACTGCTAAGTTGGGGTTCCGTCAACTACGCAGCCTGCCTAATGAAAACAAAAAGCAATTGTTATTGTTCAAAACAATTTTTTTGTACTTGGTATATAGTGCTACATAAATAAAATGCAATCAAAATAATCCATATATATCAAAATATAGGTGATATACTTATCCGTGCCTATTAATCTACCCGTTAAACGTAGAATTTACTAAAATTTCGATTGGGAAACTCAGAAGGATGTTACAGAAAATGGTTAATATCTCAACAGACCATAGCCTAAAAGCAATTATAGTCAAGAAACGGAGAAGCATATCTTCTTCTATAACTTCTATATAACCCCCATTAAACGAGGCATTTTGAGAGTTTTCTAAGAAGCTTGTTGTGCTATGGGTTTTGAGAACTGGAATTTAGATTCAGCGACCATAAATCGAAAAAGGAGCTTATCTCAGAAGACTTTGATGCGTGGGTTTTTTGGACCTCAGATTTGGATACAGCGGCTCGAAATCCATATTGTAGCCCTGCCACATGTAAAGTTCATACAATTACATTTTATTTTGTGTGGGCCTGTGTTATAGAACTTAGCTATATTTTATTATATTTAATAATAGGTTAATACCTATTTTTTATTATTTAGTCAAGTCGATATCAAAAGAGAGAAACTTTAATCTTTGATTAAAAACAAACAATCTCGAAGAATAGTTATCGATCGAATTTTGGAAAAAATTGCGACGTGAATATTGGTAATGTGATAATGCCGATTTTTCAGTAAAGCAGACTTTAAGAAGGAGAAAGTTTAATCTTTGATTTAAAAACGAACAATTTTTCAAATATCTTTATTCGTTTACGCGTTACGTCTTATAAAAGCATAGTTATCGATATCGATACATAAGAGTAATTTTGAAAAAAAAAACTTACGAAGTGCCTCTCCTACATAATCGAAAATCAACAAAGTGATCGACTTGAAAAGCATACTTATCAATATCGATAAATAATAGAAACTTTGAGAAAAAAATGTACTACTTATGTAAATATCATAAAGTGTTCGATTTAAAAAGCATAGTTATCAATATCGATAGATAATAGGAATTTTGAAAAAAAAAAGAATTACGACCTGAATATTGGCTAGAACCTCTATCATATATTTCAACATCATTGAACTGATCAGTTTAAAAAGCATAGTTATCGATAAATAATATGTATTTAATATGCATCGAAATTATGAAAAAAAAAAAAAAATTTACGACCTGAATATTGGCTAAAACTTCTCTAAACTATTTCAAAGTCACTGAAGCAATCAATTTAAATAGTAATCGATAAATAAAATGAATTTTGAGCAAAAAATTTACGACTTGATTTTTGACTAGTATCTCTCTTACTTGTTTGAAAATCATCGAAGTGATCGATTTGAAAAGCATAGTTATCCATATCGATAAATAATTGGAGTTTTGAGAAAAAAAAATTTACGACTTTAATATTGGTGATCGACTTTTGTTCCGGTAAAAAAATTTTCGAAAATTTTGTTGTTTTCAGAGCTGTTTAGATCAAAGAAAGATGACCTACCAAGAACTTTTGGAACGAAGCTTTTGTAGGAGTGTCAAGTTACCATTGCATTCTTTAGCCACAAAAAAAATTTCTAAGTTTCGTATGCTTAAAATGTGAAAGTTGGAAGGGATGTGGGGAAGTTGGGCTTGCTGAGCAAAAAAGTCTAAACAATTTTTTTTCATTAGGCTCACATGCGTCAGAATACGTAAGTTGATGGCAGAGTCGTAGGCTAGTTGCTAGTACTCTAATTTGTAAATATTTTCGTATATAATGTATTTAAATTAATAAATAAATTTGATGAATTTAAAATACATATCTACAAAATGTGGAATTTATACAACATTCATAGAGGGGGCTTTAAATTTCCTACATTATTGCTATTAATTTTTTACCCAATAGTGGATTTGTAAATCTCGGAATTCGCCTAGAGCAATGAAGTCAGCTATTAACATGAACAAATTACGAGTAACTCCCAAAACCTCGTCAGATCGACGAGCATGATTCAAATGTTTTCCCTACCGAAATACATTTGTTCTAAAGCGCCTTCTAGAAACCATTGCTGAAGAAAATATTTCTATGGATATTTTTGTTACTGGCTCAAATGTATTTTAACCTATTATAGTTATTCTTGCAACGTATCCAATTATTCAATTTCAAGCAATTTTCTGCAAAATTAGCAAATAAATTGTTGCAAAATAGTTGGAGGAGCAGTTCCGGAAAGAGTTTGTTCCTTACAAATTGTACCAAGTGCTTAGTCAAGCAAATGGAAACTATTATTGTTTACACTATCCTACACAATCGTAATCCATTTGTGACTCATAGGCATATCTGTGTTGGCCATTGTGTGTGTTTGTGTGTATTTGTTGGTTTTAGCCAACATTCATATGCAAATTACTTGGCAAAAGCAAATATTGCCACAAAATGAAAATCTGTAAAGGGTCAAGGACATGCTCTGTGCTTATGATTATTTTTAGTTTTTACTGAATAGACAATTTGCTGGCAAATATCTTATACTTGACTTATGGCCAATCTTGTAGAGATAATGATAATGAATAGACGCAGTTAAAACCAAGAAAGTTTCATGCATTGAGGATTCGAAGAAATCGTTCTACGAGTTTGATTTCTGAAAATATCAACTTTTCATTGATTTGATTAGGCAAAATCTAAAATTTGATATTCTTGACTCTCATGACCTCTAAATAGATCTAGATAGCACAGTCATACAAAATTAAATCAACTTGCGGGTTGTTCTCTATCAAATAGCACTACATCTATATAGGGTGTTACAGGTGGTGTAAAATTTCTCAGCAATCAAAATATTTCGAAATTGTTTTTTTGCTGCTGGTTTCAGTCCTCAAACATTTTACACTCTTAAGCCAGTTTAATAAGATTTCCGCTGCCTGTATTTATGTCCTTTTTGCATTTTGGCCAAAATGGCTGCCCACTAACTTGTTATGCCTGGCTTTGTTGTTTTTGTCCAACCTGGCACTTTTTAAATGAATTAGAAAATCAAATTAAAAACTTTAAGCAAGCAAAATATTTGCCTTTTAGAAAAGTTAACCTCCAATGGTTACTGAAGTCGGGGGCACTACTTGAAAAACTTTACTGTAAATAAATTCTATGTGTATGTGTGTTTGTGTGTGTGTGTGTGTGTGTTTGTGTTTGTCAGTTAGTGGCTTGAGGATTGTGGCACGTGCAGCCAATTTAAAGGCATAAATATTATCATATTAACGACAACTTCATAATCATATTAATCATCATTATCATCTTAATCTTTAACTTGGCAACCAAGGCTTACAGCAGCCTTGTAATCTTTGTACAGTCTGTCTGGCGACTGAGACCAAGATTGGCAAAGACAAACAACTACAACAACAAAAACTAGTATTACAAAAAGTTTCAACTATTTTCAATACAATAGCTATTACGCATACGCCTCGTAACACACATCGATTGGCTTTTTTTTGTGCTTGACTTTGCACAGTGGTTGGTGGAACATACGAGAGACATAGTTCAGAGATATAACTACAGTTTGCTCAGCTTAAATTTTTAAATTTATTGTGAAAAGTTTTGGAACACACTTTTAAGGCAAGTTAATAAGAAAATCAATGGAAACTAAAAACTTTTTAGTAAAAAGAAGGCCAACTATTAAATACAATTTTTTTACAATTAAATAAAAAAAATATTTGATTAAAAACAAAAAAAAAGATTTAAGAAAATTAATGGAAACTGAAGAGAAGGCCAATTTTTGAACAGCAATATATTTTTATTATAATATAATAAATAAAAAATATTTTTGATTTAAAAAAAAAAAAAAAATTGTGTTGTAAAAACAAAAATTAAGAAAATTAATAGAAACCGAAGAGAAGGCCAACTTTTAAACAACAATTTTTATAAAATATAATAAATTAAATAATAAAAAAAAATTATTTTTGAAAAAAAAGAATTACAAAATTCATATAAAGCCAACTTTTGAACAAGAAACATTTTTTTTAATATAATCTAATGAAATAAAAATTCAATAAAAAATATTTTTTACAAACAATAGAAAAATTAATTTAATTTTTATATAAAAAAAGAATTAATGGTTTTCTTAATTCTTTTTTTTTTTATAAAATACAAAATTTTTTATATATAATATTTCATTACTTTTAGATTTGACTCTATACTTTTAATTTTTTCAGTTTCTATTGACTTTCTTTAATCTAATTTTTTTAAGTAAATTAACAAATTTTTTTTTCTGCACCTTGCTCGCCAACCGCCATACTTAATAACAATAATTTCTTCTACATATGCAGTTTCGATAGCTCGATAAAATGTCGCTTTTTTGAACATAACTTAGTACCTCTTTTACATGTTTAACCCAAGCCATAGACGATGCGACAGGTTGTACAACTTGCTTATTTATCGAAAAGACAACAACACGATGGAATCGATTATACCAACCTGCTCGCTAAACAACCAGTCGCATCATGTCTGGCTTGGGTAGGAATCAGCAAAATAGAAGATATCGTCTTAAAAAGTAACTTGCTTCGCTTATTTTCGACCTTCTAGTCGTATAGTATCATCCTAATTGGCCAAAACAGTAATCGGGTAACGTCCTGACGTTAAGTAAACGCTCACGTTCTCCATGATGCCAACAGTAACTAGCCGGTTAGGCACAGTCTACCGCTTCCCCCGACTACCCACAACCTGCGTATTAAAAATCGTACCGTGTTTAAAAGATCTCTTAAGTGAAACAATTACCAGCTCCGTACTCTGAGAAGATGTTAGTTACCGAAAAAAATCCAAGGCGTAGGTAGATTTTTAGAAAAAAAAAAAAATATAATATAAGACACTAGTTCAGTTTGAATTCAAAACGAACTGCATGAAATGCATTAAATAATATAGACCTATGTCACACTTGGAGGCTAAGGCAAGTCTGGAGCTGTTTAAGCTCCAAGAAGCTTAACTGATCCAGTATTTATAACCCTTAGAAGCTTTGAAAATAAAAAAGTAAGCCGGTTACTGTCGGAATATGCCGACTATAGTATACCTCTTAATATTCCACTTTTTACAAAAAGTGGTTTGGATGTAAGACGCTGGAACGCTGTATAAGGAGTCTTATGTGAATCTACAGGGTTTTTGCAGCCAATACGGCTACGCTTTTTGGTACAATGTACTACACAAAACTTTCTGGTATATAAGGCCCCTAGGCAAGCTATATGGCGTGTGGTAAAAATTTGAATGAACTTTATATTTTTATCAAAAACTTTTTATTTATGCATTTTGTCCCCTTCAAAGTAATCCCCCGCAGATATAAAAGTACAGTTGTGGCAACATTTTTTCTAATTCTGTAAACACTTCTGATAAGCGTTTTTTGCTATAACCTTGAGCTCTTCCAAGGATGCCGTTTTCAACTCCTCAAACGTTTCAACTCTCCGTCCTTTTATGGGTTGTCTTCAGTCTTGGGAATAAAAAAAAACCAGTTATGACGCTTTTGAGCAAATCTGGATTATCATTGACGTCATTCAACAGCACCTGGGCGATTCTTCTTTAATTCTTCTGCTCAAAATTAAGTAGTTACGGAACAAACTTCATCTCATGCCTAAAGCTAAAGCGAAAAATTTAATGATACGAGCCAACTGACGTCATCAGCAATTTCAATAATGCTTATTCGAACATTTTCCAACACTACTTTCTTTACTTTTCAAAGTTTTCAGCAGTTCTTGACGTATTGGAGAGTCCAGAGTGTCTTGTCGGGCTTCTTGGCAGTGTTATTCCGAGTAGACACAACATATAGAGCACTTAGTTCCGTTTCTTAAATAAAAAATGTGATGCAAATTCTTTGATCCATCGCCGAGCACTTCTAAACTTTATGTCTTCCACCAGCAAAGTACAAAAACGACAACATAAAAAAATCTAAAATTTGATAATATAATCCCGAAATCGAAAAAATTAAATAAACTGCTTTCCACTGAAATCATTAGGTGTTTGCAAACAAAGTTTAGTTGCTCTAATTCTTATCACCTCTGAGATCTATGAGTTCAAGCAGACACACGTCACACTGAGCATATTTTTGGTTGTCACCGACGTCACCTTCTCTATGCTGCATCATACATTTTCAACTTGCACAAAATTAATATATACTTAAGCTGAAGGCTATACAAAATTTGGAGCAATAGAAGTGAAGAACTAAAGCATAAGATGCAGCTTGTGCAAAAATTCATGCTCCTAGACCAGACAGAGATATACTGATAGATGGGGAGATAATGATTTTGGTATCTGACAAGTCTTCTTGTATAGAATACTTTAATTTTGCACTAACCTTATAAAGCTAATGCACCCCAAGTACAGTGTATTAAAACTGATAACAACAGCTGCCCATGGTACAAAAACAAAAATCATCGATAAGCCCAGCAATAAATAATTCCAAGAAAAACGTCGGGACTGAGAAAAATAGCGCGACTTGGTGATTAGCTTGTACAATATATTAAAAAAAATTAAATAAAAAAATAATTTATTTTATTAAGAGATTTAAGAAAAATGAGCAGAAGCTTTTGTGCTTGAAAGCAATATGCAACATATTAACTACATGATCATTTATTGTGACTAGTCTGTTGAAGGCACTCCATTAAGTAGTACCAAGAATTAAGATGAAAGTGCTAGTAGTCCTATTAACTTGGTTTATTGCACAAGCCTTGTCAAAATTTTCAAAAAAGCCGCTAGACTCTGCTGTGAAGACATCCCTGGACATTACTCATGGCACACTTGCTGCTGAGGGTCAGTTTCCCTACCAGGTGGGGCTTAGCTTTTATAACTCCACTCATATCTATTGGTGCGGTGGCTCCCTTATTGGCCAAAATTGGGTCTTAACTGCAGCTCACTGCATCAGCAGGTAAGTGGGAGGCACTTGTAAGCTGTTTTATGCTTCTACTGGTCATTGCAGTAATTACAATATAATGATCATCTATGGCTCCATTAAGCGCAACAAACCCAGACTATACTATATCGTCAAGGACACCGACTGCACCAAGCATCCCAAGTTCGATCCGGTTACGAACAAAAACGATATTGCGTTGATTAAGTCACCATCCGTCGCATTCACTGATTATATCAATAAAGTGGAGCTGCCACCCATCGATACCAAGTATCCAAGCTTCGAAGGCCAAGAAGGCTATATAGCTGGCTGGGGCAAGACCTCTGATAGTGACCCGGCAACCTATTCCAACGATTTGTATTTTAGCAACTTTACCGTTGTGCCCAATAAAATATGCGTAAAGAGATATGGCAGCAAGAGAGCTGGCAAGAAGACCATGTGCATCGGCACACCCGGCGGAACCTCACTTTGTCTTGGCGACTCTGGTGGTGCCCTGGTGCATAAGGTGACAAGGAAGTTAATTGGTATAGCCTCGTTTGCCTCGAGTAAGGGTTGCGAAATAGGTGACCCAGTGGTCTTGAATCGTGTAACCGCCTACTTGGATTGGATTAAGAGCATCAGTGGCATATTTTATCCGAAATTTGTTAATCGAAAGCCAAGAACATTTGAAGAGCTTTAGAAAATTAAGTTTTGGCATTGGGATCGATGATAGTCCGGATCAGCATCTATGATAATCAATTAGAATTTAAAGTCTTAAAGTTTTTTGTAACTATATACATTTTTTTTATTTATATTATATTTTATATTTTTGTGCAGACTTCTATTCTAAAGACACGACTGTACAATATGTTGTTCATAACACTTTATTTTTTAAATGTATTTTTTTTAATACGACTATAGATAGACTATATATATCTTAACGTTAGACCTTACTTATAGATAAAAAAATGATTTTTCTCTTTTATGTGGTCTTAATAATAAAAAAATTGTTTTTCTTAATGTTTTTTATTTAAGTTTTTAAGTAAGGCATAAAAAAATAAACCATTTAAAAATTTTTCCATTTTGCTTGGACATAAAAAATTAAAAAAAATTGTCATCTTCAATCTATGAGGTAAAAATATATATATATCATCATCAATTGATCGTTCCATAACATCTACAGTTCCTATGCGATTTCGAAAATGTTGGACTCGAAATGTTCGTAAAAGAATTCCCTTTCAGCCTAAAGCTTAACATAATTTTCAAAAAAATTTTCTCGTTAATAAAAAGCACACCGAAAATTTGTAATTTTGAAAAATGGTCGAAAATGGTTGCCTGTAACTTCGATATTTTTTACTTAATCTGTACATATTATATATCACTGGAAAGAGTTAGATATCTTTCGATCTAATCATCTTTTATGTCGATACAAAATTTTGTTCACGATATATTGAGGAATAACTGAAAAAAGTGCCCAAAAAGATCTCGAAAACGGTGCTTAAGAAAAATAAAAGGTTGCCATTTTTGTGTTTCTCGACCCCAAATTACCCTAAAAATCACTTTTTTTGGAAGGTTCATTTTTCGTGTAAACTAGTGTAATAATACATTTTTTTTAAACTTCCTCAAAGGAGACTCATATGGTTGGGATCCCCAAAAACAATACACTAAATAAGCCTTCATTCCGAACAAGCCGAAAAAAATTTGAGATACACTGAAAAAAAACCAGTAATCGTGACAAATTGATCAAAAAGATTTTTTTTTGTTAATTTAAGAAACTCGTTTTTGAACTAAGATTTTTTTTAATTTTGCAGAAAAATCTTGATTTGACTATTGATAATCGAAAAAAAAAACGTAAAATAAAAATCATTATATTTTGAAAAAGCCGTCAAAAAATCTAAAATCGTAGGCAAAATATTAATTCTGGGATATGGAACAATCCGGAAAAAACATTTTTTTTAAACTTATTTTAAAAAATAAATTATTTTCAAATTTTAGTATAAAAAGAGACAAAAAAAATCATAAAGTTAAGAGTGTTCAAGATTAGGATTTGACCGGAAAATATTTGATTTCTTATTTTCGGATATCTAACAAAATTCAAATAAGATTTTAAAAATCAAGAAATAGGATTTTTATAATATTTTTTTAAAATTAAGAATTTTTTTTTTCTGCTAAAGACTTTTAATATTTTTTTGATTTAAAAGAATGAAACTTATCTATGCTGAAAGTCGCAATTTGATTTTTTTTGATTATTTTTTTTTTTTGTTTAAGATTATTTATTGTCTTTTTTGAAACTTATTTGTTTTTGTTATTTTATTATGCTGACTCTTACTCGTAATTAAAATTTTTTTTTTTAATTCGACTTAATATTTTTTAAAGAATTATTGATCTAGTTTTAAAAGAATGAAACTTAAGTTAGCTAAAAATCGCAATTTGATTTATTTTAAATTTGTTTTTTATTTATTAAAGTTTCAAATATTTAAGCATGTCTTGTAAATTTTTTTCATTTTAAAAATATTTGCTTTTGTTATTTTAGTTTTATCTTAATTCAAGACTTTTAATATTTTTTAAAGAGATATTGATCTAGCTTTAAATAAAAAAAAATTTAGTTATGCTGAAAATCGCAATTAAATTTTTTATTAAATTTTTTAAATATTTATTTAAGAATGTTTGGTCATGTCTTGTAAAAATTTTTTCTTATTTTAATCAAATTTGTTTTTGTGTTAAATTTTATAATTTATTATGCTTAAAATTTTACTAATAATTTTTAATTTAATTCTTTTATTTTCTATTATTCAAGACATCTCTTAATGTTTTTTTATTTTAAGAGTTTTTGGTCTTAATTTGAAAATTTTTAATCATGCTATCGAAATTTTTCGTCATTTTTAAAGTTTGTTATTTTTTTCTTAATTAAAAATTTTGAAACTTATTTCAAGTTTTAATCAAGGCTTTGATTTTATTTAAGAATTATGATCTGTTTTTATAAATTTTTTATTCAAATGAAGAATACAAAAATGTCAATTTAAGATTTTATTTTTTTATCAATGTAAAATTAAATAAATTTAAAATAAATAAATCCATTTTGAATTTGAATAGACTTAATTTTTAAATATTGTGTTTGGTCATATTTAAGATTTATGGTCTTTTTTATGAATTTTATATTAAAATTAAGATTGCAGAAACTTAATTTAGAATATAATTTTTGCATTATTGTAAAATAAAATAAATTAAAATAAACAAATCAATTTTGAATTTGAATATTTTAATGCTATTTTTTAAATATTGTGTTTGGTCTTATTTCTGAGCTGTGGCCTTCTTTTACAATTTTTTTTATTAAAATTAAAACTTCAGTTAAGATATTATAATAATAATACATAAATTTTAAAGTTTTAATTTTGTTTTTTAAATAAAAACATCTTAAAATCGTAATTTTCTGCGTGAAATCTATGAATATGCATTTTCCATATTTTTAAGAGAGTAATAGACTTTAGTAAGAATTCAGCTCTTTATCATAAGATAAAAAATTGGAAAAAAATTAAGAATTTTAAAATCTTTTAACACCATAAGTTTTACAAATACAGTACAAATACTGTTATGGAACGTTACGGAACGCGACAGGACTCTTAACGTCTGCTTGGGGATGGCTAAAATGGGATTCAGTTTACTTTTCCATTAGATTATAAAAGGAAAACTCAGGAGCAAAGTAATGCAAGTGCAACCACTGTGCTTTGGTCACAGCTGATTAGACGCTCTGCTTGGAGCAACTGACAAGTTAGCCGAGAAAAGAGTTGAGCTCAAAGACACAGTAAAAGTTAACTGAAGAAACCAAGAAACCAATAAAACAAACAGACAAACCAAAAGACGACATACAAACCATCAAATGGCCCAAGTCAAAGGACATCAGGCTACAAAGTTAAGCAGCTGCACGCACATTTAGACCTTTACAAACACACACACACACACACACGCACATAAAACAAAAATAAAATGTATATTTGTAGCTTTGTTGACATTACGTATACGCACTGTATGCTGCGTAAAGCAGTTCGAGTAAGCTGTTACGAGGGATGCCTAAATATGGCACGTTAGTGATTTTGTATGTCGGATAAATCTTACATTGTCAGTTCATTCAGTCATTCAGTCATTCATTGTTTATGCCATCAATCAATCAATCAAGCAATCAATGCATGACAACAACTTAACACTTACTGCACACAACCCAAAAGCTGGTCAAATGAGCAAACTCTTTAAGCGTCTTTTGAAACGATTATTTGTCAATATTTTTTGGCGCAATCAATCAATTTGAGCAGCTAAATATATCAATCAATTGTGCAATAAAATTAAGAACAAAAGCTAGCAAAAAATTCTTTGTCTACTTTTTGGTTGAAAACGATGAATATTTTAAGCACATCTAAGATTTTTGCTTTCTTAACTCAGTGCCTGGATGTACAGTCCCAGTCTTATTAAAAGATCTTTTTAAGACCTAACAAACGGATGATAAAGATAAACAAATTTTTAGCTAAAGCTGAGAAGATAGAGAGGAAGCACATGCTACAATTCACTGACTGATTCCAAAAGATGTTACGGTGGCCCTGGTAATGGAGTACACTGTTATAAAAAGCACAAGTCATTGGATGACGTGGGCTTGAGCTAAGCGAAGCTGCCAACTCAGCGTTCCGAGAGTAAAGATGAACCCAGTCCAGTCTTGTTAGCCATATAACCAGCCAGCTAGCTGAAGTTACTTACTTATGCCGAATGAGATGACGGCAAGGACGATAACAACGTTGACTACGCACATCCATTGAATTGATGTACATATGTAACGCATGCGAACACACACACTCGCGCCCTATACATATACCTATATGTATATCAAGGAAACGGGAAAACTTCTTACAGTTGGTTGCAAGGACTAAGCAGCAGCAGCAACAAGGAAGCAATGAGGTAGATGAGAGTAGATGATGCCGAAGAAACAAACAGCAATAACAACAAAAACAGATGTCAACAGAGCCAAGAGCCAAACAGTGAACAAATTTCATAAAATGGCAAACAACTCTTCATACACACATACAGACTACGCATAACCTGACTAAATGACTCACTGACTGACTGACTGACTGACTGACTGACTGACTGACTGACTGAGAAGAGAGCTCACAGTTTGAATGAGTTTAGCTGGAGTTATGGATAATACCTCAAGCAGCTAGGATGCCAGCAGCAGGCAGCAAAGTTACTAAATAACGATGTGGGCCACAATCATCATGAAGATGATGCTGATGTAGCTAAAGATGATGAAGTTGTTGATGATGATGTTGCTGATGATGATGATGTTGATGAAGATGATGAGTAGATGACGCTGCATATGCGTTGAGCTATGTATGTTAAATAAAAAAACAAAAAAAAAATAAAGCATAATTTGAAAGTTGGTAAAAATGGCAAAAGCAAACAATAACACGTTCGCTCTTTTTGACTTGTTTTGATAACCATATTTGCAAAGGATCGACTACGAGCAACAACAACAACAACTAGGACAACAACAACGATTACGATTTTGCTTTATGCAAACAAAAACAAAGGCAAATGCCAGAGGCAAATTGGTATAGCAATGGGTTTTGACTCCTAGAAATGGGATTGGCAATGGCAACTATATAGTATTAGAGCTTGTTGCCAAGTTCCTGGCAATAAATAAAAAGCTGAAAGTGTTGGCAAAACGAATTATGCCACAAAATAGACACTAAAGTCACACTTCTTTGACAGCTGGCAAAAATTCTGTATGTGGCATGTAAATCAAACTCTTAACTTTTAACGTAATGCCATATAAAATGCTGTGTATTAAATATCTCATATATATCTGGGCTTTAAGTTTTTATTTATTTTTCTTAAAAATACTAAGTTTGCAGTTTTTACCCTCTTTTAGCAGTCACTTCGAGTTAAGACTTTTTGGTTGAAAAAATTTTTAGAACAAAAATAAGTTGTCTATACCAAAATGCTTCTCATCATCTCGCTTCTGTATGAACACCTAAATATTCATAGACCATGACAGTTACAGACACAAAGTTTCACCAAAAGTTGCGCAGTTTATTGCTTCATGTCGACGTCTTAACCCATTAAAAGATATTCAAAGCCTTCACTCGTCAAGTCGAAATTTGGCACAGTTATATGCACTTGAAAGATCTAGCCAAAAATGTATAAATGTGGTGAGTATCTAGCATAGAGAATGCTTCATCTTAGATAAATAAACAACAACTTTTTATTTAAAATCACTTTAGGTAGGTCCTCGATAAAGTTTCGAATGAAAATTCCTTCAACCATAAAGAAGATTTTGAGATGATAAAGTTATCTGCAAAAATATTTAATCATTTGAGGACGACATGCGTTGAAGATGGCACTCTTCTAGTGCTCTCATCCTTATGAAATTTTGATAAAATACTCTCTCTACTTTAGAAGAATTCCAAAAAAAAACCATCACAAGTACAGTACACGCCAAAAGTATGGATACCCCTTTAAAAATAGCGATTTATCGAAAGCAAATCAATTGATCTGCTTTTTCTTGGTACTTGTTAGGGCGAATTACCTGCTACTGACTAGTTTCCATGTATTTATATTTAAAAAAAAATATAACAATATGAACTAAGGCGATTTTCTTCAAAATACGCATTTTTAGCCTGGATCACTGCGGCACTTATTTTTAGAATTCTTTGGACGAGTTTGTGGAGTGTTTGTCTTGCCACGTATCCCTGAGACATTGTCATATATGAGTATGGCTAAGTGGTTGCATATCTCTCTTATGACGGTCGAGCTCATCTCATAGAAGGATTTATAGGATTGATGGCGTTGTATGGTGGCGGCGAATCCATGATCTTGAGCATACCAAGATCTTCTTTCTTTTTCAAATCGCCGGTACGCAATCCCGAAGTATGTTTTAGAATTAATAGATGGTGAAGAATTCTATGATATGAATTTTTTGTGAGTTTTCCATCAATTTTCTTGAGTAGGACAATAATCCTGCAATATCCTTTTGACCGAACTATATTCAAAGCAATTAGGCGCTTTCAATTCAATATTCAATTTACTTCGAAGGTGGATTTGGATCGGTGTGTCTTGAAGATCTTTAATAAGTGGCGGTTATCTGTTTTGGATTATTTTCTCGGACGTTCTTTTTGAATATCACTCTTTGAAACCGTCAATAATTTGGCGATTTCGGTGTATGACGATAATAACAATTGGCAACAAAAAAAAAAACCTTGTGAGCCTGAATTTTCTTTAAATAGGCAAATAAATTTGTGGTTGTATGAAAAAAACAAAAAAATTTTAAACAATAGCATTTCATTATGAAGCATGATGACAAAGTCGAAAAAATTAAATTTTTGTTGGGGTATCCATATTTTTGGCCTGTACTGTATATATAATATTCAAAAAATATTCCTGATTGTCATCTTTTTGACCAAGGTGACCCAAGGACCGGCAAATTCCAGATTAACCAAAGATTACATTTTAATGCGTCTACTGCAACCATCCATGTATATATTTTTGTTAGGTCCAGAAATATGATACTAAAATTATTAGCAAAATTTCTCATGACAAAACTTTTTCGAACATTCAAAGTTTGCAAACTAATTATGAGAGTAGCAAACGGAGCTTCCCTCCTTCAACCGAACCGGTGCGCATATTCCTTTCATATACTTGATGCAGTTTTTTAAATTTTGTTTTTTTTTTAGGAAATGAGTAATGTCTGTCAGACTGCAATCCAAGGAATTTAAATTTTGTTTCTGTTTTCTTTAAACAGAAAAATGTCAAATATTCGCTTTTGTTAACTAGTCACAATTTAGTGCCACACACACGCAGACACTGTCATATAAGTGTTGTACAAATGCATACTATGTGGTGTGTCCTGCAAATGTTTAAGGATTTAATTAAAATGTCAGACTGATGTGTTGACAAGCCAGCACTGGACACAGTCAAAGCAAAGGTTTAAAAAGATAGAAGAGCAGCCGGGAGTGGGGGTAGAGCAGCATTAGACACATACCAAAGTCAAACTGAACAAAACTTGGAAGTGCAAAGTTCTGTTGGCAAATTAAATAATAGTAAAGTTCTTTTAAGGATCTGCACCTGCTGCTGCTGCTGCTGCTACTCCTGCTAAACACTTTGTGTGCAGCACTTTGCACTAAACTGTCATTAAATTTGGATGTACTACATGAACCCTCTAGCCATGAACATAACTCAAAGCCAACGCAAAAGATTAGGAAAGATGATGCAGCTGGAAGGGGGCGTCGAACATCCATCCATCCATCCATCCATCCAACCCTGACAGAGCTCCATATCAGCCGTATAATATCCAAAGAGTTGGTCCGAAAGTTGTGTACGAATTTTGTGGGTTGTTGTTGATTGAAAAATAATTAAATTTCCTTGAGGAAATTGCTCTGTGTGGCAACGCTTAGCCTTCTACTGCCTTCTGCCCTGCTTCCCTTTTAAGCGCTCTGCCAATATGCGTGCCAATCGGCGTATACGCAACGTAAGCCTTTTTCTTTCCTGCCAAACGCCAATGTAATAGAAAATTAATAGACCAGCGCCATTGTGTATGTGACGACAGCAACAGGATGTGCGTCTCATTAGAATGCCTCCGTGCAGATACAATATCTTAGACCTATACAAGAGTATATCTTCATATTGTGCGAGGGCTGTTGAAGAGTTTTAGGCATTTTTGTGTCCCACTAAATAATAATAATTTCTGTTGGTGTTCAAAGGCGCAGTTCCTTTAAGTGATAAACAGTCCAGCAGATCTGAATAGTTATCGGTAATGATCTTGTTATCCTTTTCAAGCTAAACTGTATGATTCTTAAAAAAAAACATGTATCATGGCTAACCCACAATGGTTGCACTCTCTTACAGAGTAGTCTACTAATTGAACTGTTCCTTAGCCTCTGGCAGTGGCCCCCCCCTCCCCCCAAAAGTTGGAAAAATGAGTTGAAAGTCTTTTGCTGATATATATACACTTCGAAGTAAAGAACGCCCCCAAGACCAAACCCTAGATCCGCACCTGGTTTATGGTGTACTATAATGAATCTCAATTTCATGCATTTCGGCTGATCATCGCCACTCCCTCTAAAATGGCAGCGCCTATGGTCCAATGAGAGCAATCGCGTTATCCATTGGGCGAATATCTTTTTTTTTATCGAAATATCTATCTATATATATATTACACAAGGCCGTTTTTTGTGACATCAAAGGCTCCTAGACGGATCGCGCGATTTCAACAAATGAGGTAACAATCGAAAGCTGTTTACACCCAGATGTGCACTAAGGTGTTATTTTTTCGACTAAATCTATATTTTGGTGGATATCGCTAAAATAAAATTTCAATCATTGCTATAAAAAGTGCGAAAAGGAAGGCCGATTGAAAGTACTATGCGTGGGTGTGAAAAGATGCGCATATTTTTATAAGCAGTGAGCGTAATAAAGGCAAGCGTGTATGTGTAAGAAGCAAAGTTTGCTCTCTTTGGTTTCTTTTTGATCTTATTTTTCAATTATGCATTGAAGACAATAGGAGTAAACGGCACGGCTAATCTGTGTCTTTTTTTTTGTCAAACTTACTCTTACAGGGTTGCCACATATGCGCGCTGCATTTTAGTTTCTGAAGCAAAATCAAAGTTCTTATTAGAAACTGACTGATCTGGATACCCTACGACTGCAGATGTAAATTACGCGATTGACACGTTCGGCCAAGCGCTGCAGTTTTATTATATATATGTATTATTTTCTGCAAAGCTATTTGTATATTATGCAATGAATTATCTGGCGATTTTCGCCGCCGGGTTCACTAGTTCATTTAATTCATTCAAGGATGTTTATTGATTACGAATGTAATGAGTGTACCTTGAGGTTGTCTTCAGCTCTATACAACAAATTAAGCAAACTCATCAATCCACCCTCGCATTTTGATTATGTTCTATACATGTATCACTTCGCGTGTATATCCGCCATAACTATATCTCAACAATATAATATTGGATAAATGGAGCTCCGTTTCCCTTCACACAATTAGTGCAAGTCAATCGATTTTGATATTTATTACAACCTACCCCCAACCCCCCCAACAGCACCTCGCTTCATCCAAAAACCCCCACCAAATGAAATTCACTTAACAGCTCATAATTCATTTGCCGCCCTAGTACATAATATACACAGAGCACACCTCACAGTGTGTGACCGTGCTTGTGTGTGCGTGTTTTTATGTGTGACCGTCTGCGTATTTGAGTGTTGTATGTGGCATGTCATGAAGATCGGTGTCAAGATAATAATGTGGCGTTAAGTGCCCTGCTGCTGTGCCTTGTGACTTGTCCAGCTCGTATCTGTGCATATGACAGGCAGGCAACTGTTGACAACGGGCTGACAGGATTGCCAGCATTTGCAGTGTTGCCACCCCCAACCAAAAACGGATACACAAATGGCTGTAATGTAGCTGCTCAGCTTGCACCTATCAATGACAATTGTCGAGGAGCAGACCTGCCGTTTGACAGAGTAGCTGACATTAATCAACTGTACCGGAGTGCATCTAGATCTTTGTCTCTGAATAAATTGGCAGTGTTGTGTTTTACAAATTTTAAAGAGTGCGGTCTTTGGTTGGAACTTTTTTAGTAAATTGTGAAAAGAAACTATTTTACTAACGGCGAAATGCAGCTCTGGGAAAATCTTAGTTATGGTGTGCGGAAATGGCGTCTGTCATCAAGGTTGGCGATTTGTAGCGATGGCCCAACCTTAACAACTTCAAGAACCATCCTCGATATGTCGGCCATATTTGGGTATTCGACATGGCAACCCAGAAGTTACGACATACTCCAAAACCGAAGACCTGTCCAAACATTTATATGTTTACAAAAATTTCTTAGATTTTCATCATATTTAGCTAAAGTGAACCCAGAGATTAAGAAAAATTGTATATAACAACCAAACTCCAGCGACTGTTGGTATTTATTTCAATCTCGAGAGGAAGAATCTCAACTCTCTAAACTGAAGTGCAATAAGTGAATAATATCTATTCTCTAACTTTTTTCCCATTAATGCAATTTTTTGTTATTCAATTTCACCAAGCAGCGCAACCTTATGCCACCCAAGACCATTAATTGTTCAAAAGTTGTATTTTAGACAACCACCTTATTTCTTTATTGTATGTTAAGTTTATATACGTATATGTAAACTGTTAATTCTGAAAGTTCCCAGACGCAGGAACCAATTACCACAACTGTTGGTTGGAGATAGATGTTCATAAGAAATTGATTATAGATAAATTCTATAAATCACAATACCTCAGATGAAAATAAATCGGAACGAATAAAGTAGACATAGAGGAAAACATCCTTGAAAATCCATTAATTAGCATTACGGCCAAAAATTTTGTAAAGTTGTCATACTCGAAATTTTTACATTGGAACAAAAAATTTTGACAGAGATGGATAGGAACAATAATAATATAGACAGAACGATCCGCACAGTCTACAGTACTGCCTCAACTCAATCTCAATCTATACGCAAAGACATTTCTTACCTGGAATTGGAATTAAAGAATTATATGATAAAGATAAGAAAGATGAGGTATACAAGATTCGAACTTACAAACAATTATTAGAGACATGGGACACAAGGAACAGATCTATGTCGAAAAAGCGCCGAAAATAATAATTCTGATGAAAAGTTCGGAGCGACCAGAAAGCCAAATAATATACACTCAAGCCAAAATTTTTGATTATTTTTACTTAGAAATTTTGTATACACCATTTTAATTTCTTTTTTTTAATTTATTTCAAATAAAAATTTCACACATTTTTTTTTTTTATTTTTTTAAACAAATAATTTAAATGTTGGTGCTTCGAGCTGCCGCACGAGACTGATGAAATAAAAATCCAGACTCAGCCAGAATTTCTGTTTTTAAGCAAAGCCTACTTGGCTCTAAATTTATTTGAAGTTCAAAACTAGAGAACTTTATTCTTTTATGAAACCGCAAAATAAACAGAAATGAAGGAGGAAACGTCTAAATGAAACATTTTATTCTATGTTTCAAAGAAATGTTGCAAAGTCAATCAAAAAAATTGTGAGTATAAATAAAATACCAACAAAACTTTGCTTTTGGTTGTTTTCGTTGATACTATGAGTTTTCCGCACCCACAATAAACCAAACTACTTCATCGATATTTTTAATAGATCTAATTCATAGATCCGACATAAATAAAAGAGTTCCTCAAGCGATCAACTTATGCAGCTTCCCTCCCTAACTTATGTGGCTTTTCAGCGTCTGCTCTAAAAGATCTTGGTAATTATATATAAGCACACCTGGGTATCATTGCGGTAGTCAAAAAAAGAGGTCAAGATAAAAAATGTGCATCATTCAGAACGATGTCGGACGCTGGGATACCCTGCACCAAAAAAAAAAAAAAATTATTCACAAACAATTTTGTTTTGATACGTTAAGGATTGATGCAGGCATATGAAAATGTAAATTTTTGTTTGTTTATTAGACTCACGTGGATGCATTTGCTGGCTTTGGGTTTTTATTAATGAAACATAGTAGGTTTGCGTTACTTGTAAGTAAGGGCTACTAAAATACTTTTTTTTCATCCCTCTATTATAACGAAGAAGTTGTCTTAGTCTTTCAGGCTATGCAAGTTGCAGGCGGCCACCTAAAAATATTATCACTCATACGCACCTTGGGCATATAGTAATACTAAAGTCTCAAGACCCATTCATGGTAACATAATTATTTTGCTTTTTTGTAGTGCTGTTAAGGTCTTCGAGACGGTGGAATGAGTCCAGACGGCTCTGCTGGGCTAACTTGCAGAAATAAATACCTTTATTACCTCCTGGATAATAATACAATCTCCATAAAAGAAACGTAGAATCTATTTTTATGAGTGCAGCCATACTGCGACACCTCATGGATTTTTATATGGCAAAGAAAGTTGGCGGTCTCTGCTTTATTTGTTACCGTCAAGGATTTCTTGAACTCTGTTACAGCTCATGTTGTTTTTGGAAGCCGACTTGTATCTTTTGCTTCCTGCATGCTCACACTTAAGGCGGGAAGAGTGCAGTCATCAAAGGCGGAGATCTTTTGCATCTATCTAGATACAAGTAGAGGTTCAACTAAAGAGTTCTTGAGGTAAACTTCTGTTTAATCTCCTGCAACTGAACTCCACCAAGTGGAGTTATAAAATGCATTTTTGAACAGGGAGTCGCATCAGGAGCATGTGGTGAATGAGGAACCAATTTGAGCCACAATGTCAAATGAAAAGCACTTTTTTCCCCCCACATGTGGTCTTTTTTAAATTGCATCAAGTCTGACCTATAGCTCTGTTTATTTCACGGTTTTCGTAATGCCTTGGCTAAGGTATTAGAAATGAGCTATGAGACACTTGTTTGGAAATCTATAGACATCCCTTTGTTGGCCGACAAAGTTCCAACTTGATAGCTTTAGAAGAAATCAACTGCATCGACTATTTCTTGGTCTCTAGTGTCGCGTGTTGTTATGGCTTTCCTCAGATCTAAAAATTTGTCAAAGACTAAAATATTTTCCATTGGTGCAGCAACCTGCAATTGAATTCCACGAAGGAATCTTTGTGTAAACCCAATACCAACAAAATAAAATATTTATGCAGTTCATTGTTGTAGATACATTTAATAGAATTGTGGGTTTTACAGACAGTTTAAGGTACAACCATGGATTACTACAACAGCAACAAAATTTTGAGACGAACCACACATTGCATGCACACGGTACATAGCCTCCATCCACAATTTACACGCAAACGAACTGAAAAGAGAAAAAGAATTATATAATTGGTATATAATAAAATAAAAAAAATAAAATTTAAAATATTTTTACTTACTTGAAATTTAACGAACACAAAACATTATAAGAATGTTAACGATACCGAATTACAGGGAAGTGTGAGGGTTTGGAAACTCAGTCGATGTCTGGATACATATTCGTAAACTTGAAATTTATTTAACGTAAAAATTTTGTACACTTTTTTTTTTTTTTTAATTTTTTACACAAATAATTTTGATGTTGCTGGTACGTACGGCCAAACGATACTGATGAAATGGAGTTCTATACTTAAGCATGACAACTTTAAGTCAGACTTAAACATATATTTTTTTAAGGCAAAGCACACTTGGTTTAAATTGAAAGAGTTGGTTCAAATTTAGTAAGGGAGGAAACTTTCGCACTCTCAAACATTTCTCATATTTCTCTTACAGTGTTGAACAGAGACCTAGACTTAGCCTGTTCTTTACTAAGAGCGGAGATAAAACTAGATTTGAAATGGTACTGACGAACATGCTGGGCTATGGTGCTATTTTTGGGTTGGGTGTAGTCTGATGTAGTTGGGGAGCCATCATTATACTGCCTGAAGATTACAACTTTGCCAATGGAAATAATCAAGATGAGGCTTTGGGAAAGGGTCATGATTGCCTCTTTTATCTTTCTAAGTTTTATCATATTTTAAGGCTGTAATGTCACTGATTCTAATACTGACTCATTAGCCCATTTCTTCCGAAGCTGTTCGACCGTTTGAGCTTTTAAAGAGTCAGGTTTCGATCAGCAAAGAGTTTGCATAGGATTGGACTATTCAATTATTAAGACGTCACGACGAGTCTGCAGTTAAGCAGACCTCAGGTAGTCTCACGCGCTAGGCGCAGCATGGCCATCTTAAAAAGTTGCCTTGACGAATTTGACAATTTCTCCCTTGGGTGGAGCTTTAAGAGAGTCAAGTTTTGATCAGCAAAGAGCTTCTATAGTATTGAAAGCTAGACATTACTGCGCTCTTCAATTATTAATACGTCACGATGAGTCTACAATTAAGCAGAACTCGGTTAGTCTGTTCTCCTAGTTGCAGCATGGCCAGATTTAAAAGTTGCTCCAGTTGTTGTTCTAGTTGTTGTTTGAAAATAAGTTTGGGCAGCCAATTAGCAGGTTCTCAGTAAAGCCTGCACTGGGGTAAGAAGCTTAGGGGTAGAGTACGAGAGTCGTCTTACTAACTTTCATTAGCTTTCATGGTTGGCCAAGTGCAAGACAATTGCAAATGTGCTGCACAAATACGCACAAAGTGCTAACAAACTGAAGGCTGGTATCCAAGGAAGCAGCAAGCCGAGAAATAAAACAATTATACGGGCACACGCCGACTATTGCATGCCTTGCATTCTAGAAAAGTTTGGCATTAGAATTCCCGAATTCGTTGAGATTGAAAATGTTCGTTTTTTTTTTGTATTTTATTTTACGTTAAATTCTATTCTTTTTGCTTTAAAGTTTCTCTTTTTTATTTTTTATATACATATATAGCCTTATTTGCTTGTTCAGGAATATGAAATGGGCGCTCTTCCATATGTTATGCAACGAGTTCCAAAACTCTCCGCTAGAGGACGCTAAAAAAAATGATTTATTTCAAGTTTAAAGATTTTTTGTGAGTATGATGAATATAACAAAAGCAATAATATGCAATTTTCAAAAAAAATAACTTAATAAAAATTATTGTACTTGGAGAGGGAAAGCATGAATCTGGAAGGTTGTAAGGCTAGAAATGGAAATTATGGTTGACTGTACGTGTACTACAAAAATATCTTAGCTGCTCAAGCTTCACAGGCCGCTCCCTCTGAATGACAAGCGTGGTTAAAAAATATAATATGGGTCCCACTGGAGGGTGGGGCTGTGCTGAGGTCGAACAAGTCAATCACGCAGACAGCTATTACCGGATGCGACTGAAACATGATCTGAGGCTGAAGACTGTTGATTAAAAATTAACTGGCATTAGCAGAACAGATTCGCGAGGTCTCTTATCGATTTATAAGGGTTAAATGGAGGTCTTTCGTAGATCTTCAAAATCCGTATGAACTACGGTACTGAATTAGATTTTTTCATACAACCTTGTGAAAAACAAGTTCTTTGGGAGTGGCTTCAAATGACATTTTGTTATTTACTTAAATGGTTTTCGGACTTTAGAGACGTTACAAAAATCGCAATAAAAAAAATAAAATTAAAAGCTTAAAATAAATATTTGCCTTAAGCTCTTAACTGGCGTATACTTTGCTTGTTAAAAAACATCACAAAAAGAAGTCCGGAGGGATTATATATGGCTGGCCGTCAATGCCGAAATTCTATGACATCACACGTCCAAGGCAAAAACTGCACTAATCGATTTGCAGTGCGGCAAGGCGCAAGATCTTGTTGCAACCCGTAAGTGTACAGACAATAATGAGCTATCATTAATCTCGTGTTGATTTTCCTTTCCCCAATAAAGGAAATTTTGCCTATAAATGACATTTTCGAAATTTTTCACTCCATATGAAGTGGTTCTGTCCAAAACCAGGTTCAGTTTCAATCAATCGAAAATCTGAAATCAATTTCCCAAATCATGTCAACTCAAGTGAATCGGATTATAAATGTCAAAGTTCACTGTTCAAAATGGCGTACTCTGTAGGTTACTATAAAAATTTGTAATACGTCTTTTGCAGACACTTTTTGTTTAATATTTCATTTAATGTTCCTTTTTTTATTTAATAAGCCGGGCTTATATGCCATGGAATCATAGAATTTCGGCAAAAAATAGTGATTTGATTTCACCGCGGAAGATTTCTTAAAATTTTTTGTAAATCATCACCGGATCATTTAATGCTATATATATATATTTCAAAAGTGTTATATTATTATTATATATTGTATTACTCCATTAACAAATATATATAGTTTTGAGAAGTGCCCTTGGTATAATTTTTTTTTTCGGAATTAGCCAAATGCATTTTTGAGATTTCACAAACAATATTACAAAAAAAAAACAACAAAGAAACTAAGAAGCATTGCATCATCAAAAACTCCGAGATAGACAGCACGCCTACATACATTCCGAGCAAGTTAATAGACTCCTTAAACTGCTTTGGAGAGGGCAAAAAAAGCAGCTGAAGAAAAACTTGAACAAAAGTTTGGTCTATTGATATGACTTTTCTGCTGCTTGTCTTGTTGTTCTTGTGTGTCATTTTGATATTGTTATTGTTATTGTGCTCACACCCAGACACACACACACACACACATGTATATGCATGCATGTATGTGTTGAAATGCAAGCAGCTGCCATTTGCTTGTTGTTTTTTTTTTTTTGGCATTGAGTGCATTTTGTTGGTATTTTTCTACCTGTTTTTATTTTGTATTGTTTTTTTTTTACAGCATTTCGGCATTGTCTTGTTTGCGCCATTTTGTTTTTGTTTGAAAGCATAACAAAAAGCAAGAAGCAGCAGCAGAAGAAGTGGAGAGCAATGGCAACTTTTGTCATGACATGATTTTTAGGCAGTGCCAAAAAGTAGGCAACATATCACACAGATATAAACACACACACAACAAACAAACAAAAAGCTGCTGCTGCTGTTAGTGTTGGAAAAGTCAACTACAAGTGCAAGTGCACGACATTTTCTCTTGTCTCGGTTTTTTTATAAATTTTTTTTTGTTTTTTTTTGCCCTCTAGCAGCGAAACAAAACTGAAACGGAAACGGAAGCGGCCAAGCTGCCAACTTGCACTTTACACTATACTTCTTTGTCGCTTTTTTATAGTCAAAGTGACCCCCACCCCACACTCCCCACCCCAAAAAAAAAGAGAAACTCAACTGAGGCATAAAAATAGTATAGAATATAGCATATGCATGTGCGCAGTATAAGCAGACAACATCAACAATGTACAGAAAACAAAAAATTTGGTACTGCCGAGTCGTTGTTCAACACTGGAATACCCTGTACAAATATTTCTTAATTATGTCAACATAAGTACATATTTGAGTGATAATGGTCAAAAACTTTTTGTTGCATTTCCCTAAGGTACATACACTTGAGATTATTTTATCAAACTGTCATTAAGATCTGAGCTGTGGAACTTATGTTACTTACAGCTATTAACAGAGCGTCACCTTCAAGCGCGTGTAGACCATTTCTTTATTTAAACATTTATCTTGAAATGTTAGAATACATTTTTTGTAGGCCAACACTAAAATCTTAAAATCTTGTTCATGGATGAGGGAAATATTTTCAGAAAAATCAACACCACTTGCGCTCAAATTTGTATTTCGTTTCTTCCGTTGTTCTCCAACAGCATCAGTATATATAAGAAATAAAATCTTTTTGTTTATTAATTTTAGAAGATCATGCTCAACGCAAGGGATAGCTGCAAAAAATCTGTTTTTGCCAACTCTCGTATTATCTCCAGTTTAAGCAACTTGTTATCAAAAAATTCAATAAAACTGTCTAACAACGACTTTTAAAAAATTGTTTTGCCTTTCAAAAAAAAAAAAAAAATACTTCAAAATAACCTTTTTTCGAGAGGCCCTTAAGACTAAGATGGGATATCCCAAATGGGATTTTTTTTTTGTTATATGAAGTTTTGTCATTCCGTGCGAAATTTTTCGAACTGCGTATGGGCCTTAAGCTGCTTGCTGCAGTTCAACAAGCAGTTTTCAATTGGCGTACAAAAATATTTAAGAGTTCTGAGTTTCGATTTAAGACTTTTTGAGTTTGTTATATTGGTACACATTTTTTGAACATATTTTTATATAATCAGCCATTTTGTGTGAGAAGCTTGTTTTTTGATAGTTCCAAAGTAAATTGTTTTTTGGTATGCTTTGCGCTTTTGTGCATAAAAAAAATGTATTAAAGAATCAGGAATAAAAGGATCAAAATTTAAATTATTAGCTGTGACATTTGGCCAGACTAATTTAAAAAATTCATTAAAGATCGAAATGACGTCAGTAACGTTGCTCTTTTTGAACGCCGCAGCAAGCAGTGCGGAAAGCTCTTGCTTGTTTTTCAAGGCACGGGATATAGCTTGGAAACTACTACAGATACTTACACGATTTAAAAACCAGTCCTGTGTATTTTTTTGAGATCTAAAATTTTTTAATACACACCAAAAACAAAAAAGGGCAAGGGTGTGGGTAAAAATACGAAAAACGGCGTTGTTGTAAATTTGGCGCCCTCTACCTCCGAAAATATGAACTTCTGGGCATACCTTCTCATACAAATAAAACTTGAAATTCAATTTTGATTATTTTTTGCCTTGAAAGTTTTTTCGTACGACTTATAGAATTCGAGATAAATGGGCCGACACAAATGTCAAAATAACGGTAAACCCTACAGGGGAAAGGTCATCATTTTGGTTTTAGACTCTTTGGATGGTCCTTAATACATAAAGCAAGAGAAATTCCAGTGTGCAATTTTTTCCATTATTATGACACCGAAACCCAAACCCAATCATGCCAATGGAAGCTGTCAGTAGAACGAAGACCTAAAAGGTCTAATCTTTATATCAAAATACGTCAGAAACATGTGCGCCAATTAAAAAAAAATCCGATGTTGTTGAAAAATTTGTTGATAGCCAAATGTTGATTAATAGATCGCTTATAAATTTTCTTAAATTAAAACCGATTTTGATGTCGTTCGAAAGTGAAGCCGGTTTAAAATATAAAGATGATGCTTAATACAATACAACGAAAGCCCTTGTCTGGCGTTCTCTTAAAATCGATGATCCACATAACCATAAATTTTGTAATTTTTTAACGCTTAAAAAAATAAACTTTCCAATAATGATCAAACATATTCAGTCTCGAAAAAGATTACCCAGCCATACAAAAAAACATCGATTCTCGTATTCATAGGGCAAATCATATTTAATAAATGATGTTGGGTGCGCCGAATTCGAATCGAAGATGCAAAAAACCTCGTTTTGTATATTTCTTTGTTGAGGTTATGTCAGAACTCTAATGTGCTTCTTTCTCCCGAGCCCGAAAAACAAATTTTTTTTTTGAGACTGCAATATTTGTTTTCAGGACTGCTTGAAAAATGCGCCTCAAGCAGTTGACAGTCTTTCCCTTGAAAACAATAGCTTTTCTCTGCCTATTCTAGATCTTTTAAATATAAAATATTACAATTTAATTATTATTAATTATAAAGTAGAAATTTATTCAAAATTATGAAAGGTTTGTAGCCAGAGCAACATAGGCAGGCTATATTATATTCTATTATTATATTCTAATTGAAGCAGAAAATTTGAAAAGAGACTATTTCACTAGCTATACCTAAAAGTTGAGGAGTATTTCGGCAGATTTTCTTGAAACTATTTAAATTCTTTATATCCTTGTCGTAATAGCTTTTGTATGATGCGTTCTAAACGTTCAAGATTTTCCAAAAGCACAAAACTTGTCATATAGACCAAATTCTTCTTAGTACAAAACGAGTACAGTGTATAAAGGGACAAAATCAACATGGAGCTAAAACTTTGTACTACATGGGTTTGGGAATGGGTCATTTTTTTGTCCAAATCCTTTTTTTTTTCGGCACTCGAAACAATAAGTTGACAAACTGGCATTGAAAATTGTACAATACACAGTGTTAGAAAGAGTAAGCAGAGCACAGAAAGTGAGAAAGAGCTAGCGGGGTCTCGACAGAAAGAGAAAGTATGCATACTTGAGTGCAGGGCCGGATTAAGGCAAGGGTCGTTTGGGCCATAAGGAGCCTAGCGAACGTAAAGTTTTCAAAATGTTAAGGTTACCCGCAGGTCATAGCAAGTTGATGCATTAAAAGTTGAACTCGGTTCTAATATGCTCTCTCGAAAATGCTTTTAAGGTTGCGTTCAAGTTGCAAAATTCTTTGTAGAGTTCAAGAATGGATAATCCCTGATCCTGCAGCCTCAAACGGTTTTAATCCGGCACTGTCTGAGTGTATCGGTATGTGCGTCCGTGTGTGTGTGTGTGTGTGTGGCAGCAATGACAATTGAATGAATGAACGGGCGTAGCAAAGATGACGCCGAAAAATGACGCCATGGCTTTGGCACGGCAAAACGGCATGAGTTATAGCCTGTGGTCATATGTGGCACATGTGGCGCATGTGGTGCAAGTGGCGCCCACCGACCGCCGCCACTATTGAGGCAGTCCAGCAGCAGTCAGGAAGTCGTCGCCTCAGTCCCAGACCCAGCAGCAAAAATGAAAAGTGAATGTTGCAATGCCAATGCAATTGCAATCGTGAAAGTTAAATTGAATGCGTTGCGACAATGTTTGGCTGGATAGCTGAATAGCTTCCATATACCTTATACATATGTACAATGTACATACTTGTATGTATGGTATGGTATATACATACATATATATGGCCCTTTTTGGGCTGTTGGGCAGCTCCAAAAGTTTGTAAAGTGTTTTTGCTTTGTTTTTTATTGTTTTTTTTTTTTTTTTGGGGAGCGTGTTAAGTAATTGGAGCAGGCAAAGTGGCGGCACCAAATGAGTGATGGTAGTATCTGACAGTTACTTATTTTGGTATACAAAATATACACTGAAAGTTGCCAAAAATCCATTATACATGGTTTTGCATGATTCCCATGCTGTGCCAAAGCAGTGACGTTTTGGTACTGTAGAAAAATAAGAGAGTTTAGTGGAATTTGTGGAAAGACTGCATGATCAATCTGCTAGGGTGAACAGGAGAAGGCCAAGTATATTTAAGAATATAAAGGGTCCAGATTGGGACAGGCAAAAATTTGCATTAATAAAGTTTTTTTTTGTCTAACTGGAAATGCATTCAAATTTTAGTAAGAAAATCATGACGCGGGATAGATGGGAGATGAAAGATTTTAAAAAAAGTAAACGATGATGAAATTTTTGTTGGTGATCTTAAAAATTTGGTGTTTTTCTTTTATTGTATTATAATTTTTAATATATATTGGAATTTTTTTTTTAAGACGGATTTAAATGATTGTGTTTTGAAACTGAGTCTACAGTATCTTCTCAATACCTTGGTGATGCGAAGAAAACTTGTTGAACATAGAAGCTCCGTCTGCAAAGCTCCAAAATAATTAACAAAGAAATCATCAATCATGTAAATTATTTGACTAATCGTTTCTTAGATTTTATTGTTAAAATTTTATGAAACAAGTAAGATTAGACGAAGAGCTTCTTTTTCTTAGAAAAAACTTAGTGCTATTAAATGAGTTGTACTTCTGGATACAAATTTGCCAACATTTTTTTTTAAATTTCCATTTTAATAAATTAGACGGAAGAGGAGATTAAGATTATATTATAAGAAACAAGTAAGTTATAGACGCAGAGCTTCTTTCTTTTTTTTCAAAAATTGATCCTATTAAAAGTGTAATTTATAGAACACTAGAAGAGTCATCTAAGTTACACTTTTGAGTTCCTTCTTAAATATTTGAAACGAGAACACAAAATTTACTTGGCCTTGGCGAACTTATTACAAAGTCAAAAATCTATTAAAAGCCACCCTAAGGCATCTACAGATTATTTGAATCTTAATAAACAAACAAAAAAAATAAAAAATTACCAGCCTAATACGACTTTACGAATAGAGGAGAAGGGGCGTGATAAATTTAAAAAACTCCTGTGCGGGATGACATCAAATTTGTTATATATTATATCTCTACTTGACATCTTTTGAAAGGAGATTAACCAGACGATGGCTATCAATGACGCACGATATCGGGTCCGGGTAAATAGATTACTTTTATTGGCATTAATTAGACGAAATGGGTCTAAATGCCCAAAATAAGACGTGATGTGGTGTAGCCGCCAGCCTTTTTACTATATTATGGTGACAAGCAAACAATTGCTCAACTGGAGCACAACCTTGAAAAATAAAACCCGGCCGGCCGCACTAGGCTCAATCGCTTAATCTAAAAAAAAAGTATTCTGAACTTCTTTAGTTATTGAGCCAAACACTCTACAGGGTGACTTGTCTGAACTTAAACATTTCACACTGTTCCCAAATACAAAACTTGATTTTTTTTAGTTTTTACCAAAAAAATTGGGATTTGGGAATAGCTGGCATGTCAATCCCAAATTTTTTGGAAAAAAAGTTAAGACATGATTGTACAGAGCTGGAAATTCATGTATCTTAAAAATTATCATGGGCATAACAATTGCACCAAATTTTTGACCAATCTAGCCATGTATATTTTCGTAGCCCATGAGGCCACATTGCGTATACGTAATTTTAATAAGAAGCCTTCTGCATTCTTTAGAGGCTGAATTGTCTGAACTTTCACATTGTTTGCAAATACAAATCTTGATTTTGGTTGGCATGCCTTAAACTTAAGAGCAACAAGTTCTATTAAAATAATGTGTAAGTTACTTTAAAGAATATTTTGACTATTGGGCAAAAGTTATTTTTTGGTCCTCAGAACACAAGTGTTTTGGCTAAGTTTTTTCCATTATTGAGATTGGTTTTTCAAGATGGCTGAACATGTCGATAAAACCCTTAGAAAGCAGCGTAGCTACAAGAAGCTCATCTACGGTACTGTGAACTTTGAGCAACTGCGGGATATGTCCAACATATGTTATATATGATTTTCTCGTGGTCTGAAGCTGCGCAAGGCCAAGAAAGAAGCTTTACCTAACGAGAAGCCTGAAATTGTCAAGAGACAACTGAGAAACATAATCTTTGTGCCTGAGATGACTGGCTCTATCATTGGTGTCTACAACGCCAAGGATTTTGATCAAGACGCAGTCAAGTCAGAAACATACATATAAGCCCATTGAGCAGCGTAGACGCGCTGCTAACTATAGCTCTCGTTTTAGTTCACTTAAGTCAACAGCTAGGCTCTACGCTTTCCATGGAAAGTCATCTTGATTTTTTGGATTAGTACGCGTAATAAAGGAGCCGAATTTTATAAGAACTAGCTTTTATGGTGTCCGCGTACAATTCAATGCCTATCTATATATATATTACACAAGGCCGTTTTTTGTGACATCAAAGGCTCCTAGACGGATCGCGCGATTTCAACAAATGAGGTATCAATCGAAAGCTATTTACACCTAGATGTGCAATAAGGTATTATTTTTTTGATTAAATCTATATTTTGGTGGATATCGCTAAAATAAAATTTCAATTAAAGATGGTCCAATTTAAAGTGCGAAAAGGAAGGCCGATTGAAATTACTATGCGTGGGTGTGAAAAGGTGTGCATATTTTTATTAGCAGTGAGCGTAATAAAGGCAAGCGTGTATGTGTAAGAAGCAAAGTTTGCTCTCTTTGGTTTCTCTTTGATCTTATTTTGCAATTGTGAATTGAAGACAATAGGTGTAAACGGCTCGGCTAATCTGTCTTTTTTTTTTGTCAAATTTTCTCTTACAGGGTTGCCACATATGCGCGCTGCATTTTAGTTTCTGAAGCAAAATCAAAGTTCTTATTAGAAACTGACTGATCTGGCTACCCTACGACTGCAGATGTAAATTACGCGATTGACACGTTCGGCCAAGCGCTGCAGTTTTATTATATATATGTATTATTTTCTGCAAAGCTATTTGTATATTATGCAATGAATTATCTGGCGATTTTCGCCGCTGGGTTCACTAGTGAAAACTATTGTCAGAGCAGCCTCACTTAAATCTCAATGGGTTTGGTGGTACAAATCCTAAACAAACTATAGATGAGCAATTAAGGCAACTGTGCGGATGTGGCTGGCACTGTTCGGATTTCCACAAATAAATTTGTTAGCCAAATCCGAAACACTAACTCGCTTAATAACTCAAACTTGAGGGACAAAGTAAGCTTTTTCAGCTGAATACACTTGGTACATGTGCATGTGTGAGTGCGTGTGTGTATGTGTGTGGTTTTCTCAATTGTGCTTGAATGTAATAACTTTTATCTGAACAAACTGATGCTGCCACAGCTTGGACAGCTGTTTTGATGATTAAGAAGCAGCAGAGGGTAGAGGCGTGTGGGAAGAGCAAAAAAAAAAACAGCATGCACAGTTAGGGACTCGTTGCAAGAGAATGAAAATCCACAGCGAGCTTTGGTTTGCACTTCAGAAGCCAAAAAACTGAAAAAACCCAACTAAAAACCTCAAACAAAACCTCGCAAAAGTAAAGTCAAATTTTGTCAGTGCCAACCAAAAATGCTATAAAGACACACACACACAACAAAAACACAAACAACAACTATATAATATGAATTGTAACCGTGCTCCATGCACCGTGCATCGAGCACACCAGCTGCTGCACCAACAGATGTACCATACGCCAGCGCCATCTGCCAGCAGCAGTCAAAACCAAATGTGCAACTTATGTAGTACCTGAAAGATCATATCCATGTGTCTGTGTGCGAAAAAGTTTTAAATTTGCTTAATCAACAAAATACGAATAAAAGCTTTTTCATATTTACATACTTATTTTGTTGCTGAGAACGAAGAGGGGGGTGTTTTTTTTGTATACACCCTTTACTACCTACCTTGGCTTTAAGGGTATATTAAATTAGTGCAAGAAATATTTGTGTATAACATTCAAAAGAAAATGAGTAAGAACTCACAGCCTTTAAAACAAAAAATTAAGTAATTCTGACGACAGTGTTATGCCCTGTACAAAGTTTATATAGAAAGCTTACATAATTCTAAACTGCTTGTATGCAGTAAACAAGCAGTTTGCAATAGGAGAATTTTTTTCGTTTTTGGTGCAATATGATATTTATGCCGTAAATTTTTATCAATTTTGATATCGTTTGAGACTAAAATATCTGTGGCAATAAAACTAACTTAAACTGATAAGAATAGTTGAAGATTGGGGTGTGTGGGGACTTGACAGCGGTAGAAACCCCAGGGTCGCCTGGGGCTACTTAGTAACTTTGGTGATTTTGATTTGTGTTTAACAATATATATTAGGGTGGTCCAACATATAGGGCTTCTAAAAAATCTACAAGGGCTCAGCACGATTTTGGTTTCATGGTTCGTTCCAAGAAACTTTGCCGAAGAAACTAAAGGTCTCAATTGATTTTCGAGTTGCTTTCTCCCTAGCTAAATATGTTTACGATGGTTTTTGGCATCAAGGAATCTATTTTTTATATTTACTAGTGAACCCGGCGGCGAAAATCGCCAGATAATTCATTGCATAATATACAAATAGCTTTGCAGAAAATAATACATATATAATAAAACTGCAGCGCTTGGCCCCGAACGTGTCAATCGCATAATTTACATCTGCAGTCGTAGGGTAGCCAGATCAGTCAGTTTCTAATAAGAACTTTGATTTTGCTTCGGAAACTAAAATGCAGCGCGCATATGAGGCAACCCTGTAAGAGAAAGTTTGACAAAAAAAAAGACACAGATTAGCCGAGCCGTTTACACCTATTGTCTTCAATGCACAATTGCAAAAAAAGATCAAAGAGAAACCAAAGAGAGCAAACTTTGCTTCTTACACATACACGCTTGCCTTTACTATGCTCACTGCAAATAAAAATATGCGCACCTTTTCACACCCACGCATAGTAATTTCAATCGGCCTTCCTTTTCGCACTTTTTATAGCAATGATTGAAATTTTATTTTTGCGATATCCACCAAAATATAGATTTAGTCGAAAAAATAACACCTTAGTGCACATCTGGGTGTAAACAGCTTTCGATTGATACCTCATTTGTTGAAATCGCGCGATCCGTCTAGGAGCCTTTGATGTCACAAAAAACGGCCTTGTGTAATACATATATAGATTATTTATAGTTAGGACTAAATCGATTGTCGCATTTAGTCGATTCCGTTCAATTTTTAAATATAGATACATATATCCATGCTACGGGATAACGGGGCAAGATATCAAAATAATTCAAGAAACTTGAAAAAATACTAGAAGTTACCAAGCGATTTTAATAGGTAAGGAGTTCGTTGAGTTTTGCATGTACTTACTTGAAAAATATGGGGTAAATAGGGACCAATAAACACAAAAAAAAAAAATACACTGGCCAACATGGTCTAGTTGTTGGAAAGCTAATGGTTATTTCCAAAGTAATTTGCTGCGTAGAATCCGAATCCGGTGTCAGAATTTTGAGATATTTGAGGTTATGTACCCGTAAAACGGGGTTTTTTCCTACTTTTGAGGTTATGTACAGGGTGCAAAACATTTTTGTGGTCTGTCACTCCAGTTACATCATTTGGTACCACTCTTACCCTTTAATTTAAAAGTTCAAGCGATCATTTATGATTTTTTCTCGCAAAGTTATGGCTATTCAAAGTTACATAGTATATCCCTCGCTTGAACTTTTAAATGAAAGACTAAAAGTCGTACCAAATGATGTAACTGGAGTGACAGACCACAAAATAACGTCAAATATCTCAAAATCCTGACGTTATGGGCCCGGATTCGGATTCTACGCAGCAAATTACTTCGGAAATTAGCTTTACTTACTTAGCTTTCCAACAACGGACATGACCCCGGTGTTTTTAGGCGAAATTTGACTATTTTAGACCGATTGGTCTTCTATAGACAGACGGACGGACCTTGTCTGTACCTTATACCCATAGGGTTCAGGATATACTAGGTTTGTGCAAAGTAAGTCATAGGCAGAAGAAGGCGTGGGTAACGATTCAGCTATGTACGTCTGTATGAACACCTACATTCCGGAGACCACAAGAACTAGAAACACCAAGCTTTAACAACAGCAGCGTCTAGTCCCTCCTCGGATCAAGTTGGTTGAACTATTTTTATTTTTCCTTCTTTTAGCTAGTTTCAGCCCAAATACTAAAATTGGAAAGTTAAAGTATTCAGGAATATACTATATTAGTTTTTGGGAAAAATGGTACCAACTGGCTATGCCACAGTCGCACATCTCCTCGACTGTACCACATTCTATCCTATATAATTTAAAAATTTATAAGTGTGTTTAATTTTCTGTGGCTTTTTTAGAGCAGGAACAAGCCGCAAAATTCTTCTACAAAGGAGCGGGGTAAGATATTAACAAACTTCAACTGCGTCATGTTAAATCACAACGTTGGATAAAATTTGGTGTCTGTAGTAGATACTCTTATGGTCTTTGAGATCTAGGTGTTGTAGTTCAACTGCTTCCAAAGAAGATGCAAGAGTTGCCTTTTATATAAATTGCATCAAACTTTAAACAGTCAAAATTATTATTTTCATCATATTAGTAAAAAATTCTTATATAGGTGCCCTAAATTTTCCGATTTCTTTAAAAATAATTTTTATATTTTGTCAGACAAACGCTGCGTGTTTGCGTCTGTTCGCATCAAAACACACATAAAAATGGCGTACGTTAAAGTCGGGCGCGGACGACTTTGGGATACCCTGTACCACTGGTTGCAATAAAATCCGGTAAATTGCTTACGAACACCAAAAGACATTTGATTGCCAAATTAGATTATGATACCTTCATAAACAACCAAAAACAGACGAATTTTTAATCAAAAACTTTTTTTCGACCGATCGGCCCTATGGGAGCTATATGATATAGTCAACCGATTTTGATAAAATTTGGTACAGTGTTGAAAATCTCTAAAAAAACTTCTGAATGCCAAATTTGGTTACAATATCTTTACAAATAAACGAAACACAACGAATTTTGTACAAAACACGATTTTTTGACCGATTGGTCCTATGGGAGCTATATGATATAGTCAACCGATTTTGATCAAATTTGGCACAGTGCTTGGGAACTCTGAACAACTTCTTAATGCCAAATTTGGTTACAATATCTTTACAAATAAACGAAACACAACGAATTTTGTACAAAACACGATTTTTTGACCGATTGGTCCTATGGGAGCTATATGATATAGTCAACCGATTTTGATCAAATTTGGTACAGTGCTTGGGAACTCTCAAAAACTTATAAATGCCAAATTTGGTTATAATATCTTCACAAACAAACGAAACGCAACGAATTTTGTACAAAAAACGATTTTTTGACCGATTGGTCCTATAGGAGCTATATGATATAGTCAACCGATTTTGATCAAATTTGGTACAGTGCTTGGGAACTCTAAAAAACTCCTTAACGCCAAATTTGGTTACAATATCTTCACAAACAAACGAAACACAACGAATTTTGTACATAAAACAAATTTTCGACCGATTGGTCCTATGGGAGCTATATGATATAGTCAACCGATTTTGATAAAATTTGGTACAGTGCTGGGGGTTTCTAAAAAACTTCTGACTGCCAAATTTGGTTATGATATCTTCATAAGCAAACGAATTATCCATCTAAAACTTTTGCTTTTTTTCGAGGTCCTCTGAAACACCCCTATGGGAGCTATATAATGTAGTCCCGATATCAAAAAAATAAAATAAACTTGTCTCCTATGGATAAATAACGGATCTTATCTGAAAGTTTGGTTGCTCTAGCTCTTACCATCTCTGAGATCTAGGCGTTCATACGGACAGACGGACAGACGGTCAGACGGACAGACGGACAGACGGACAGACGGACATGGGTATATCGACTTCTCTAGTCACTCTGATCATACTTTAGGTAACTTTGGGGGGTCTCCGACTTCTCCTTCTGTACGTTACATACATTTTCGGCTTGCACAAACACAATATACCCTTTGTACCATACGGTACAGGGTATAAAAATTGTTTACGCCGTATTTGCCATCAAAGACAGGTGGAATTTTTGTATTTTCATTACAAGCTGTGTCAACTTACAAGCCTTTCCCCTACTTATTTACTTTTCTTCTCAGATAATATTAGCACATAACTGTCTATAAATTATGTACGAACTCGAAAGCGAAAAGTTTTTCCGGTTCATGATTTAAATGTAATTCTCTTTTGTCTCTACTGCGCTCTCTTGTCATATTGTTATGCAAATGAGAAGCAAGGAGTAAAGGCGTTGTAGTCATATGGCAGGACTACAAGTAAATAAGAAAAGACAAACGCGTATTGGAAGGAAAAAAAAAAATTAATCAGAATCTGCAATTTTATATGATAGAAGTATAATATTAACTTATTCATGCAAACATTTTTTTCGTGACGTAATTTATTACACGTTTGAGAGAAGGATTGGCATTGGTGAACTTGAACTTTTATAAATTAAGAAAATTTACCATAAATTTAATAGCATAGCAAAATGCGTCTATGGCAAAAGAAACCAAATTGCGTTAGCTTAAATTTTCGCTTAAAATAAATAAGCTCTAACCTTCAAAAGGTGCACAAAAATTATTTAAAAGATGGCTGCCTATTTTTAGTCTGCATAAATTTCTTTATATTTAGCTTGCAGCTATATCTTATTTTAAAAGCATTAGGCTGTAGTACATGGCTTAAATGCTTAGCACCAAATATAAAGCCAACAAAACTGTGGCCTACTTTTTGGTCTATTAAATATGTATAAAAAATTGGTTTATTTTTTTTGAAATTCTTGCAAGTGTTTGCTACAAATAGAAGTGCACAAAATTTGCTTAAATTTACAAATTTCAGCTCGAAAAAAAATGTTGCCTACTTTTGAGCGTGCCGACTTTAAGGACACAAACTTTAAGCTACATAAGGCATATGCATATTTTTGAGCCTGTAATTAAACACACATTCGAGTTACTATACGAATACATATTATATACAAGAGCTCTACATTGATATATGCATTATATGTAAATGACTTTAAGCAGGCATTATAAAGGTGTCAGGACAGAACGGGTCCCAGTGCCAGCAGCCAGCAGCCATATCAAGGTCAACACTTTGCATTCATGAACAACGAGTGGCTCAAAATCGGAGAGCGACTAGAGTGAGAGCAAGGAAAAACAAAACGTACTGTACGAGGGCTAGCTGAAAAGTAATTGTTGGAGTGCGAAAATAAAGAAGCATCGCTTTCGAGAAAGATCATAAAGGAATCGCAGATTATTTGTGAAGAATATTTAGGCTGTACACTTAGAAAAAAAGCCAGCCTTAATTTCAGTTAAGATTTTCTAAAAAAAAGACTGCGGAACACTAGAGCCTATCACAAGCTTTCGTTCTCTATTTTGCTTAAATAAAGAATAAAATACTGTCCAGCTCAATATTAAGACTAAACATTCTTAAAAAAAAGTTCTGAAAGCGCTTCTTTTTAAAACCATTCTAAAAATTCTCAAATTAAGAATTTCAGTTGCGCTTGAAATTAGAACATTCCTATCAATAATTGGAAAATCGCTATTGACGTACTTATGCTACCTTAAATTATTGTTTTAAGAGCAAAACGCTCGCTTTTGAGATCGAAATTCTTGACTTTTTTCTCAGTGTATTCTTCTCACGCGTGATACTAGATTTTTGCCATGTATGTAATACGCAGAAGCGTATACTGGTAGACCATATCAGAATCTCGGGAAGCAAGGACGTTTGTCAGTTCGTCCAAATGCAGACGTAGATTTTGGCGACTATACGAGCTTGGAAACCAAATCTTTACAACTGCTACGCTTATCTCTCTTTAGGCGAAATTGAAAAATGGAAAACGAAAACGAATAAATTTTGTTCGTTTTCGTTTTTGCGTGCTTTCAATTCCATATTTTTTGCTGTCTATATCTACTCATATTTCCCTGAATCTATGTTAGCACAGCTCTATACCTTTCAATTGAATTTAACAACGACTATGCTATACATATTACAAGGGAAATTTTTTTTATGCAAGACATGAACCATGTGAGCGTATGCCAAAAATTCGTTTTGATTAGTGCAGGTTATTTTTTGTGTTGAATCAGAAAAAAAAAAAAATATTAAATAATAAATATATAACTTGAAATTGGCATAAATAGAATCTAAGAATATTAAAGAATATTAAAAAAAAATTATTTTAATTTGAACTACGTGCAATAGTGAACCTATTTTGCCAATTGAAAGCACCAAACATATAGTTTCACAATGAATCCGTATAAAATAATTGTATTCGTTTTTTGGAGCACGGCCGATTGTTATTCTAGACCCATCCACTTTGACATTTTGTTCTTATGTAATCCTTTATAAAGACACATACGCAGTTGGAAAAATTTCGCACAGAATGACAAAACTTCATATAAAAAAAAAATCCCAAAAGGGATATCCCAAATTTTCGAACTGCGTATGGGATTTAAAACAATAAATTATAAAAAAAATTTTGCAAGTTATAGGTGTCGCAAAAAGATAAATTCAACTCTCGAAGTCTTAATTCCTTAAAGGGCCAGATATCCCAAAAAAGGGAATTTATTTTTTTTATGCTGCGTATGGGCCTTAAGCATGAACTTTTAGAGCGGCTTATTAGAAAGGAGAGAGGCACACAAATTTATAGCTTGAGGAATTTATTTCTATCCGATCTTTGCAATATGGCTATAGGAAAGATCGGTTAAAGAATAAATCCAGATCATCAACGAATTTCTATTTTGGTATGACTATGCCAAGTATATTAGGGCAGTAAAATAACCGAAAAATATTATTCGCAGCTATTGAACAGGCATAGTGCTAGTAATTAAAAGTATTATTTTATTATTGTACTGGGTGTAGTATGTACTGCGACCCAAGTGGATCTATTGTACCCCCTTTCACGGCTTAGAGCTCTCCCAAAAGTCCAATTGCCTGCATATACTGCAGTATTTTGTTTGGATTTATGGTAACAATGCTCTCCGGTGAGATGACGTGCATGCTTAAAAGCTTGCTTCTTTTGTTGACGAGTGCTATGCATTCACATAGTAGATGCACTGAAGTTTCTTCCTCCATACTACAGAAACGACAAAGCCCACTATCCGCTATGCCAATTTTGTTTAAGTGGCTGCGGAGCCTACAGTGACCCGTCAAGAGGCCTGTCAGGATCCTCACGGTATTTTTCCCGTGAGTTATCACGTGTTTGAATCTCTTGCGGTTGTACTTAGAGAGGAGCTTTTTTGACTGCTTTAGTCCTGGTATCTGTGCCCAGTGAAGCAGCCGTTTGTTTTCCTCCTCTTTCCTCAATAGGTCCCTTACCACGTGGTTGCCAATCCCACAGTATGGTTCAGGTCCGATTAGCGGTGTTGCTGCACCTGTTCTTGCTAGTTTGTCTGCTAGCTCATTCCCAGGGATATTGTTTGTGTCCTGGGACCCATCTAATTGTGAGCTTGTTTCTGGCACCTAAATTGTCAAGTGCAGTTCTCACTTCTTTGACCAGCCTTGATGTTATTTTGGCTCTGCTTATTGCCTTTATCGCTGCTTGACTGTCAGACAGGATGGAGATCTCCTTGTCATGATAGTTCTTTTGCAGATTAAATTCTGCACACCTTCCAATAGCACAGACCTCAGCTTGAAAAATGCTGGTGTGTCTGCCTAGTGACTCATGATATTTAGTCCTGGGTCCTACTACCCCCAGACCACTCCCTTCATCGGTGAGGGATCCATCCGTATACCACTTTATTGTGTGTGGTTTCATTGGGTGAATTGCCGAAAGAGTTGTCCAGGCCTCTTTCGTGCTGAGTTTAATATCGAAGTTCTGATCGAACTTGTACTCAGCTGGCATTTCATCCCTTGGTTGCAGAAGCATAGGTATGTCCTCTGCTAAATCTGCAGCGTCTTTTCTGGTGAGGTTAAAGTCAACTCCTTCCCTCCCAATTCTTATTAACGTTGCTTTTCTCTGCATATCAACAACGATATGAAGCGGTGTAACATCCATTAATACTTCAATGGCCGCAGTAGGACAGGTGCGCATTGCTCCTGTCATACATATGCAGGCCATTCTTTGCAGTTTCTGCAATCTGGCTTTGGTCGTGCTAAGGCGCGCCCTGCTGCCCCAGGCTATTGCCCCATATAAGAGCATGGGTCTGACAACCATTAGGTACAGCCATCTTATTATTCGTGGTGATGTACCCCACGATTTCCCAGCAATGCTTCTACACGTAAATAGAGCCCTTGAGCACTTATTTATAGTGTTGTTTACATGGGTTCTGAAGTTAAGCTTAGAGTCAAAGGTGACTCCTAGATACTTGACTTCATTACTTGTTTCTATGCTGCATCCTGATAGGGTTATACTCCTCATCCTTCCAAGTTTGTAGTAATTAAAAGACACGCATAGCATTTTTTCTTTCATATTAATTTCACCAAAATCCGGCACGGAGGAGCTCAGTCCATATAACGGAATTGCATAAAAGCCGAAACAAATTGATTCCTCATCCAACATATACTCCAACTGTGTGATCAACTGTAACTATTCTTACCTCTTGGCTAGCAGGCTAATTACTATACAGCCTACCCTCGTTTGCTGCGGCTGACAAAGACTGCACAGCCTTGTTTGCCCCTCTCTCTCTCTCACACTCCCTTTTTGTCACCGTCTGATTGGCTCTCTGGCCAAGCAGAGGCCCAAGGCAGTGCGCCTGCTGCACATGACGTCAGAGCAGCGCAGCGTTGCTCCTCTCAAATGAAATTCATTGGCAAGTGCCAAAAAAAAAAATAAAAAAAATGTAGCTATAAAAAAATATGAAAATATGAAAAAAATGAAAAATTATAATAATTTGCAATGAATACGAAAAAATAAATAACAGATGGTCCTTGAGGGTACGGTCTCACCTTAGTTTGCCTGGTCGCTGTATGTAAGAGTATATGTAATTTATTTAACATGAAAATGAACTCACAGCCCATGTAAGATATTCAAATCAAGCAAATAAACAAAAAAAAAAAGAACCAAAGAAAATACGGGTACACATAAAAAAATGGCATACAAAAATAGAGAACGCGAAGCGAGTTTGCACAAATCAAATTAAATTTGTGGACTTCAGTCGACTAGGAGATACACTCTAGTAGTACTACGCAATATTATGTACTAAGATATGCGACAACTTCTTTTTCAAATGGGAAAGCTTCAAGTCAATTTATGCGCGCTCTTCTTTCAGTTCGCGAATTAATCAAAGCGGTTGAATTTATTTCATAGTCATGTTCCAACTATGAAAAGGATCGTAAATTTATTCCAATATGTAAACTACAAAGAACTCTCATTTAAAATGTTTTTTTTTTTTTATTCCTAAAAACAGCTGGTTTGCTTTTTTTCTGCATATTTTCACATTTGAAGTATAACAAAAACTCGCACAATTTTAATATGCCCAAGTTTTCTATATGATGGCTCTTCAAAAAAATTTAGAAGCAAAAACAAAACTGCGCACTGTACCATAAATGTGGACCTGAGAGCGGACTCCAAACGGGCATATCGCGCATATCGGTTCTTGTTTTTGCTACCCCTTTTGTCCTCTTGCTGTCGCATACATAATTAAATTTCTGTAACCCAAGAGCTAAATAAGGAAACAGCGTGGCGCCAACCACAGACCATAGCCAGGTGGGGATGCTCCAGAACTATTGCACTTTGAATTGTGGGAGTTGCCAAACCCTATAAGGAAAATGCTTCCAGCTATTTGTATGCATTGCATGTCTTCATAATTGCCTTGGATATGCAGTCAATATGAGATTTAGCAAACGCATCAAGCCCTAACTATTAAGAGTGAATCGCTTTTATTTTTTCAAATCTTATACAGTAGGGTCATACCGACTAGAATATACCCTGTACTTTGCTAAAGTTCCATAGTGGTAAGTAGAGAAGAACTGTTGCGGGGAAAAATTATGTACAAAATCTTAATCACAAAAAGTTATACACGAAATATCTAAAATACATGCTCTATTTGTATACCTTGTATACATTTCGTAACGTGACGATTTTCTATCGTTTCATACTAACTCCGCTAAAGATTAATTTTTTATTTAATTATATGCATTATTATTTAAAATAATGTTAATTTAATTATAAAAAATTTTACACGAAATAACTAAAATAGATGTTCTACTTGTATACCCCATTTCGTTACGTGACGATTTTTTATCGTTTCATACTAACTCCGCTGAAGATTAATTTTTTATTTAATTATATTATTATTATATGAAAATTAATGTAAATTTTATTACCAAAAACTAAACACGAAATAACTAAAATACATACTCTACTTGTATACCAATGAGGTCGAAATGTCGTTACGTGACGATTTTCTATCGTTTCACTCTTAGCTCTTACTATTTAATTATATTATTATTTAAAATAATGTTAATTTAATTACAATTATACACGAAATAAGTAAAATACATGCTCTACTTGTATACCTCATCTCGTTACGTGACGAGTTTTTTTATCGTTTCACACTAAGCTCCGCCTAAGACTAAAAATTATGTTATTTATTAAAATTAATGTTAATTTAATTACAACAAATTTTACACGAAATAACTAAAATAGATGCTCTACTTGTATACCTCATCTCGTTACGTGACGATTTTTTTATCGTTTGACACTAAGCTCCGCCTAAGATTAAAAATTAATGTTAATTTAATTACAAAAAAATATACACGAAATAGTCAAAACACATGCTCTTCTTGATACTCTCACGCCTACACACACAACAGTATATCATTCGTTACGTGACGATATACTATAATTCCACTCCAGCCTCCGATTAAGAACTTTATTCTAGAAAAATTAAATATATTTGAATCTCATACCATTTGGGCTGACTTTAGTTGACTTCATATATAAATCCTAAATTTCCCAACCGATTTTAGTTGGATTTGCATCCATGGCAAGTACACGCTAAAAAGGGTTAAATTAAATACTCAAAAAAGGAGATTAAATGGAATTAACTATGTATCGCACTTTTATCAAAAAAAATCAAAAACTTTTTTTATATAAAATTAAAGTCTTTAAATATAATGTCAAAAACTTTATCATCCCTTAATTGATTTTTCCAAAAATATCTACGTATTTTTTATTTTTTTATTTATTTTTTTTTATTGCTTTGAATTTTTTACGAATTTTACAAATTGCGTTTTAAGAATATTTAAAAATTTTAAAAATAGCGCCCACATTAACATTTCTTGTGATACTTTTTTATAAATACTATGTTCGTGAAATCGTATTAAAAAGGGGAAAAAAAAGATGGCGTACGTTAAAGTCGGGCGCGGACGACTTTGGGATACCCTGTACCACCACATTGCATTCTAGTCCGATATATTGCTTACAAACTCCAAAAGATATTTCTTTGCCAAATAAACGAAACACAACGAATTTTGTTCAAAATACGTTTTTTTGACCGATTGGTCCTATGGGAGCTATATGATATAGTCAACCGATTTTGATCAAATTTGGTACACTGCTTGGGTACTCTAAACAACTTCTGAATGCCAAATTTGGTTACAATATCCTCGCAAACAAACGAAACGCGATGAATTTTGTACAAAAAACTTTTTTTGACCGATTGGAGCTATATGATATAGCCAACTGATTTTGATCAAATTTGGTACAGTGCTTGGGAACTCTGAAAAACTATTGATTGCCAAATTTGGTTACGATATCTCATAAACAACCGAATTATCCATCTAAATCTTTTGGTTTTTTTCGAGGTCCTCTGAAACAGTCACCCCGATCATACTTTGGGTAACTTTGGGGGGTCTCCGACGTCTCCTTCTGTATGTTACATACATTTTCGGCTTGCACAAACTTAATATACCCTTTTTACCATACGGTACAGGGTATAATTATCGAACTTACAGGCAACCAAAGTCGAAAAAAAGTGTAAATTTTAACCATTTTTCAAAATGACACATTTTCGGTTTGCTTTTTATTAACGAAAAATTTTTTTCAAAATTATGTTAAGCTTTAAGCTGAAAAAGACTTCTTTTACGAACATTTCGAGTCCAAGATCTTTAAAATCGGATAAGAATTGTAGATGTTATGGAACCAGAACACACCATAATATATGTACCAAGTTTTCGTTTAAAATTATTTTTCCTTACAATTTCACGAAGCGAAAATAAATTAAAAAATTCAACTACGATTGGTAACTATTAATTATATTATTATTATCATATTATACTATTATATGATATTTTGGCACTGGATGGCATTTCTTAAATCATAGTCAACTGTCACTTTATACACATTTTGTAATATTTTGGCCCAAAATGCTGCTATCAGCGCCCATTGTGCGCTGTACAAAGTATCTTGATTTATTTATTTTAGTATCAAAGAAAATATAAAATATATACAAAGTATACTGACTCTTATATACAATGTCTATATTTATGTACACCAAAAGTGTATTTATTTATTTTATTTTTTCAACATATACTCGGTTAATGCTATAATTAAATTTGTTACTGACATTGTAATGCAAATGTGACTGAAACTGAAATAAGATTAATTTTTATGTTTATTGCCATATATTAAAAATAAAAATTATATTTGGTGATTTTTTATTGCTGACTTTATTGACTTTGGCTCTCGATAATTTTGTGGTGGTTTTTTTTCGCCCTTTTTTCTTCGTTAACATGGCAAAAACACATTTCATTCAATTCAATGCTTCCATCGATATAGTATATACTATATACATAGCCATGTCAAATATACATACATATATATGCATGCATTACCGTATCGTATACTACATACAGTTGGACGAAAAATTACGCGCACACTTTTAACTCAATATTATAGAAATAAAAAGTGCTAGAGTCGTCATCGACATCGTCATCGCCCTCGTCATCATTTATTTTTCTGCCACTAGATGGCGCTGATTAAGGTTAACACTTTTAAACTAACACATTGAATTCCAAGTCGTTGGTTTTGAGCGGCTTAAGAGCTGTTTGCATAATTTTTTAACAGACTGTAGGCAGTAGCGCCATGTGTGTGTGTGTGTACGTGTATCTGTGTGCATTCTAATGTGGCCCGAATGCAGCAAATGTTCCAGACGGAATTCATTTTTTATGTAGAAGTATATGTCGAAATTGTCGATTTCATTTTTATTGTTTGTTTGTCGGCTTTTCAGAGTAAAAGCAGTCGCCATTTTGCAATTGTATATCTGTGTGTATCTGAGTGTGTGTGTGGCAACATCTTAACTGAATCTTTATAGAAGCAGGCAAAATGGCTGCAAAATAAGTTAAGATATATGTTTGGTTGCTTGGGCGTTTGGCTTTCCTTTTGGCAGCGCTCAAAATTTATGCTGCTGACAAGTCAACAAGACACTCGCAAACGCACGCACACAGATACACTTACTCACAGATACACGCACACACATGCTTATATGGTTTGCTGTTGAGTCAGCAAGACATTTGCATGGTTCACATGGGTGTGGCTAGAGGAGCACGAGCACATGGATTGGGTATAAAAGTGCAGGCCATGCAATGCCAATTTGGATTATTTTTATTATCTCGCAGTCTCAAGTGGAGTTAACAGATTTCCTTAAAGGAAGTTTACTGTCTATTTGAGAACTTGTTTGCCTCTAAATCTTCTTTCAGCGAACTCATAAATTTCTTTGCCAAAAACACTTTATTTTCTTTTAGTTGCAAAGTCTTAGCAGTTTTCACGAAAAAAAAAAAATGCATTTAAAAACTTTGTATTACAATATGTAGCAGTTTTAGCATAATACTCTGTGGTCAAAATTATTCGAACTTTGTATGATAATGATTGGCTGATTTTTTTATTTTACCTAATTTGAATGAGGGAAATTTACGTAAAGGGAAGTTATCAACAAAAAAATTCGTTTTCCGGAGCACGCAAAAACGAACACGCATGAAATTGTTCGTTTTGGTTTTTTCGTTTTTCGGAGCAGAGCTTATTATTATTGTACTCTGTAGCTGAAGATAAGAGGTATATTAGATTTTTGCAAATGTCTGCCAAAGTGACTTCTAATATGCTCAGCAAGACAAAATAAATTAAACTCTTTGAATAAACTTCGTCAAGCGCTACTATAACCAAGCTCCTTTAGACTACTTATATATACAGCCATATCCAGTTTTTTTTTCTTCTACTGCGCCCACTTTCATCCCCCTAAATAAAGCTTTAGTTCGTATGGGTTAAATTTGGAAAAAAAAAAAAATTTTTCGTTTAACCCTAACCAATATAAACGTACCATGATATCGGAAATAATCGTAATAGAATATAAAGGCTCTATAACTGAAAGCTGCGACGGTTTGTCTTCGAATCGACGAACTTATACTCTTAACTTTCTATTGGTCTTCTGCATGCTGTCCTTGATTTTCTTTATAAAGCACTTTAACTTCAAAGTTCAATTTTCCTTGATTCCTCTGCTCCTTCGCTTGCATCACTCTTAAATTTTTTTCGCCATTATTGCTCATCTGCGTGTGTAATGGCAACACTTACAAAAAAAATCGATTCACTTTATCAGGCAGAAATGCAGAAGTGCCAGACGATCAGCTGTTCACAAGTGTCATATGGCGTGCTTTAAAAGCATCAAAGCCTACAGTCTTGGCTATTGGTAATTTAAAGAAATTAAATACTGATAGTTACTGGCGCTTTTTACAACACTGTTTTGAGCAGTAGTGTTCCACTTTTCGTAGTCAAGTGTCTGGTTGGGCAGAAATGCAGAATTTATTTCGGCTTAATGTTATTATTGGCTACTTCTGCATTTCTGCCACACAAAGAGAATACCTATGCAGAAATTATTTAGTTTAAGTTATTATTGGGTACTTCTGCCACATAATCACATACAGATAATGCGCAACTTTGATAAAATCTGACATACGCAGTTCATAACGTCTCCGAGAACAAGGTATTCAGATATCTAGATATACCCAATCCGTTGATGATTTTCACTGCAAAGCAACTTATTCTCAATTATGTCAAGGGTAAAAAAAAGCAGCTTCTTCTTTTCGATAAGACAACCTATTAGGGGTCTACGGTTTCATTTAGGATATTACTACTTCTGAGTTTTCTGCGTGGTTTCTTTGCAAACCAGCTGATCCCCTACTCATGACTAACATGAAAAAAATCTTACCATGTTTTTATAAAATGAAATTTGTTGTAAATTATGGAAGAAAATATTTGTTGTGACATAAAAAAAAAATCAGTTTACTAATGCTGATGAGTACTAACAAAAATGAACCAGATAAAAAAAAACGCATACAGTGGGGTCTTCAACAATAGAAGGCACTGGACTTATAAGTAGATGGTCAGGATCTCTGGGCGTACACATCATAGCAATAATGTCAGACAAGCAAGTCCAGATAAACGCGGTGGCTGGATCAAAAATGAAATCGAAATTAATTTAGAAAACTAGCGCCAAAATAAAGCATCTAGGACAATTCAATAGAGTCTGCCTTAAATGGATCCAGACGCAAAGGAATATCTGCGGGAACGAAGTAACTTAGAATTTGAAAAAAAAACAGTGCTGCAAAAACTAAGCTCCTTCTGAGGCAGAGAGCCAAACGAAAGGATATATCGCAATTGGGCTAGAATTTCCTTAGGATATTGACTGACAGGACAATGCAGGCTCAGGAAATACCAGAGAGAATTTCCCAAAATATACGAGTATGTACTTGCAGAGCGTGAGACGAGAAGATGGATATTCTTTCTTGGCAGCCATAGAAGCTTGATGCACAATGTCACGCAACTCGAGAGGGTAAGAGATCCAAAAGAAAAACAAACTGGAACAACACTGTAGACCTAAGGCAGTCCAAGCAGCTCCTCGGTTCCGATAACTTGAATAGTTTGAAGAAAATATCCCGATGGGGCAACAAATTTTCTTAGTGACAATGCGGACTCAACTAATACCTGCGTAATATTGGCATGTCAATTTTTCGAAAATTAAAGAGATAACTTCCCAGAACGTACTTTCAGAGCGTGACGCGAGAAGAAGGGTATTCCTACTTCCACGATGCATAATGTCACGCGACTCATACCATCCCAAATAATTAAGTTTGATGCGGGACTTTGGGGCTCGTAGGAAGCACAACAAATGCATTGGATCGCAGTGCAGTATTCCCAAACTGCACTAAAAAAGCTAAAGCTTGTCGAAACTCCAATCACAAATAAGCCTAATCCAAGCTATTTTATATTGTTTCTAAGTGGGCTTTGCTTTGAAGAAATTTTTAAAATCTGACTTTAAAAGCTGTAATGGTTAAGTATAGTATTTATTTTCATCAGTCTCGTTCAGCCGGCTATAGCAGTAACATCGAAATTATTTGTTTAAAATTTTATTTTTGAAAAATGTGCAAAAAAAAAAAAAAAGTAAATGTACAAAAAATTGTTGGTCATAAATTTTCGAAACATTTACTTGGATTTTGTGACGTAAACTAATCGGTAATTTTTATATTACGAATTTTTGGTACGCCACCACTAACACAGAAACTGTTGAAATGGAACCCAACGGAATGCAAACACAAACACAAAGTCTTGGAAAAAAGGTAATATTCTATTAAATTTCACTGACCAGTAGTTGTTATAAGACTTTTCTTTTTTTTTAGTTATAAATTGAAGTATTGACCATGAGTAAAGTCCTTAAAACAAAAACCTACACAATCCGGTAGTTCTTGCGCTTAAGATTTCAATTCATTGCTTACTAAAACATCCTGTCAGCAGATACATCTAAAATGGAACCCAACGGAAGTAAAACACAAATACACACAGAGGTTATATTTTACTAAATTTCCCTTACCTACTATCCAACACTGATCTTTTAGAAGTTCAATGAGCGTTTCGTAAGTAAAAATTTTTAGACCTTCCCTATAAAGTTGGTAGCTTTTTTTATTTCTTTTTCTAGTTTTAAAGTGTCCCAGCTGGATCGTGGACGTTAACACAATTGTCTATATATTTGTTTCAGTCTTAAAATGACATAAAAAAAAAAAAAACATTGTAATAAATGCTATATCTTAAAAAGCGTACTGTATAAATATTTTATGTGGATGGTGTTGGGTTTACAGCGTAGGACTAGAAAGTAGTGGGACTGAGTTTTCTTTGGCGCGAGAGGACCTATGCGTGGTAAAGGGAAGCCTGCCGAAGAGACCGATATTTTTTTGGAGTCGCGCACTGCTACGCCATAAAATTCTGAGAGATGTTTTTTGAAAATTTTATGAAAACCAATAGAAATAAAACGCGATTTCTGTAAAACTCAAAGAGCTCAAATGAAAAAATAATAAAATTGTAGACAAACAAATAAACATACCTAGCAATGAAAATTTGTTGCGCTTTACTGCAGACACTGCGTGAACTAGCTGTGAATTACAAGCTGCATGCACTCACAAATGCACATTAACATCAATCTATAATGTTAAGCAATACAAATTTTAACAGTGCGCGTCACTGTGAAGTTGTTATCAGTTATTAAACATTGCTGTAAATAGCCAAGAGCATATGAGCTGAAAAGTGATAAAAAAAAAAGAACATATTTGACAGTTGGCCCAATCGGGTCTTCCTCTAGACTTAGCCCAACGCGCCGTGTTGAAACGCGCTGCTAGTGAGGGAGTTTCTGGAGAAGCACAGGGTCAAGGTCACCACCTTGCACCACCCCCACTGCAGTCCAGATTTGGCACCACCGGACTACTTGCTCTTTCCTCGGTCCAAGCGGGGCCTCAAGAAAAGCCGATATTGCTCCGTGGAAGACGTTCTAGGCACCATGAAGGTATCTCTGAAAAAGAGATCCACAAGGTACATTGAAAATCGCGTTATAAGGTTGCTGTTGGCGCGGAAGGTTGCTATTTTGAGGACTACTAAGGATTTGTAACGATTTGTACTATTTCTGCAGCCTACCCTGACCACATACTCGTTCAATTCTTGTTGGAGCTTGTTCCTCCTACTTTGCAGCCTTCTCGCCTTGAGTGTAACTAACTCTAAAGCAAAAGATGTTGACGAATCGCCTTCGAAAAACTGCAAGAATTCTAAAAATCTCTTTACCAAAAAAAAAGGCTTGGTTTTGAAAATTTCATCCACAAATGGCGGTTTATTTTTCAACATCATATGGACTTCTTCAGGAGATTTTAGAGGAGACTTTTAACCGTTTGGCATGAAACGTATGAAATTTGGAGAAACATTTGGGGAGGTATTTGGGCTGCGCTATTTTGTCATCTTAAAATCTGAAAGCTTGGTTTATGTGCATAAGATGAGAAGCTGTTTTTTTTTCGCGCTTTTTGGGCTATGGTTATCTCTCATCAATAAAACAGAAACTGGGAATATTTGATCTGTTTGGTGACCAAAGAAATCACTTTGGATAAGTGAAAATGTTTTGGATAAGTCGACCACCATTAGTGAGAATTGAAGGTAATATATTGTATCTGTATGGGGGTTACGCATCATTTTCAGCTTTAACCTTTAAATTGTATCAAAAAAGCGATTTTTAAATATTTGGCGGGAAGAAGTGTGCGTGAGGAATGGCACAAAAAAAATTTACTTCATCATGGTTATAAGGCGTTCATAGAGACGTAGCAATCGACAGACAATCTTATACGTCTAGCTCAATTTGTTTTGTCCTGCTGCCCATATTGGAGCTAACTTTTGGGTGCTTTTCCGCTTCTTCTCTATGATGCATGTATTTGCACAGTCATAGTATACCTCTTCTCTTAAGATGCAGGGTACAATTATGTGTATCAGCCGCCACTGGAATACCGCGAATCCAAGTAAGCACTTTACCAACAACAATGAAAAAGTGAAAACCGTAGAAACCACCAAAAGCGACGTATTTCATGAAATTTGATTTGGTATAAGCTTCAAAGAGTATTTCTAGCTTTTTAGGATATTTTAATTAGACGGTTATAGTACAATTCCATATTGCAAAAAAAAAAGACTTCCATCCCTAACTAAATTTAGGTTCACCTTTTCCACTTCAACCAAGTGTGCTTTGCCTTAAAAAAATATATGTTTAAGTCTGACTTAAAGTTGTCATGCTTAAGTATAGAACTCCATTTCATCAGTATCGTTTGGCCGTACATACCAGCAACATCAAAATTATTTGTGTAAAAAATTAAAAAAAAAAAAAAAGTGTACAAAATTTTTACGTTAAATAAATTTCAAGTTTACGAATATGTATCCAGACATCGACTGAGTTTCCAAACCCTCACACTTCCCTGTAATTCGGTATCGTTAACATTCTTATAATGTTTTGTGTTCGTTAAATTTCAAGTAAGTAAAAATATTTTAAATTTTATTTTTTTTATTTTATTATATACCAATTATATAATTCTTTTTCTCTTTTCAGTTCGTTTGCGTGTAAATTGTGGATGGAGGCTATGTACCGTGTGCATGCAATGTGTGGTTCGTCTCAAAATTTTGTTGCTGTTGTGGTAATCCATGGTTGTACCTTAAACTGTCTGTAAAACCCACAATTCTATTAAATGTATCTACAACAATGAACTGCATAAATATTTTATTTTGTTGGTATTGGGTTTACACAAAGATTCCTTCGTGGAATTCAATTGCAGGTTGCTGCAGCAAAATTTTTAGATCTGAGGAAAGCCATAACAACACGCGACACTAGAGACCAAGAAATAGTCGATGCAGTTGATTTCTCCTAAAGCTATCAAGTTGGAACTTTGTCGGCCAACAAAGGGATGTCTATAGATTTCCAAACAAGTGTCTCATAGCTCATTTGTAATACCTTAGGCAAGGCATTACGAAAACCGTGAAATAAACAGAGCTATAGGTCAGACTTGATGCAATTTAAAAAAGACCACATGTGGGGGGAAAAAAGTGCTTTTCATTTGCCATTGTGGCTCAAATTGGTTCCTCATTCACCACATGCTCCTGATGCGACTCCCTGTTCAAAATTTAATTTTATAACTCCACTTGGTGGAGTTCAGTTGCAGGATATTAAGCAGAAGTTTACCTCAAGAACTCTTTAGTTTAACCTCTACTTGTATCTAGATAGATGCAAAAGATCTCCGCCTTTGATGACTGCACTCTTCCCGCCTTAAGTGTGAGCATGCAGGAAGCAAAAGATACAAGTCGGCTTCCAAAAACAATATGAGCTGTAAAAGAGTTCAAGAAATCCTTGTCGGTAACAAATAAAGCAGAGACCGCCAACTTTCTTTGCCATATAAAAATCCATGAGGTGTCGCAGTATGGCTGCACTCATAAAAATAGATTCTTCGTTTCTTTTATGGAGATTGTATTATTATCCAGGAGGTAATGCAAGTATTTATTTCTGCAAGTTAGCCCAGCAGAGCCTTCTGGACTCATTCCACCGTCTCGAAGACCTTAACAGCACTACAAAAAAGCAAAATAATTATGTTACCATGAATGGGTCTTGAGATTTTAGTATTACTATATGCCCAAGGTGCGTATGAGTGATAATATTTTTACGTGGCCGACTGCAACTTACACAGCCAGAAAGACTAAGACAACTTCTTCGTTATAATAGAGGGATGAAAAAAAAGTATTTTAGTAGCCCTTCCTTACAAGTAACGCAAACCTACTATGTTTCATTAATAAAAACCCAAAGCCAGCAAATGCATCCACTTGAGTCTAATGAACAAACAAAAATTTACATTTTCATATGCCTGCATCAATCCTTAACGTATCAAAACAAAATTGGTTGTGAATAATTTTTTTTTTTTTTGGTGCAGGGTATCCCAGCGTCCGACATCGTTCTGAATGTTGCACATTTTTTATATTGACCTCTTTTTTTGACTACCGCAATGATACCCAGGTGTGCTTATATATAATTACCAAGATCTTTTAGAGCAGACGCTGAAAAGCCACATAAGTTAGGGGGGAATCTGCATAAATTGATCGCTTGAGGAACTCTTTTATTTATGTCGGATCTATGAATTAGACCTATTAAAAATATCGGTGAAGTGGTTTGGTTCATTGTGTGTGCGGAAAACGCATAGTATCAACGAAAACAACCAAAAGCAAAGTTTTGTTGGTATTTTATTTATACTCACAATTTTTTTGATTGACTTTGCAACATTTCTTTGAAACATAGAATAAAATGTTTCATTTAGACGTTTCCTCCTTCATTTCTGTTTATTTTGCGGTTTCATAAAAGAATAAAGTTCTCTAGTTTTAAACTTCAAATAAATTTAGAGCCAAGTAGGCTTTGCTTGAAAACAGAAATTCCAAAGTCTGCCTTTAAAAGTTATAATGGCTAAGTCTGGAATTTTATTTCATCAGTCTCGTGCGGCAGCTCGAAGCAGCAACATTTAAATTATTTGTTTAAAAAAATAAAAAAATAAAAATGTGTGAAATTTTTATTTGAAATAAATTAAAAAAAAAAAAAATAAAATGGTTAAATTTCTATGTAAAAATAATCAAAAATTTTGGCTTGAGTGTATATTATTTGGCTTTCTGGTCGCTCCGAACTTTTCATCAGAATTATTATTTTCGGCGCTTTTTCGACATTGATCTGTTCCTTGTGTCCCATGTCTCTAATAATTGTTTGTAAGTTCGAATCGTGTATACCTCATCTTTCTTATCTTTATCATATAATTCTTTAATTCCAATTCCAGGTAAGAAATGTCTTTGCGTATACATTGGAATTGAGATTGAGTTGAGGCAGTACTGTAGACTGTGCGGATCGTTCTATCTATATTATTATTGTTCCTATCCATCTCTGTCAAAATTTTTTGTTCCAATGTAAAAATTTCGAGTATGACAACTTTACAAAATTTTTGGCCGTAATGCTAATTAATGGATTTTCAAGGATGTTTTCCTCTATGTCTACTTTATTCGTTCCGATTTATTTTCATCTGAGGTATTGTGATTTATAGAATTTATCTATAATCAATTTCTTATGAACATCTATCTCCAACCAACAGTTGTGGTAATTGCTTCCTGCGTCTGGGAACTTTCAGAATTAACAGTTTACATATACGTATATAAACTTAACATACAATAAAGAAATAAGGTGGTTGTCTAAAATAAAATTTTTGAACAATTAATGGTCTTGGGTGGCATAAGGTTGCGCTGCTTGGTGAAATTGAATAACAAAAAATTGCATTAATGTTATTCACTTATTGCATTTCAGCTTAGAGAGTTGAGAGATTCTTCCTCTCGAGATTGAAATAACTACCAATAGTCGCTGGAGTTTTGTTGTTATATCCATTCTTTTCTTAATCTCTGGGTTCACTTTAGCCAAATATGATGAAAGAAACTCTTGTAAACATATAAATGTCCAATTATCAGGTCTTCGGTTTTTGGACTAAGTCGTAACTTCTGAGTTGTCATACCCTTCAATCTGCCGACACATCGAGAGTGGTTCATAAAATCCTTAAGAACTCCGCCATCGCTACAAATCGCTGTTCCAAATTCATCACTTATTTTTCAGGTAGAGTTTCGGAGCTTGTTTTATCGAAGGTTCGCGCCGTAGGAGTTTCCGTTTGCGGAATTGTTTACCAGATCTGCCGGGTCCATCAGTGATATCATATAATCATTTTAAAACTTTGCTAGAGCAAGCATAGAGCATTAAATTTTCGGTATCTCGAGTTAAGCTCAGCCTCTTGCTCTTTTTTTATGCACATTAAGGTGCTTCGTTATAGCATTGTGTAAGTCCTGTAACAGCTAGTCAGTGGCGAGAGGGCATGGAACTTGAACCTGCCCCACTTTGTTGCAGCTTGAATGCTGCCACATAAACACTTAAGCCAACGAGGTCGAAAGTCTGAACTTTTCAATAGCACTGGCGCCATACCGAACCCAATTGTATTCCTTTCAGTGTAGGGGGTATGATGCAAAAAAGTGGATTACCTTTATGTGCACATAAGTATTTATGTATATAGGCCATGAAGTCATCAAGGTGACACATTAACATATTACCAAATATCCATATGGTCAAGCCATGGGCTTATATTATGTATTTCCGCATCAATGGATTGGAACGCTTCAACGCTTACGACAACGCGATTTTCGGTGCTGGTCCAGGCACCGGATCCAGACCCAACCAAAGTAATTAGAATCAATTGACCCTGAACACTTTTTCCAGTTGACCTGCTTCTTGATAACTCTGTTTGCCTTTTGCGACCAAGTCCCTGAACGCTTTCTGTGTTATCCTTTGTTGCATTTATTTCCTAAATTGTGTATATTTTGTTGCTTATTGACACATATTTATTGGGCACATACAAACACATAAACACAGCTCATGCAAGGTACAGTTTATGGTTTAAAAACTACAATCGATAAGTTATCGTTGGCAAATAATCAATGTGTTTAGTCACAACTCATGTTCGCTTGATTGGATTAGAGTATTATTTGGCATATTGTTGTTTCTTGTTCCTTGGTGTGTGATGTACTTTAAAGTAAAAGTGAATGACTGTTACAGGGAAAAAAAGATGGAGCAGGGTGTTCCCAAAAACTAGCTTATAAACTACACAAATGACGAGAGAAGCAACAGGAGCAAACAACTTCTTTGATTAGGTTTCACGATTGTTCACTTGACAAGCTAGCACAGCAACCCCAAGTTTGGGTAAAGTGGCAATGGATCTACCGCTTGAATGAAGAACCCCACTGGAACCCCCCATCACTTCTCAGTCATTAGTCTCTTTCGTCGTCTTCCATCAGAAGCAACTTACATCTGCCATAATAATAGAGAGCTGTAAGGAATGTAAAGCGGCACATGGAGTAAGGAGAGGTCAAGATTTGAAACTTACTTCAGAAAGAACAAAATATTGAAGGGACTTTACCATAGTTCATATAGCCCTCAGGATGCACGCCGCCCAGCTCGACTTTTATCAAAGCTGCGGATGTGAGAAGGAGTTAAAAATCATTCAATACCTGCTCCACTGCACTTCCTGGAAAACGTAACCAAGGACTGGGAAAACCTTACTCTTTGACTAACTGGGCTAATTGACTTACATTTCACTTGGGCGCCTGGCTCCTTTTAAGGATTCCATAAGCTGGTCTTTAAAGGACATGGATGGCTGGATACGAGTATGTTCTCTTTCTTTTATTAACTCATGCAACTGAGTCGTTGCCTGGAAGGGAAGATTGGTTGCATATCCGAGTTAAGTCACTTGCGAACATTTTTGCAATTTTGTATAACCAGCTGCCCCAAGTCCGAAGAACGGAGTTCCAGAGTAGGAGTTTATAGTCCAAACCAAGGTAAGAGCTCATTGGAACTAATTTTATAAGACTTGGATTTGTTAGAATAGACAGTGACACATTTTTGTTAAGATTTGCAAAGCACCAAAAAGCAAACCGAATCCGTATCACTGCTCCATAGAATTCACAGAGCTGTAAATATTGCAGTTTATCCTTGACCCTGAAATATCCTAAATCGATAGAAAATATATAAAAGACATAATAAGCAAGTGAAGCTCTCCTCCCCCTCCCCTCAGATTTTCATACTCTTTATCTGTTTATCTATTGACTGCAAAAAAATCTATATACATACATATGTTTACATATGCATCTAACATTTCTATGTATTTCAAGCATATTTGCAAACATTTTTCTGCGTTTTCAATTCATTGAGCAATCAAGTTAGCCACAGTCTCAGTCCTATACATAAGTTTTTATACAAATATATATAACTTGTTATCTATATACAATTCATACTTTCATATATGTGTTTGTGTCCTGCTCCTTCAAAGTGTTTATTATTTTGTCGACAAATGCGTGTTTAAGTTCGAGCTGAACATGAAGCCATTGTTGGGCTATCTTTTCCAATACCAAAAACAAATTTCAATTCCTAGAGCATGTTCCGACACTGGAGGGGCATCCCAACAGCAACAACAACAACAACAATAACACTACATTAGCGTCGGTCCTACAAAGTCATATAAAATCCGCATCATTGATTTCTATTTCGTTCAAAGCTCATTAAACAATCGGCTAAAACTTTGAGGGGGCATCCGCACACTAACCCAGCCCCCTCCCAGAGGACCAGAGCAGCAAACATACAAACAAACTGTTAGATAAAGAAAGGACTGCTGCAGCAAGGACCCTACGGGCATTTGGCTGCCATGTGGTCACGTTTTAGGGTCCAATCTCGAGGTGCTCCGCTGATTGAGAGTGTGATTCCCACACACACTCAAACACACACAAACGTGTGAGAAACAGTGTCGTGTCAGAGAAGGAGACATTATGTAGCTCCTGGGGACAAAAGTTGTTGGTTTTCATTTTTATGTTGCTTTTGTTGACTTGGAACTTCATTTGGTATTGGATGAAACATTTGCTTGTCGCTTTTGTTGTTTATGGCAATTGGAAGCTCATCACGAACCAACATTTCGTGTAAGATTTAGCGTAATAAAACATGTGACTAAAATCTGTTTAGAATAAACCTTTGTGAGCGCTTCTTGTTTCAAACAGATCTACCATGGCAGTAGTTGTAATGCTTATGATCCTCATATTGATCCTTGACGCAGTACTTTCGTGAGTAACGAAAAATTGTTTGGGTAATATCGATAGACAAGCCCGGAAAAGTGGAATAAGTTGCCGAATCCTTCCTTTCCCACACTTTCCAAAGTCTGGGAGAGACAGATTGTAAACCTGCTCGGTGAACAAATGAACCTAAGCCGGGATCACCAATTTGGGTTCAGGGAAGGACATGACACCATTGAGCAGATTCACCGAGTTTCAAAACGTGACCTCCAGGCGTTCCTCGAAAGAGAGTACTGCTTGGAGTCTTCGATGATGTCAAACAGACAATTCTGCTGCTAGCAGAATACTTCACCTGGCTCAGATCTTATTTTAGTGGTCGAAGTTTTCAGATAAAAATAAAAGACGTGTTATCCACAGCAAGGATAATGAGAGTTGGAGTACGTATTACAGGACAGCGTCTTAGAATCTGATATCCATCCAAGTTCTGGACAGGGCTCGAAGCAGTCACCTGCAGTATAGGTAGACAGCCAGATCTTGCCGCTACAAGGGGAGGCTAAGGTGACAACTAGGGGTCACCTAAGACAGAAGGCTCGAAGGTACACTGAGTACTTCTCTCCCTCTGAGATACAAGAGGACAGTTTAAAACATGGTAGTGGTACCAACCTGGAAGTGCGCTATCCAAATCTGTAATATTGAAAAGTTAAAGATTAGAGATTCGTACCTTATTACTGAATACGAATGGTGCGTCAGGAATTCGACCATTCACTAAGACCTCATGCTGAAGACCTTTGTTCTCCAGATTATTAAGCACAACAGTCGCTATAATGAAATATTGCGAAGACATTAAGCCTATTTTGGCAGTCGGAAGGCTTTCGAGATTTCTATTATCATCTGTAATAAACTAAAGTCCCGTCTTCCAGCGAGATCTAGAATATTTAATGTACGTAACAAACCAAGTAGACATTTTATTTTACTTCAAAGATTTCAATTTGAATGGCTCGAAATATATATGTCATAATTTTTCACACTTCGATCGATTTTACTGTTTCAAGCTCGGAATCCATTTCAAGATGTCTAACGAAGTTGAAGCCGCCAATTCCATGGCTGAGTTTGCTACAATTTCATCTGACAATGTCGCGCCACCCGATCTTATGTCGGGCGGAGACGGATTACATTTGACTAGGCGCTCTCAGCTCGAAATAATGATTGCCCAAGCCCGAGCAATGGTGCAGGTACAATTCGATGCTGAAGAGGCAGATAGGATGGCCACAGGAGATGGTGATCATGTGGTGCAGGATCAACTTTTAGACGAGCAGTTAGAAATGTTGTTACTTCAAGAAATGGATTTAGCCGAACAAGAAGAGAGCGGCACGGATTCCGACGCAGAAACAGATATCAGTACAAATTCCGATGCTGAAACAGATATTCACACGGATCCCGACACAGAGGCAGATAGCGCAATGGATTTTGAAATAGAAAGAGATTCCGATACTGAAACAGATGCTGCTACAGACCCATAATAAATTTCAAAATTTTAAGTCACATGATTCATGTTTTTTTTTCAATTGAACGAATCTGTTGTGAAGCCGAGTCAGCAGATCCAAAAATATTTCCACAATTTTAAAGTATAGTTAAAACTAAAAAATATGATGAGCAACAAGAGGAAGCACTGTAATAGTGGAGAGTAATGGGCTTCAGAAGTTTAAGGAGTAACAAAGGAAAAGCTGAGACTTACACTCTGTACCACTAAGAATTTGAAACTAAGAAAAAGATCTGCAGATGAGCTGAGTAGAATACATGGTAAAAATCTCCAGTTTATGTCAGTATTGAGAGTTGCTCAAAAGCTTGCCTTCCTGAGGTTATTGATATTGAGAAATGTTGCAAAAACGGTCACACTAGGGTATATATTGGGTATGTCCCCAAAGTAGTCGCAAAACTTATTTATTCACAGAAATGGTACATACCATAGCATACTTTGACATCAAGCTAGATGAATTTTCGGGTTTCGAGCAATAATGATATCCCTTCAGGCTGGTTTTCATTTAGGGGAAGCGAAAGTAGACTGACGGAGCAACGTCGGGGTGCATGGCTAAGGCAGCGTTACGATGTTGTATCTTATCAGGTACGCCGCCACACGGAAGGCTGTGTGGATTGGCGCGTTGTCGTTCAAGAACTTCCACGCAAGAACTGCATTAACAGTTTGTTCCTTCTATGTGGATCGCCTCCAACTACGCTTCAACTTGGAAAAGATCCTTATCAACCAATAGCATATGAAAAAAACTGTAGGCTGTCCGTTTATTCACATGACTACCTTCCGGACAGACCCTGTGTATATGTTTGTCTTCTTGAAGTGAAGTCTTGATTTTTTTCATCCAGGGGTTAATAGCTGTTCCAAAAGATTACCCATGAAGCACCATGATGAGGGAACTTGCAAAGGTTGCGGAGACGAGCGATCTATGCTTAGCCAGCTGACGTTTCTTTCGAGTTTTTCCAAAGAACCCAGCCTACCGATACCAGATGGAAAAACCTTAGACAGTCCGCTTATTCACTTGACAAACCTTTCGGACAGACCCTGTATATAGTAAAGTCTTGATTTTTAGGCACTTTATCGAGAAGATCTTGGCTGTTCCTAAAGACTAATCATGAAGCTGCATGAAAAGCGAACTTGGCAAGGTTTGTCTTCTACGAGTGAAGTCTCGTATCTCTTTATCGAGAAGATCTTCTTCCACAAGACTACTCATGACACAGCCGGACGGGGGAACTTGTAAAGGTTGCGAAGACGAGCGATCTATGCTTCGCCAGTTGCCACTTTATTCCAAGTTTTCGCAAAGAATCCAGTCTCCCAATACTAGGTGAAAAAACCGTAGGCAGTCCGTTTATTCACTCGACAACTATCCGGACAGACCCTGTATATAGGGAAGTCTTGATTTTTAGGCACTTTATCGAGAAGATCTTGGCTGTTCCTAAAGACTACTCATGAAGCAGCATGAAAAGCGCACTTGGCAAGGTTTGTCTTCTACGAGTGAAGTCTTCTCTTTATCGAGAAGATCTTCTTCCACAAGACTACTCATGACACAGCCGGACGGGGGAACTTGTAAAGGTTGCGAAGACGAGCGATCTATGCTTAGCCAGTTGCCACTTTATTCCAAGTTTTCGCAAAGAGCCCAGTCTCCCAATACTAGGTGAAAAAACCGTAGGCAATCCGTTTATTCACTCGACAACCATCCGGACAGACCCTCTATATAGGGACGTCTTGATTTTTAGGCACTTTATCGAGAAGATCTTGACTGTTCCAACCGACTGGTTGCAAAGATTGCGGAGACGAGTAGCTATATTAGTGGCCATTTTTCCCGAGTTTTACCAAAGACACTTATCTACCAATACCAGGTGAACCTGGTAGTTTTACGCGACTACCTTTCGGACGGACCCTGTATATATGTTTGTGCATGTGTGTGGGTGTGTGTGTGCTCTTGTTACGGTTTAAATTGTTGGCACTTTGCTTTTTGGAATTGCTTTAATTTTTCAAATGCGATTCAAATGGCTCGTATATTTTTTTTTGCCCCTGTGTGTATGCTATACTCCAGCAGTGTGTATTATTGTATCTGTATGTGTGTGGTGTGTGCGTGTGTATTTTGTGTGATTTCCAAAATCATTGAGTTGTAAATGGCCGCCTGGTGCTGCACGTTCGTGCATACAAATCGTAGCCTTAAAGAACCAGCAAGGATCCCATTGCGACTTCCGTTAGTGTTGTTCTGTTTGTCTCTCTCTCTCAGTCGGTATATGTGTGTGCGAGTGTGTGTGTGTATCTTTGTGCAAATCGAAGAAATGAAATTTAAATTTTATGCAAATCATTTTAATACTCAGACACAAACACAAGTGCACAAGGCAAAGAGAGACTGAGAGAAAACAAAAAAAAAAAAAGGAAGAAGAAGAAAAGCTAAAAACATTTCACCAAAAGTTGACAATGTGTTAAGAGAGTTGGCGACTACTCTGAAGACAAGAAGACAACAACTGTGACTTTGGCCAGGCCACTCGGCCATCTTGTTTGTTTGTTGTTGTTGTTGTTGTTTGTTGTTGCTGCTGTTGTTGCTTCCTTTTATTTGATTTCCTTTTTGGCTTAAGCATTTTATTCTTTACATTTCATATGTCGCCAAAATTGACAACAAGCGTCGGCTCTGAACAAAACGCAGAAATCCCTAAAAAAAAAAAACTTTACAAACAACTGGCTTGCTTCGGTTTTTTTTTTCTGTTTTGGTTTCTAGTTTAGTTTATTTCTACTTTTTTTCTCTTTTTTTTCTTTGCTTGCTTAACTACAATTTATGGTTTTTTTTTTTAACATGAACTGTACCCTCGGGCAGCCAAATGAAATTGCAAAATAAATTGAGTAAAACATTTTATTTGTATGCAAACAAACACATAAACACGTGTAGATTTAGCGGGTGTTTTTTTAAGTGCTGGCAGCTGTCAGCTGTTTGCTATTTACGCATGCAAATAGTCAACATTAAATTAACGAACTGTGAGAAAAAAAGGCATTCAGTACATTGAACTCTTTAGTTATGTAACTAATTTTAGCCTTAGTGTTTTTTTTTTTTTAATAAATTAGTCTAACTAGCATTAGAAAGAACAGTGTTGCCAACAAAAAATAAAACGGAAAAAAGGAAGGAAAAAATAGAATTTGTTCAATATTGATATATATGCAGCTCAACTGGCTGGATTGACGATTCAAAATAAGAAAACTGCAATTCATAAATATATTATATACATAAATTCGCAAAACTACAAAAAAAAAAAATATACCATAAATATTAAATCTTTTGAATTCCCAAATAATTAAAAAAAAAAAGTTTAGAGAAGCTGACACAGAGCTGAACTTGATACTAACTTTTTGAACATACATATATTGATAGCACGCATAGTTATTTTTATTTTTGTCGATCTGGCCTCAGCTACCTTTACTGTACATATTGCGTATACGTAATTTTATTTATAAGTACCATAATTGTTGATTCTAAGCTTGAAATTTTGAAAACTATTTTTTTTTAAACATAATTACAATATTTATTTTTGCATAGTAATATAGATTAATTAAAGATTTTTCTCGATACATCGAATTAAATTTTTTAATATTTTTTTTATATAGTAAGTTTTCGATCAAACCAAACAATTTTATGCGGATTCGTTTTTGCGTGCTCCGGAAAAAGAAATTTTTTTGGCGATATTTCCCTTAATATTTTCGATAAACTCGTATATTTCCCTTAATTTTCCGATAAATTTTTGTTTGATACAAAACAGCTGACATGGTTGCTATTTGGCTATTTTTGTTGCAAGGGAAATTTTCTTTGTGTAACGAGGGAGCCCTGTCGCATCAATCGGTCATGTGTTCGTGTATGATACGTGCGAATATTTAAACACAAAAAAAAACCGTTTTGGGCTTTGACGGAAAAAATAATTCAAAATAATAATAATCAGTAAATTTCCAACTTGAAGTTGGCATAACTAAGAATATCAAAAAATATTTTAAAAATTATTTTAGTATAAAAAGCATACGTTTTTAAACATATTTTGCCGATTCGTTTTGATTAATCTTGCAACAAAACATTCGGTTTCAAAACGAATCCGAATAAAATATTCGGATTCGTTTTCCGTAGCACGGCCGTATATTTAATTTTTTTTTGCGGGTATTGGAAGCAATAGCTATAAAATTAATCTTTCCAAAGAATACGGTTTTTTTTTTTTTTTTTTGATCGCATGAAACTGTTAGATCTGAAGTGGCTGTCAACAAGTTGAAAAGATCATTGTCTTTGCTTGTTTGTCATATTTCACAAGTTTTCATGCAACTGATTTTTTTGTAATCCTTGTTTCCAGTTCTCTGGTTTTTTTTTTTATGCGTATTGAACAATTTTATTATTTTCGGTGCCCTAGGAAACTCTAAATACTAGATTTATTATATATAATATATTTATGCATATAAACACTGATAAAAAAAACTGTCAGATTTCAAGATTTTTGGTCATAAAATCGTGACCAAATGATCTTGAAAGTCAGTTGTCAGTTCTTGATTTTTGGTCAGCTAATGGCCTACAGTGCATTATTTGTCAAGATGGCCAAATCGTCAACAACAATAGAGTATAGGGTCATGAGAATGGTCTTTGTCCCCAGAAATTAATCTATACCCTGCCAAAAAAGATGCTGCGATTTGAAGCTGCTGTATATTTTATCGTGTGGTTATTTGAAAACATTTAGCTAATATTCGTTTGTCTACCAAATAAAACGCTTAAAAAATTAAAAAAAAAAAAAAAATCCCAAAAAAGCACCCTTTACACACATAAAAAGCAGCATATGTGACTGTGTTTGTGTCCGGGTTTTATAATGTTTTAGACAAACTTTTAATACAAATTATCGAAAAGCAATCGAACGAAACTAGGAACAAACTAAGAGCATTCATATTTTAATAAATGGCAATAAAATCTGTTAATGGCAAGTTTAATAACTTTTTTTTGACATTATATAATAAATATTGTAAATAACAATAAAACTCTTGAGTCATGCAGCTAATAAGTTTCTAAAAATGAGTATTTTATTTCCGTATAGTTCATTTAGAGGCACAAAGTACGTAATTTCTTGTCAAGCTAAAAAATTATATTATTTATCTGGCAAATTTAATTGTAACTTTTATTAAAAATATAATTTATTTTTTTTTAATTAAGTTATTGTAATAAAGTTTCATATAGCTGCTCAAAAGCATGATTTTTATTACCAAACTCACAGAGAGACCTTAAAATTTGTAAAGAAGGCTCTAGTTGGGCGGATGGCATGTTTGTGAGCAGGATGTGGAGCCCCCTATTATGTGTATATGAATGAAAGCCAGATTTTAAATGTAGCCTTTTGAGCACAAAATGTTGTGTTTCTCTTAGTCCGTGTGAACAGCCCAGTCGATATATTCTGTCCCGAGTCTCCGAGACTATAAGAGCTAAACAGCTTCAATGTTACCAGAAACTATTAAATCGGATGAAAACTTCAAATTATATGTTATTTTAAGCTTGTTTTAGTGCAACCACATTATGTAGACCAAAATGTAGTTTAAAAGAAACAGATCTTCAACACTGGGGAAATTACAGCATATAATAAAGTCCCAATATTCCAGCTTGAACCGTTCCACTAATTTAATTAAACCAAGAATATGGAATTTCGGTGCAGTTCATAAGGAAGTGGTTCACTAACAAGAACCAAGAAGCAAGAGACGCAGCATATGGCTCAAAAGAGACTATTGAGACTTTCGAACCAGCTTATGGTATGTCAAATTAAGGTTACTCATCATATTTAGTACGAAAATTTCCCATACAAAATATGATTATTAGATTTTGTAGTCCGAGGCCCTTTGCTTCGACTAGGAGCCCAATTAGGACACTAACTAAACATAACTAAATCTGTGCATAGCTAATTTTCTATGATTGTTACGTTTCGTGAGTGCCCCTACTAAATCGTTGGAATTTTTTGTAAAATTATTTTAAAAAAAAAATTAAGCACATTCTCTACCATTACCACAAAACCATTCAATAATTTTATTATGTGATACTACTGTCAAAAATTCTTTGCAATTTTAAAAGAAAAATATTTTCATATTTCCAGGACCAAAAAAAAAAAAAAAACTCAAAACATTTTGTTGTGACATTCTTGCCCAAATGCTGCGGCTAAGAGATGTTTTGAGGGGATAGAGTTATAGCAGAGGTAGTTAGTTGTACGTTGTTGTGTTATTTTTTTTTTTTTTTTCTGTGGCATACATTTGCATTTTTATACCATACTCTATCCCTTTAAGTTAGGAGCATATAAGGTTTGCGAAAGAGAAGGAATTACTTACGATAAGCTCAGTAGGGCAAAGGAAATACATGAGGACATATCTGTAAGTCCTATGAAGATTATAGACAAAACTCAAACCTACGATTTGAACTACTTATAATCCAAATTTTCCAGCGCTATATTTTTCACAATTTTATGCTGCTTAAAATAAGTGAAATCAAATTTTTCTATTAAAAAAAAATTCCCTTTTTTGGGATATTTTTTTTTATATGAAGTTTTGACGTTTGCTGCGGAATTTGTGCATGCTGCGTATGGCCCTTTAATGTCAAACATTATTAGACGGCCGTGCTTTGGAAAACAAATCTGCATATTTTTTCGGATTCGTTTTGAAATCACATTTTTGGCCTATTTCAAAAAAATAAATTTTTTATGTGGTTTGAATCCGACTAGTGAAATTAAAACGAGTTGGAAAAATTTAAACAGAAATATTCTTTTAAATATTCTTAGATTATATTTATGCCAATTTCAAGTTAAATATTTATTGATAATTATTTTTAATTATTTATTTTTTGTATCAACCAAAAAAAAAATAATCATGCACAACTCAAAAGAAAGAAAAGAAAAGAATTTTTGGCACACGTTTACGTGGTTCATGTCTTGCTTAAAAAAATGTTCATGTCTTCATTAATGGTTCATGTCTTGCATGAAAGAAAATTTCCCTCGCAATAAGAATAGCTTAGTCGTGTGTAATTTCAATCAAAATTTGTAGAGCTGTGCTAACAAAGAGTAAGGGAAATTTGAGAAGCTATAGACAGCAAAAAAATGTGGAATTGGGAGCACGCAAAAACGAAAACGAATAGAATTTTTTCGATTTCGTTTAACACAGCACTTCTTATAATTCGTAATATTGCAGAAAAAGGAATGCAAAAGGCATACATAGTTTAAAACCAATAAGAACTAAATTGATGGCTTAAAACTTTGGTCGGTTCGGATTCCGAGAGAGAAGTAGACGCTGGAGACCCTCCAGAGCTGCCAAAAATATGGTCAGCAGGACAAAAGACATTTATATAGATATATCCCAACGTGCGTCTGTCTGTATCAGCGCCTAGATCTAGAAGGCTTAATGAGTTAGATAAAGATTTAGACTTCATCTAATTGTCTTTTCTCTGGCATGCGCACTCCCAAGCGAAAATAATTTCAAAGCGCAAAATTTGCGAAATCCGAAACACTATGCTGCTGACGACTATACAGAGTATCTCAAAGTCGTTATCGTCCAACCTTAAAATTTGCCACACTTTTTGTATATGCAATAGCTGGATAAAAAATATTCAACTCACTATTCTGCAAATACGAAAATGCGGCAAGAGAGTCGAAAAAAGAGAGACAGAAAAAGAGAGACAACAAAATGTTGGAAAATATAAGTAAAGTACCGGAAGCCTAAATTTTTAGCACATTGCTTGCACACGTAACACGCACACACGCAACACTCACTCATTTGCTTGCACACTTACCAACACTCACTCGTTCACTCACATGCAAAAACTGAGCCATGCAGTTGGACTTTCGGCCAGTGTTGATAAATTGTCAAACAGCAGCTCTTTGATATTAGATATTATTTTATGGAAATTTCAATGAAATGCATGCAAAACATACACATGTAGAGTACTACATACATACATATATACCTATATATACATATATGTATATAGTATACAAAGAACTCTAGTTTTGTTTTTTTTTTTTTTTTTTTTTTGGTATTTTTAGTATGTCTGCCGGCTTCATGTAACAAAAATATGCGCATTTATGAATAAGCAAAGAGATCTTGCCAAAAATTTGAGCATTAATATTTTAACACTTTTTTTTTATTTTTATGTTGGTCTTGAAAAATTAAACGAAATACAAATTAGAAGTGACAATTTAATTTAACTGGAAGCTTTAGCAATACCCTTTGGAAATATTGGAAATGTACAAATTTTTAAAGACAAATTGTTGGCAAACTTTTTTTATTTTTAAATTATGACTTCAGAATTTTGATTTATGAATAAAATTAAACCTCATGTTTTCAAGCATGAGAAACGAAGTTCTTTAGGCTTACTTTTTCAAGGTAAATAGTTTAAGCTTTAATTTAATATTTTAGGAAACACATTATTTTTTAATAATTAAAACTAAATTATGTTAATAATAAATGTACTGTTTCAAGATAAATAGTTTAAGCTTTAATTTAATATTTTAGGAAACACATAATTTTTTAATATTTAAAAATAAATTATGTAAAAAATATTTGAGGGTCTAGCTGTATAAAAAAATTTAAGAATTCCTAGAAATCTAATGGTAATGTTTTTTTCTTAAATTTTCATTTGAATAACATAATTTCATTCAAATATTCGAAAATAACTTTGTTGAGCAGTGTTAATTTTTTAAATTTAAATACAATTAGAAATTTGTATTCTTTATTATTGTTATTATTATATACAGCAAGATTACAAATAAATTTCTAACCTAGCTTAGGAATAAAGGTATAAGAAATTTGTATTATATTTCCATATCACAAACTAAATTATGTTTAATGTGTAGCGATTAATTTTATTTACTCAATATTGGATCGTAACCTTATATGTATCGATTGATTGCAACTAAAAAATATGTATATCATAAAAAAAAATTCTATTAAATATTCAAAGAAATGTTTTCTAATTTTTGACTTCTTATGCAGAAAAAAATTTTTTCATACAATTAAAAAAAAACAAAAATTTTTTTACATTTTTGCACCACATCGATTTAATTTATATTTACACGACACAAAAAAGGAGTAAAAAGATGTGTTAAAAAAATGGTATGTAGGGATTATACTTAAAAAAAAGAAGAAAGTTCCATATTATAATTTAAAAAAAAAAAAAAACGAAAATTTCATATTTTTTTAAAAAGCCACTAGCTTAAAAAAGAAAATTGATTCAAAAATATAGTTATATAAAAAGGGAAAAACACGTTTTTTTTTTTAATCAAGTAATAACGCATTAATTTAAAAAACTAAAATTTTGGAAACAAACTTTTTTCTTTTGGACCCATAAATTGATCTACATCATTAATTTTCATAAATTGTTGGAGGAAATTTTTTTTTCCTTATACAGCAATTATATAAAAAATAAATATATAAGATGTACAAAAATATATTGTAAGCTAACTATTATTTTTTAATTTTAGTTGTGTATTATAAATTATTTAAAAATTAATTAAAAATCAATAAACAAACTAAACATAACTTAAAAACTGTTTTTTTTTATTTCTGGGCGCTGTGTTTTACAGACTCAAATATTTTGTTTTAGAAAATATAAAATCTAAAAATTTTGCCAAAGATGATTTTTGCTAAATTTTGTATTTGACGGGAGCTCAGTTACCAGGCAAACAGAAATAATAAGCAAGCAGTTGCAGCATAAATTTTTTTCTAAATTTGACACTTAAAGTATGCAACAGTTTTTGAAAATAAAAAATATCTAATAAGAAGAAAATCTTTGCATACTTTGAGTGCGAAATTTTTATGCAAAAAATCTGTAGCATACTTTTAGTTGCTAATTTAAAGTTGCTTTCGCAGCTTTGATGCGTTTCTGTTCGCCTGATAGTAGCAGCTGCTTTTAAGACCATTTTTAGTAGAAAACTTTTTCAGAAAAAAACTTTTTTTTTTACTTTTTTTATTTGCGCTTAGATGAATTTCGTTGAAAGAAGATAATTAAATTGATTTCTTTTTTTTTCTGTTGTCAACATATTTCAAAGTTTTATTTCTTTTTCATATTTCCGAGCAATTTCTTTTTTATTTATTTGCATTTTGAAAGTTATTTTCGCTTATTCTTTTTTCAGGACACATAAAGTTTCTTATATATATATTATTTGGACGGACAAATTTGTTTATTAGAAAGTGTAACGAAAATTTAAGTTTTTTAATGTGAAAAAAAAAAATAGAATGATAGTTTAATTTAAAAATTTTTTAGAAATTATATACAAAATAATAAATTAAAAAAAAAAATGTCTAGACATTTTCTAGATTTAGTTTAAAAAAAGTAGCTTATAAATAATATATTATTTTTTTATTAAATTTTGCGAAGTATGTAAGTACATTTTATAATTCGCTGTTTTCTCATATTGAAATCGTCCATCCGGATTGTTGAGCTGGAGAAATCTTAGACGGCACACGACGGGATATCCTTCAGAGCGCCAAGATTTGGCCATCATCTTCAACTGCCTTCTTTTGATAGTCTTTCAGTTCGGTGCACTTAATATTTTAAGCCTATTTATAGGATTGACTTAAGGGAGTCCTTTGGCCAGTCTGCTACGGTGTCTTATAAGTCCTTCCTTCCTTCCTTCCTTATTATATTATTATTTAAAAAAAAAATGTAAATTTTATAGGCCAAAGTTGGAGTACCCATCGAGGTCAGTGCTTTAAATAATAAATTTGTAACTAATGTTTATAATAGTAATCAAATAATACTGTCTAAAATAAATAAACATATTTTAAAAAAAAAAAAAAAATAAAAAAAAAAAAAAAAAAGTCTCTAGTCTGAGGTCGTGTTGCACGGTGGAATTCCTCACATGATATTCGCAGTCAGTAATATCCCAGACAGTGGCGGATCCACGGGGGATTTTCGGGTCCGGATCCACCCCCAAAAGCTAGAAAAATAGGTTGAAAGTCTTTTGCAAACTCTGATATACATACACTTCGAAGTGAAGAACCCATTTCAAAAAATCCCTCAAAAAATCCTTTAGTATAATAACAATCCCAGTCCCAGTCGTTTAGTCTTGAGAACTTTTATCGATTTCCCTGGTTCTTGTTCATTCCATAGTCAATGTTCTCAACTGACGCATTAAAAATTTGGTTGTCCTAGGCTGGTATTGATTTCCAACTCTGAGCTTTAATTGGACCATCGTTTGTCATAACCTTTACAGGTAGATAATGCCAGGACACGTAAAATATTTTTAGCCCTATCTATTTTAGATCTTTGTATTGGCAACCGGATTTAGAATTTCTTCTAATATTTTTTTTAATGTTGTCGTTGAATCCAAATCCGAGGTGCTACGTCAGGGTTCTGAGATAATCTCAAAAATAGCTGGTTCAATGAGGTTTTTTTCTAGGCTATGTAAGAATCCTGAATTCGGATTCAGCGAATAATAGTGCGAAAGTCGATATAAGTAAAATATTAAGTTTCTGCATAGTCAACAACTAAGAGCATAAATATTGCTCATACGACCCATAATTGCATGAAAGGCTACAAAGAAATTTTAAGCATATTAAAAATAATAATTATGCCAAAAGTCCTATATATAATATATGATAAAAATAATTATTTTGATATGCTGAAAATGGAATTTTAAAATTTTGCAACTTGATTTTAAATGACCCAAGATGCTTCGATACTTTGATACTTTAAGTGCCCTAGTTTATTGCTGAATAAAAAGTCAACATTTCTTTAAAGTTAATGTTAGCTGGCCTTAATTTACGACATGAGCCTTTTTCCATAAAAGCAAATCTTTATGTATAATTACTTGGCTAAAAGCAAGAGCCGCATAAAGCAAGGCTAGCAAAAATGTGATTACATTTTTAATATTGAACCATCAAATGGCAACAAAAATGTGTGTTAAATGAGAACCCTTTTTATTTGACATAAATGGTATGATGTGCTGAAGGTTGCGCCAAATTGTCGTAACTCGCTTTCAATTAAAAAGAGCTATGCTGCATTTTTGGTTTTTTGAGTAATGTCTGTCACTAAAAGAAGTTTTAAGAAGAATACAAAGTTTTTATTAATTTTAGAACTTTACTTTTGAATCTAATTTGTTAATTTGAATTGGTTTCACTTATAAGTTATGCATAAAAATGACTTCAGTATATGACTAAGGTCAAACCTTCGAGTACTTAACTTTTCCATACCTAGAAATTCTATAGATTTCTCAGACTCACTGCTTCTTATTTTAAGGGAGTGCAAAAAAATGGAGGTTTTGTATATCAAGGCTGCCGGCTTACCTCAAAGTTTTGTATTTCAAGCCATTAAAGTGTTGGAGGTAGTTAGAAATCCTCAAGAACAGAAGCCACTGCAACTGCGTCTACAATTTTGGAGCTACTATATTTTAGAATCAGAAGATGTAAGTTTAGAGATACTCTTTCCATTTTTTTATCACTCTTATATAGCTGTTTTAAAGATAGTTAGAATCTTTCGAAATTGTTGCACAGTGTATTTTAAACAGCGAGTTCTTTTTCATCAAAAAAAAAAAAGGGAAAAAAAAACTAAATGTCTGGAGTTTGGCAAAAAGGCACGTGCGAGAGCAAGGTTGAGTGAGATACAGTCTACAATTGGATGTGTGCTGCAACCAACTGACAGTCTGAAAGGATATGCATTAAACTAGTACATAAAGTATACGACTCTCACAATATATAGTTGCAATCTACTTATAGACAACATGGCAACAAATTCTAGTCGCAGTTGCAAACTTTTCGCTACATTAATTTCAAGCACATCAAACAAATCTAGCTAACCAACACAGACAACACAAACTGTTACGGAAAAGGACTTGATAATTAGTCTGTATCCTGAGTCTGTGTGTTAACCGCCAACTGAGTCCTTGCCTTTCATTTCCGGAATGAGGCGCATTGCATGTGCTGCACCCGCAACATTTTGTGGTTAGTTAATTACAAGTAAATGCAATTGCCATAGAGTTCACTCTTATCACCTGTAATGATGTCTTTACCAGACACATACCATAGATACCTATCAAAAATATGTTTGCATTATAATTGGCTTTAAAAATATCTTTTGTAACAAAACGAGCTAAAGACAATGGAATGATTTTGTAACTCAACTTGGCAACGCTTTGGTTCTTAGATTTGTTGGCAATGCCTTTATGTCGAAGGAATCGTCGATGGTTAATTAATTTAAAATTCATTTGATGTATTCTATATAGGAATGACGGTTTACCCAAAGATGCTGCTTGGGTTGGGATGCTAACAGTCCGAACATGACTCTAATATAGCCAGAGTAAGTTTCTTTTAATCTTCATGAGCCAAATACAGGGGCGGATCCACGGGAGGTTTATCGGGTTCGGACCACCGCCAAAGTTTCAACTTGGGTTGAAAGTCTTTTGCGAGCTCTGATATACAACCCTCCAAGACCAAATTCTGCTGACTTCTGCTTGATGAGTGAAATATCGTTGCAGCTTAGAAGTTACACTGGAAGCTCCACTAACCACCGCTTTTGGTCCATTTGATGAAGTCTTTGTAGCCGTTTCACTTGGCTGCTGTGCGTCATAGTGCGTTGCGATGTTGGCACATTCTTCGTAGCCAAGAAGCGTAGGAGGATGAATAGACGTACCTTAAGCATCTCATACAAAGTGGCCAGGCATCCCGCTTCCATCTCTTTCTGAACATGTAAAGGTACCTTTATAATACGACGTATGCTCCCAAGCGTCTTTTGTAGTCCCTCGAACAGAAACCTTTCGAAAATGTTCGAGACTTCTACCTCCCAAGCTTATAAGCCCAGCAGTCTCTTGATGAAACAACAAAGTCTGATCATATAGGACTTTAAAGAGAACAGATCCATATCTATATGATTCACTCAGTTCTTTCCTTTTTTTTTTTTATAAGGCAACCATGAAATAGTTGGCCTTTCAGTAAGTTACCAGTCAAAACCTTCATATTAATACTCTAATAGATATAGCGCCATTTTTCCCACTCTTTGAACCAATGCCAACATTTTTTCGCATTTTCTCAATTTTTGGGCAATCCAATAAAATTGTCCATCCCTGATGCGGCTTATTTAAATGCCCCATATGTTTCTATAGACTTGAAGGATATCAAGCTAGTTAGAAAATATAAAGAAAGATATAGATATTGCGATTATTCGCGATGGCTGGATTAACACTCACTCACTCACTGTAGTCCTCTTCTTCTTGTGGAGCGTAGGGCCTCAACAACAGATCTAAATCTTACTCTATTGGGAGCATCATGACAAATTTCCTTCCAGGAGTAGTTTGCGGCGTTAAGCTTAGCATCAATGGTTCTGCGCCAGGTTTGGGCCCTGGACGTCGAGACCCCGGAGGGTTCCAGCGAAGTGCTTTTTTCGCAAGGTAGTTGGCAGGCTTTTGAAGCCTGTGCCCGATCCAACGCTATTTACGGCGCTCAATCTGAACCAGCGCCATTTGTTGATTTGTCCGGTTTCAGAGGGATTCATTACTTATTCGCTCGGGCCATCTAATCTTAAGTATTCTCCGCAAGCATAGATTTATAAAGGTTTATATTTTTGTATCGATGCTTTTCGAGGATTTGGCTTTATTAATTTGGGCGGTAACGTCGTGGTCGGCTCCACTTTTACTAGTGATAACGCTTCCGAGGTATATAAAGTACTGGACATGATCCATGCTTCCCTCCCCCACACAGATCACTGGGTGTTGAACGAAACAATAACCGCTGCTCATGAGTTTCGTTTAGCTGACATTAATTTTCAAGTCCGCTACCTTGCTGGATTAAGGATTAACTCAAAACTGGTGCAGCAAGCCAGAGCCAAACTAAGCCATCTAGAACAATAGAATAAAATCGGCCTTAGTTGGATCCAAGGATGTGAGAACATCTAAGGAAACGAAGTAACTGATAAGCTAACGAGGAATTGTGCTGCAGACACACCAACAAACAGCTACTAAGAGAAGAGAAAGATCCGCTTCAGAGTGGATTGGCACTGTTGCCCTACAGCAGGCCAAGCTACTAAACGTTTCCCATAATTCGAATTGGCTTAAGAACATTTTTTTCAGGATACTGACTAGGCTACCCATGGCTGGATTTTAACAGCTGTAGGTACTTTGAGAATGAGAAGAATTCCTGAGTGCGATTCTCTGGCTAGAAGATGGGATATCCCTCTTTGTCGCGGACTACGACTGGAAAGCAGATTAGTGACGCACCCCCTCCTCACCTCCACTTGAGTTCTGAACAAATAAACAAGCCAAAATAGTTTACCTTGGAAAGTTCTTCCACGCCCTGTCGAAATGGCGCTAACCTCTTGAAAAAAAAAATTTCAATTGTACAGTCTTTGTTTTCAACATTTTCCAAAATTTCGTTTTCGCACCTATTTTTTTTTCAGGGCTGTACTATATATATGTACATATTGTTGGTGTAGTGCTTATTTGTTGCATTTGTAGCAAAATTTTGCACACCATTTAACTAAATACATGCTCAAGAGTATTCAAATAATGAACGCGTGTGTGTAAGTGAGTGTATGCGGGTGTAAGTGTGTGTGAGTTTGAGTCACGCATAATTAAATTTCAGTACCCGCTCACAAAAGCAGCACAAAGCACAGAGCAACAACCAACAAATAACATTTTACACATATTGGTAAACAAACAGTTATGATACTCGACTATGGAATACCCTACGATATGAAAATCTACAAATATTAGTAGCAACAATTACGTTAAGCTTTTTTTATGCACAAAAGTTTTACAATTGGGGTATTCACGGTATGGTAAGGAGTTGAGGACTTTTGCAACACCAAAATTTACAAGAATGAGTTTCAACTCATAACGCAACTTTTACTCAACCCAGACCCTATGCTACTTTTTAGTTTTTGAGTTGTTGAGAAAGTGTTGCAAAATACGCGGTTTGCTGAATTTTCAACACTGCAATTGTGCAGCAAAATAAAGGTAAACAAAATAAATTCTAATTAAATTTCCGGTCTGGTACATTTTGTGTACCAAATTAAGAGTACATAAATATATTTAAGTACTTGTAATAAAAATCTAAAAGTAGTAGGCTATCAATGCGCCAAATTTAAAATTTATAATAATAAGAAAAGAAGAAGCACAAACTCATTCAACTCGTAAACTAAACAAAGGGGATTCACGCTTGGTTAGAGGCATGTATAGCTATATATAGCTTGGCATGTATCTTATATGGGCGGTAGGAGTGTGCGTGTTCGAACCGGTCCAAAACTTGACCAGACTTTTTTGCCAATTCTGAGCACTATAAGCACATTTCTCTAGCTTCTGCAAAAGTTTTGTCAATTCCGCCCACTGTGCAAAATCTAATCAAATCGATTCGGTAGAACAGGGAAATTTTTAAAATGTTTTTTTTTCTTAAAGGATAATAAATAACTTCCTAAAAAAAAACAATGTAAACTGATCATTGGATCATCATCTTGCCTACCAAAAGAGAGAGGCACACGAACAAACGCAATGCACAAATCTATAATATCCTCGAACCTTGTGCGTGTGTAGGGTACACCTAAACATGGCAAAAGAAATCACTCCTAAATGTCTGGTGACGTAGAACAAGAGCGAGAGGCGTAGGCAACGAGTCCGCTGGGAGCAGAATTTTCATAAATAATTTGAAAAATGTTTGAAATGATTTTCGCTCATTAATCTTGCTGGCGGTTGCCCTTCTCTCCGCCCTCTCTGTGTATGCGTGTGTATCTGTGTGTGTGTGTGTGTGTGTATGTGTAGCGGTTTTGTTGCGTCGCATTTTTGACAGCTTTAGTTTTTTGGCAATTCAATTAGGCCAAGTTTAAAGAGTAAAATGCCGTCAACGAGTAGCAATGAAAAATTATTCTTCTGCTGCTGTTTGAGACGCTGCATGCATATTAACCCTTGGTTGCCCCCCAGGGGCATTAATAATGCCAAACAGCGATTGCACCACACGCATGTGTCTGTTTGTCTGTGTGTCTGATGTGTGTGTGTCTTGGCTGGGGGATTGGTTTTGGTTTTGTTTTTGTTTCTGTTTTTAGCCCGGTTTTTGGTTTCTATGTTTCATTTTTGTTGTTTCTTTTTTTTTGATTCTCTTCTTGTTTGTTTTTTTTTTTTGAATGTTTGTGTTGGTTCTCTTCTAACGAGCCGCACAAATTCCTGGCAATTAATCATTTGGGACTCGTTGCTATTCGTCGACGTCGACAACATTTTCAACGCTTGGCGCTCATTGTTTTTGCCACTGCGCTGATGGGCGCCATTTCACAACTCATTTCCGGTTGGCGCCGGAAATGCGTCTTCGACATTAGTTGACAACGCCAGTGGCCGCAACTTTTGGCCGTGATTTATGGCATTTAAATTTGGCCAGCTTCAGTTACTAGCGCTTGTCAGCCAACGGGCTGGGCTGGCCGTTTATGTAAAAAGGTGACAACTTGCTTAAATATGTAAAAACAAAAAATAAAAAAAATGTTTCTATATAGCTATGCATACATTCCTTGGGAAGCGTCCTGGTTCAAATGTTCGACCCAGTCGACATACTTGCTGTTAATCAATGCATTAAAAAATAAATTAGATATACATCTTAAATAAAAAAATTTTTTAACTGACTACCGGTTACACAAATGTATTTGCTGCACAAATTTGCCAGATCGCTTGCAAACTTTAGAGGATTCGGGCAAAAATGTAACAATTTTAGTAACTCTTCACAGACTCTAACATTTTGGCGGCATATGGATATAGGGTATCCCTTTTCATTTTCAGCAGCCTAAAACAAACCTGATTTTGCCCTCAAAAATAGTAAAATACAAATTTTGCAGTTTTTACTGATAAAAACATTCGGCCGTGTTCCGCAAAACGAATCCGAGTATTTTATTTCAATTCGTTATGAAACCATATCTTTTGCATAAAAAAAAATTTCCCTTGTAATAAGAATCGCTAAGACGCGGTTAATTCAAATCGAAAGGTTGAAAGCTGTACTAACAAAGAGTAGGGGAAATAAAGATAACAAAAAAAATGGAATTGGCAGCATACAGCATCGATTTCTCTATATTTCGATCTCTAATTATACCCTGTACCTTTAGGTACAAAGGGTATACTAGATTTGTGCAATGTATGTAACGGACAGAAGGAGGCGTGGCAGACCCCAAGTCCTTTATACCAAAATGCTTATCATAACCTCGGGTAGCGATTGAGCCATGTCCGTCCGTCCGTCCGTCCGTATGAACGCCTAGATCTCGGAGAGTATAAAAGCTAGAGACACGGAACTTTACCTGCTGGTGCGCATATTTCCTAAGCAGATGAAGTTTGTTGAATCATGTCAATATCTTTCCCCGTTCCCCCGCTGTAAAATGTTTTTAGCCACACCGTTTAATATTTTCATTTGAAATTTAACAGAGCGATGCGTTGTGGATACATGCATCTATGTATAAAAAATGAACAAAATCGGACAAATACAGAAAAAGTTATAGTCAAAATTGTAAAAATTTCACTGCCCCTTGCCCATAAAGTGCATCAATATTTGACTCCTCGTAATTATGGTTACAAGTGACCTAGAATCACAATTTTTGGTAAGCTGATTCATCTAATCTCTAATGAACAAATCCACATCCAAATTTTATCGATGCGGTCCCACCACCCCCCGCAATCGACTTACCGTGTTTTCTCCCACACCCCTCAACATACCAACTTGAAACTTACCCCATATACTTTAAATAACTTCTTTGACGTAACATTCGAGTTTCATCAAAATCGGTAAAAATTTAGGGAACTTATAGGTATAAATATCGAATTTCACCAAAAAAAAAAATCCCAATTGGAAAGTTCTTAGAAGGAATATGCAGGAAAAATTGTTTGCGAGACAAAAGGTACAGGGTATTCCACTGTCGGGCACCGCCTCGACTGTACCACATTTTTTTTTTCCTGGTTTTTGAAGGTACTTGGCACTTTCTCAAAAAACAAGTTATTAGCCGCATTTAAGCTCATTGTACATATTCTATTTTTATTGTAGTATTGTAAAATGATTGCTATTTTATTCGAGAAAACTTGTGCCTAGCCCATTGTACTTAGCACGAAACGAAATTGCAAACATAACAAGTAGGCTTTGAAAGTTGAAAATTAAATTTATTTCTAAAGCCCAAAAACTGAATTTATTTTTTCTCAGTCTAGTGCAAAGTTTTGTAAGGTAAGCATCGTTCCGAAAAAAAAAATAAAATATTTAAATTTTGTCATTTATATATAGAAGCGCCGAGAAAATAGACGACGTATAGTTTTATTTATTACAAGTAATTACCAAAATACACTGAAAAATTCAAAATGGCAGGAACTACCCAAAAATATTTACTCTTTGTCGCTGGACCTATCGGCAACAAACCGGTCACAGAATTGGCTGGTATTGGTGAAACGCTAGGCGGACGCTTGACTGAGGCAGGCTTTGGTACGGCGTACAGCGTCAGGTATCACCCATCACTAACATAGAGACACATAGGGAATTGAATCAGCTACACGGCTGAACTCTTGGAATAGATGCTTCATCGTTCAGTTCTGGTCCATGCACCACTTCCAGCATTTTCGTGCTTTGCCAATGTGCGGCGTCCGATCCGCGGCCTTCCGATGCTGCTGGCAATATTTTAGCGGATAAATCACCTGTTTCATCCATATGGTAAGTCTGCTCTTCGAAGTAACATACCGACGGCATTTAATTGGTTTGGATGCTTCTCTCAACAGGACTTCAGATCATTTCATGCCAAGAAGGCAGCTGCTAAACATGATGCATTGATGGCGAGTGCGTTTGGGTCAATTGCTTGATAAACATTGTAAGACCTATGATTTAAGCCCGTCTATCTGCAGGTAACCTTTTTGAGACACGTCAGCATGAAGTTGGAGCCACCTTCGATCTTCACAACGAATCATTAATACTAAAATTAATGGGTTAGTTATTTTTGGTCTTTTTAAAGAACTGTTTTGTTATACTTACTTTTGTTTTATTTATTAAAGGTATTTCCATATTTAATATGATCAAGCAGAGGGTAGCGGTGAGCTGCAAGTCCTGCTGATAAAAAGGACTACACACAGTACGTCAAAGTTGCATGATCCGCCGCCATATTGATGAAACGCGTCCGATAATAATTCGTTGACAGCAACACCAGAGGACCCTGGATGGCATGCCACACATTGGCAAACCGCTTGAATTCCGGAAGCTGCGACTATACCGGAACCAAACGATGAAGTCGCTGCTCAAAGATTTCAGTTTTGCTGATGAATTTCCATTGAAAACAACCTTCTTGTGAATCTTTGAAATACCAAAAGATAATACGTATTTTCCGCTGGATAGCAATTGTTTGTTTTGTAGCCATTGCATCTAAAACATTCCTCAATTCCTCCAGAAATTTGGTCCAAACGTTGCTATTTCAAACGTTTTAAAAATTTAAATGGTGTCTTTCTATTAACGCAGTTCCTCATTCTGTAATAAAAAAATTTGTAAAGTATTTTCAATTATTTTTGTTTCTTTTAAATTTATCGTAAAGGCCCCTACGCAGACACGAAAAATAAACAAAACTTCATATAAAAAAAACGCTCACAAACGTTTGGTCACAAACGTTTCGTCACAAACTGTTCTTGCAGGTGGTATGTAGACCAGTGTCGCTTGTTTTTTTGTTTTTTGATGCCAGTAGTAAACCATAGATGGCGCACTCAGCAAAAACAGCTGTTCGGTTTTGGCGCCATAAACAAAACTTATGTGCAGCTATTTATTTTGGACGCGAAATTTATGGTTGGTCGACTAAATTGTTGCGGATCGTTGGGAAAGGATGAGAAAATAGCTATAATAAGAAAATAATGATTTTGTAACATTAATGTGCGTTTAAATACGTCTATGCCATTCGTCCACAC